>CM060913.1:544786109-545389186 GCA_030737875.1 Allium sativum | reverse complement strand
CATTATAAAATGAATAAAATCGACAGAAAATTCCATTCGAATTAAAATGGCGTACATCTACTTCACTTGGCTTCATAATTTCAATATTTTCGTGTCTATCCAAAATCAGACATCAAAATCATATTTTGATTCTTCACTGAATATTATTTTAAAATATTCATTATTTCTGAATTGGAATCAGACTCAATCAATTACCATAAAATTTTATTTATATGGATTCCATGCATCGCATGTATTCAAAAATAGTGATAAACAACCATTAAACCGTTAGTTCACATCCAGAGTGCTACAAATGTATAAGCATTAAATAATTAAATAACGCTTATATCAGTCTGTCAATCAATCGGTTGAGATACAATTAATTTCAAGAGATATGTGAGTTAATTATCATCACCAGACCTATATGGGGTTTCCAAACAACAACAGTCGATTCATATTAATCACTGGTTAATAGGTTTAACTAGTTCTAATTCGATTTCAATTATTTTTCTAATTAACCAATTTTCATTGTTTACATTATAAATGGATATTTATAATTTAACTTCTACTACCACAAATTTATTAACATTATTTTTATCATGTTAAATATTTCAATATCACAAACAAAACATAATACAGTCGATCAAGTCATCCACGGGTTTCAAATAACAGTGAAGTGAGCTAATAAGCACCGTACAACATTTGTGATAATTAAAAACTGATAAAACTTAACACTGGCAATTCATATATTCAGTTATAAAATAAATAATTTTACAATATTTTAGTGAGAGAATTATCATATTGGTTTCCACTAAGTTAGTCTTTATTCGAGGATTGTTTTAACAAAATTAAACAAGCGTTTAATTTTATCAAAAACTACTACAGCTTCCGTTTCCGTTCTGGTCAGTTGCGCGTTGTAGTGTTCGTCGCCACAATTCCAATGGACCTGGGTTTGCAATTTTCGGATATCGTATGAAAAAGATATGGGTTTATAAATTATAATGACATAATTAAAATAATTAATTTAATAATTAAAATTAATCACCCTCCCTAGTTACTCTCTCCCCCATTACCTTCAGCAAACCTATCGCCGCCATAAAAGACTCCACGTCGCCGCTTCCCTACACAATCGGAACCCCATCAACGTCGGCAGCTAACGCGCCCAGCCCTCCTCCGCCAACGCCAGTGATCTTTGCCCACTCGCATGCCTGTGCTGATCAAAAATTGAATCCAAACATTGCTCGTTCGAGCAGGAAATCTGTAACGACCCGGATTTTTGTACAATTAATTTTAAATATTTAATATGGTTTTAAATATTGAGTTGATAATATAAATCAATTTTTATATTGAGTTATTGATTTAATAATCGAAATAAATCTATTTTGAATATGTATAATTATCGTAATATGAAAATCTGAAATAATCCAATTCGAAATTTTAGTTTGAATTAAATGTAGTTCAGATGATCAACACAAAATTCTGATTGAATTAGAATAATAATATTAATTTATTTTCAAAGAATAAATTATTTTGAATTTAATTTATATCGATTTAAATTAACATCTTCTCTATACGATCTAATGAGGATTTGAAACATGTCTCAGTGTGTTCAGAATCGAGGTTAAACCCTAGAAAAGTTAGTTGTTGTGTTTCGATTGGTGTTCAGGACTCAGAAATATATTATTATAAAATTTAATTGATAAAATCGAACTCAAATCACAGTTAAATTGAAATCAAATCATAATTAAATACACTGTACCTAAGTCTATGAGTTATATGTACCATACTCTGACCAAATTTCCTTAATACCTAAGTAATCTCCCTGTATAAATCGCGCATACCTTCTTATTTACATTTCAATCTTCTGTATTTCGAACAGAACTATAGTAACCAAATTGCTCCTTTCTCTTTTCAGATCAAACAAACAATGGCCGAACTTCCCCAATGTATACCGAATCGAATTGAAAGCCCCATCTTCAAAAATTCCTCGATAATTTTTATACTTGATGGAATTAAATAACGGTTGATTCAGTGAGCTCGTTTGAGCTTGTATTTCCTTCGGTGGTCTGGATTTTTGGGTCCGATCTATTTCCTTGTGTTTCATACCTCGCTGTCGCCAGTTAGGACGATGTCGCAAGTTCAAGGAGTCACGATTTGGGGTTTTGGGTATCTCGAGGCTCGCGAGTTAAGTACTGCAGTCGTGATGGGTTACTGGTCGAGGTGATTAACGGAGCGGAGTTCCGGGCTTGGCGTGGCGTTCGTAGTGGTAAGGAGCATCAATTACAACCAGTTTGAGAGGGTTCGATCATCATCTGTGTTGTGAGATTTTGAATTTTGAGCATTGCCAGGCATGTAAGTTGTTGATGTCTAAATGGGCGTGATGTTGATCTGTGATGTCAGGAGTTGAACGGGCGAAGTGGAGTTCAATTCAAAGTTGAATATTATTAAAGGGGCTTCGAACTTGGTGCAGGGTGGTGGGAGCTTGCTGTTAAGGGATGACGGGTGAAATATTCAGGTAAGTGAAGGACATGAAGTATGTTTCAGAAATGTAATTGAAGGGAATTGGAAGGATGATTAAGGTGGAGAAGTTTACTGGCCTATGGCATTGTTAGACGATTAACATGGATTAAGGTATGAGATCCTTGTTTTAATTTCAATTAGATAAAAATCCATTTTTTTTCTTTGTAAAAATATAATATATATATAGCTTATATAATTGGCACATTCTAAAATACTGTATATAATTTATACAAGGTCCAAAATATTAACGCAAGTCGAGTTGGACTCGTAATGGAAAATGGAATTGTGTTGGTGTAAAAACCCGTAACTTCCCCGGTAAGGAAAGCGCGGATAGTTCGAGAACAAGCCAAAAAATAGAACGCAGACGGGAGAACATTTCATTGTATATTACAACAATTCCATCAGAATACAAGAATATACAAAGTATAAATGAATATTGCACCGAAATAAATCAATTATATTTAAATACATCGCAGCGGAAAATAATACAATACACAACTAGAAGAGATATACGGATTCAAAGCTTTCCGGATATCATTCCAGCTGTAAACCAGGATCCTGTGAATAAAAATCTGCAAAACCAAAACTGCTAGCTGCCCGTGTCAAAATAAGGGCACGCAGAGTTTAGGTTAAAACAATAAACTCCAGGTCAGTCATGTGACTGGTGTGAGAACTAAAACAGTTATTGATCTTTATTTTTGAAGTTAGGCAAATCAAGGGACCACGCCGTATAACACGGAACGGGTTTCCTCCCAAGAATACCAGTGCATAAAACAACAGCGCAATGCTAAATAAAGAAAAATGAAGCTATTATAAGACCCAGGTCCCATCACACAATGCAACACAAACCAGAGGATAGGGTTTTGCCTTATAATAGCCAAAGAATGCTTGATACGTTAAAACAATTCTTTTATTATTGCTATAAGTGAAGAAATCAATTTCAAATAATAAGTATCAATCATAGGCGGCATGGGTACCATATATCAAGTTGCCATACTAGGCTCTACAATCAAAACTGCAAAGTCACGTATTTGGAAATTGGATTTCCATCTATGAACTGAGGCAAAAGATAGTCCACTACCGATTCGAGACGCTCTAGCCTGTGTCTCAGGATCAGAGCTCGAGTGACCCTTAGGAGCCACAGGGCTGGTCCACCGATGTGGATTAAAATGCCTGAACACTATGTCTCCCCGCCCTATGGGGCGTAAATGAGCCAACGAATGACTCCATCAGACCTGGATCGTCCGATCAAACTGAGGCGCCTCGCAACAGCAACAACCACATAAGTCAAACTCGTCAGGGCGTGTAAAACCACTGATGCCACTTCTAGCTAGAAAGAGACGCATGCCCTCCCTGGATCCTTCTCCCGTTTCTGGTTCACAACCAGGGTGTGAGGCTCGCGAATCCACGCTACACAAAGCTATGCCACACAGACCGTGCTTTGATCATCACCACAAGACTTTGCTTTTCAACAGAAGCCTTGATCAATTGCCACTTAGGCATGCCACATAGGCAATTCACTCCATGCGTTTGATATCCATCAATATATAACCTCGAGCTCGTATGTCTCAGAGAAGGGCGTTAAGCAAGAGAATAAATTCTCCGCCGCCAAACAGATATATATTTAATAGAAATCAATCACACAGACTAAAATCCAATGTCAGACACACAGTCCATTTACAAGTTCGTTCTGGGTCTGAACGAAACCGGAGGCACCTAGTACCCCGCATATCCATCGATCTCCAAGTACGTCTGGACGATCACTAACTGATTCCCTCCTCTTGGGTGTACGGCCCAATCAAGATCATCAGTAATCACCCAAACAACGTGGAGACCTCCGGTCTTCAACCACCGTCTTCATCTTCGACACCACGTCGAATTTATTATTCAGAATGGGATAAACCCAGTCTTTTTGAATAGCTCGCGTATATAATAAACAAGTGTTACACTAACACAACATACTCCTCATTCCAATCCAGAATATTCTTTAATTCCAATATTCTTATACTTTGAGAAAGTTTCCCATTAATTTTATCGAAGATAAATTCTTCAAATTTATTCTTTAATCTTCTTTTGAATATCAATTCAAACTAGTCGGGATTAGCGAACCACACCGAAGTAGTCATTTATTTTATTTCCCAGTCCCAACCTATCTATCCCATGAAGTAAAACTGGTAATACTTCATATTTAACACCACGGTGTTATCGGTAGATTCAATTACCATTTCACGTTCAAATCTAATTAAAGTTTTAATTATCGCCTAGAGTAAAACTGGTGATACTTCATTCTCGATCTTTTCAATCTAATTAAAGATTCATTAAAACTCCACTTAGTTTTAATCTTTAATTGGGTTAAAGAATTAGTGTCATTTTAAAACACGGTTCACGATAAACCCAAAATCACATTCCATTAATTATCGGGTTAAAGAACAAGTGTTATTTAAAACACTGTACACGATAAACCCAAAAATCAATACCAATTCAATTCCAATTAAATATTATTTAATTGGTGCACTTCATTAAATCTAAACAAAAAGATTTAATCTTTTCTCAACTGGGCTTAAGAACAGTGTTAATGAAGACACCATTCACGACAAACCCAAATCACATTTGATATTAAATACAAGGCTCTGAATAGAAAATATATCGGCTTATATTCAATATCAAATTCTACGACCAACAAATATCGTATTGGAAATAACGATATAAATATGTATATCTTTCAAATTTCCATAACAACACCTGTATAATCACGAAATCTAAGATCGAAATATTCTGAAGACAATTTCAATTCAAATCCATTCCAATGCAATTATTGGAAATTCTGGTTATTTTCAAAACCATTTCAAATCCAATTTATTTATTTAAAACTAAATAGAATTTTAATCCTAGTTCAAAACTAGTTCATTTCGATAAAAATCTATTTTTATCTTTTCAAATATGGAGTTTTTCATCCGATTTTTCCCAAATCATTTCTTATGATTTTACACAAATTATTGATATTTTTTATAATTTTATCAAGGCCCGTACAGTCGATTTCCATCAACGGTTATCGAACTGCACTTACAACGACCTTTTCCAAATTTGATTTGGACATAATTCCAAATCCAACCGTTAGATTTCTAATTTCTAATATTCGTTAGAAAGCTCTTTTCGATACGAACCCAACGGTTCCGGTTTTAGGAGAATCCGACGGTCGGATCTCCAGTAATATCCGTTCGAAGTCAATAGTCGAAATTCACGAACTGCCGCAGCGCGGCGCATTCTATTTAGGCCATTATATATATATAATATATATTTTGTCGATTTCCTTTTAAAACGTGCTTTATAAATTGTTTTAAATTCATTTTCACAACGATTTCAACTTCTTTTCAAATTCAAATCAAAATTGAATTTTTTTCCCTTATAAATTCGATTTAAATTCATTTCAAATTGATTTCTAATTCAAATTCAGTTCGTTTTCAATTCAATTCAATTTCAATTCGAATTCATTTATATTCGATTTCAATTCGAATTCAATTCTATTCGATTTCAGTTCGAATTTCAATTCTTTTTAAAATATCAAATTTTGAAATCACTTTCAATATTCATTATAAAATGAATAAAATTGATATAAATATCGTTCACGTCAAAATGACGTCAATCTAATCAATACGGCTTCATATATTCCTATTTTCAAATATTCTATTTCAAATATTTATTTTTCAAATATTTCTATTTTAAAACTGGAATGAGGCCCAATCAATTACCATATAATGTTAATTATATGGATTTTCTGCCATACGTATCTAACAACAACGATAAATCATCAACCATCATCCAAAGTGCGTTATACACTGTATAAGCATCAAATATAAATATTTAATGCTTATAACAGTCTGTCAATCAATCGATCGACATAAAACTAAACAATCGGGATTAGTGTACATCAAATATCATCCCAATACCCGTGTGGGGTTTCAAACAATCAAACACAGATTTTATTTGTGCAGTTGGGCGATGTGTAAAATTTATCGTCCCAATCAATGTCAGTCAAATGTCTGTATATAAATAAATCATCCGATTTGTTTATTTTTATTTCTTTCACATACACGTTAAAAATTCTATTTTTAACTATAAAATATTTTTAGCTATATAAATATTTTATTTCATTTCACATCACATCACACAATCAACTACACAACGAAATCAAACAAACAAGCATACAAGCCGTCCATGGTCTGTGGACGACGGGTGTCGGGTGCTACTAAACACCGTCTGCATCCTAGTATATATTATTAACTAGAAAAGGAAATTAAAGGTGAGAAGTTCTCACTCAAGCTATACCAAACGCCTCGACTCTTCTTAGGTAGAAATCTTCGTTGTTTCTTCTTTTGTCACCTTCGTCATCCGTATTCACTACATATATAAAAATCGAATATTTACTTCGTTATTCAATATATAAAAATCGAATTTTTACTTTGCTATTCAATATATAAAAATCGAATTTTTACTTCGCTATTCAATATATAAAAATCGAATTTTTACTTCGCTATTCAATATATAAAAATCGAACCTTTTCGCCTTCAAAGATCAAATCTTTGTGTTGTTCTTCAAATGATAAAAATCCGATCTTTTTATAACTAAAAATTCTAGCTTTTCTAAAACAAAGATCCTAGCTAAAAATATAATCTTTATACGTTAAAAACATAATCTTTTTCACTTCTCAAACGAAATAAAAATCGAATTTTTTATTTCTTCTCATATTGATTTAAAAAAAAAATTCAAGATATAAAAACTGATTTAAAAGAATATATTTTTAACACATACAAACTCAGATTTTAAAATTAAAAGTAAGATTTACCTTCCAATGGGGAAGGGGGCGTTTCTTGCTGTCGTCGAGAGTGGAGCAGTGGTCGTCCGAGGCGGTGGCGGGCCTGTGGTGGTCACAGTCAGCAGCAGTAGGCGGTTTCAGGAGGTTTGTGGTGGCTACGGGATGAGCGTCGGCTAGAGGGGGATCGGGAGGTGTCACATTTGGTGGCTGCGCATCAAGGGGTTTAAGGTGGGCTCGGTCTTCGTCTTGGATCGGACAAGGGGGGCGCTGCTGCGTGGAGGAGGAGATAAAGGTGAGAGAGGAGGAGGGATCAGGGAAGAAGGGGGCACGGTCGATGGCAGGGCGGTAAACAGTGCAGTCGCGCCCTAGCGCAGTGGATTTTTTTTTCCTTTTGTTATCTGAGATGAAATGAACGTGGGTGGGGGGTGCTTGAAAGGAGATAAGAGGAGAGAGATTTTTAATTTATTTAATTATTAAATTTCAAAAAGTTGACTTTTTAATTTGACCTCTAAACGAGGCCCACCGCCTGTCATCCATAGCGTTTCACCCCTATTCCGAACACAATGGGATATGTATCGTAAGCTGATTCGACCATTTCGATCAGTTTCCGTTAAAATCAACATATAACTCTATATATTGAATTTGAACGTGCATTTCAATTTACCGGGGTCACACATGAACTCTAAAAATTCCAGAAAAATATTTTCTAGCTTTGTTTTGACGATACGGTCCTCACAAAACTAATTTCATCAAATTCTGAGACCGTTTGAAAAATGGCCATTTTCCAGTCGATTAAAATCAACTAAAACTGGTCAAACGCGTTTTCCTTTGCCACGCTCACATATTAATTCAAAAAATTATGAAAATTGGAATGTTGCAATAACTTGACATCACGGGTCCAACAAAAGTGGTTTCATCGAAATCCGAGGTCGTTTGCAAAATTCCCATTTTTAAGGGCCTGAATTCCATAGCGACTATTCAGAATTTTCAACTGGACATTTCTTTTGATTCCCGCTATGAAATTTCGATTTTTCGGATTCGTTGGAAAGATAGTCACAATTAGATTCCATTATTTTTGGTTTCACTAAAATTCGGTTTATTTGGCACCCGGTATGTTCAATTGAATTTTGAAATCGAATTATCGAACTACCGCGCCATTTTCAATTCCTTTTATATATATATATAAATAAATATTTATATTCTAACGACGATCTATATAATATATACGTTCGAATCCTATTCAAAATAAATTTCCTGTCGGTTTTATTTAAAATAATTCATTTTAAATATTCAAAATTTGCTAAAATTGCCAAAATAAAAATTTTAAATTGGCTCAGATTTCCAGGTTATTACAATCTCCCCCACTTAAAACTTTTCGTCCCCGAAAAGGAACAAAGCCGAAAGTTGTTTCACAAATCAACTCAACTTCCAGTGTTTTCACTGCGGCTTAAGTTCTTCAACTCTTCAGTTTCTAAGAACTTTTCAAATTTCTCAAAAATTTGGCTGACACCCTAAATTTTCGAAAAATTTCGCCATAACCTCCCGTGCACCGGGAGCACAGGAAAATCCCGAAATTGCCATACAGGCCTTCTGATCTCAAAAAGAAAAAGAAAAAGCCAAGCGGCTAGCCAATAGGCTCATAAAATTATCATCAACCAAACAAAACAGTAAATTATGATAAACATGTACCTATTTGTCGGGCAAACAATTTTATTCTTCTGCTCTAGCTTATTTGCAATGACCTGTTCGGTGTACGTACATGTATATGCATGCAAATGCGACCAATTTTCAATATAACTCACAATTTGATTCAATTTGGCTATATGGTACAAATTTTAATTAATCAACCAATAATCAACAACACAACCATCAATCAATTAGTTGTTTAGCTTTTCAAATGCATAACTTTGATACATAATCAAAAAATCAGATTTTTGATGACAAATCACAATAATAAGCCCTATCTAGTTTCGGTTCTCACACCAGTCAATTGGAAATATATAGAAATCTCACTTTCGAAACTCGAAAATAAATACTAGCGATGGTGCCCCATCACCAGAATTATCCCCGGGCAACTAGAGTATGATTCTATAACTATCCAGTACATTAAAACTTCGAATACATGTTTGCAAGACGTATATGCAAAATCTTTATATATTGGATTGTCCAAATCAATTTAAAATAAATAATCAAATACGAGTAATTGATTTAAATTTCAAAACAAAACTTGTTTCCATTTTAAAAATATACTCTTCACACTCGTTCTAGGATACTACTGATCCCATCTCTAACGAGTCATTCCCATTGGATATTACTAATCCAATTTCTGATGAATTCTTTCGTATGGTTCTAATGTGCCTTGTTCTCTGAGCTTTGTAAACCAAAGCTCTGATACCAACTGTAAAAACCTGTAACTTCCCCGGTAAGGAAAGCGTGGATAGTTCGGGAACAAGCCACAAAATAGAACGTAGACGGGAGAACATTTCATTGTATATTACAACAATTCCATCAGAATACAAGAATATACAGAGTATAAATGAATATTACACAGAAATATCATAGATTTAAATTATATTTAAATACATCGCAGCGGAAAATAATACAATAAACAACTAGAAGAGATATACGGATACAAAGCTTTCCGGATATCATTCCAGCTGTAAACCAGGATCCTGTGAATAAAAATATGCAAAACCAAAACTACTAGCTGCCCGTGTCAAAATAGGGGCACCCAGAGTTTAGGTTAAAACAATAAACTCCAGGTCAGTCATGTTACTGGTGTGAGAACTAAAACAGTTATTAATCTTTATTTTTAAAGTTAGGCAAATCAAGGGACCACGCCGTATAACACGGAACGGGTTTCCTCCCAAGAATACCAGTGCATAAAACAACATCGCAATGCTAAATAAAGAAAAATGAAGCTATTATAAGACCCAGGTCCCATCACACAATGCAACACAAACCAGAGGTAGGGTTTTACCTTATAATAGCCAAAGAATGCTTGATACGTTAAAACAATTCTATTATTATTGCTATAAGTGAAGAAATCAATTTCGAATCATAAGTATCAATCATAGGCGACATGGGTACCATATATCAAGTCGCCATTGAAACACCCCACCTCCGTTAGGGTCACTCTCAAAGGGAATGCCCTAATTTTGGTGGAGGTTTATAAGTACAAGTCACAGATATACAAGACAGATATAAGAACACATATTTGTAAACAGCGGAAGAACAACAAACTTTTATTTCATAAAGTCAAATACGTGTTACAACAACATCCTTTCCAAAAACATAACATAACACTTTCATAATCTGTCTTGAGTACATTATTTAAAGAAGCATAAATAAAACATAGATAAACTGCAAAAGTCCCATAGTGGATTGTCCAAAGCCATAGTTCAAAACAGGAAAGTCCAAGCAATACATTTCTCTTCTTCAAGCTGGATGTTAAGGTTGGTCAAGCTGCTGTGTTCCCTCCCTGTGGACCTGGGGGGGGGGGGGGAAACGGAAGAAAGAAGACGAAAGAAAAGTAGAGTCAGACATAAAGCCTGAGTAAGTCTAGTACTATTTTGTCTATGAATAAAGAACTGGGTATGATAAGTATAAACAAGAAGTGGGCAAGCACAATAAACTTGGTCAAGTTGTCTAGGGTCGAATATACTATCGTACCCCATGTTAATCTCTGAACCCATTTAACTAGTTTCCAATTGGCACCCCATAATCAGGGTGAAGTGATCCATCCTATGATGATCGGCTCCTACTCGCATAGTTACATGTGTCTTACGGCCCCTGATGTCGTAGTTACCTATGCTGGTCCCACCATGGGGTGTATCAAGTCCCATGGTGGCGGCCCGACACAACCTTAGAGTGCACAGGTATGCTACTGGTGTCCAGTGCCTTATTTTTCTGCGCCGGAGTGTGTGCACGCCCGCACTCCGTTAGAACCTACACTGCTACACCACCGCCGTCGATTTGACCTCTTACAATCAGCCCAGTAATCGTGCCCCACCCTGCCTAGTTTCAGGGTATCCTGATACACCTTCTAGGGTTACTGCTGAAAAGGGTCCCCCGTTACTAGGTTTTCTATCTCTAGCCAACATGCTAAGTTGGTTAAGTGTTTCCCTAACCTAACCCCACCAGTCCGTTTAGTTTAGCATGTTCCATTTTGATTAAGTCTTTAGTTCACTTAATCCTAACAATCCTGACTCAGCCTTAATTGTCTTATTAAGGCCCTGACCTCTCACATTAGACAGGTATTGTTGTGGCTGCCTGTTGCCGGTTGGTTCCGGGCAGTCTTACGCCACAACTCAGTCTAACCTCGGGTCCTTATTGGGCTCCATGTTTAACCTCCCACATTGGATAGGTATTGTTGTGACTACTGGACAGCCGGGCGGTTCCGGGCAGGTTTACATCACAACTCAATCCAACCTCGGGTTAAACACATCGTATTTTCTACATTTACATATTTTGTCATTCTTCTTTATTTCTTATATGTAAATATTTGCGGCCCATTATTAAGTTAATGGTGTAAAGGTTACACCAATCATGGGCCCAACCCATACTTGAACTTGGGCCCTTCTATTTTATATTTTCATTCATTAGTAATTTTAACCCAACGTTATTTTCCCCCGGTTTACACGTCCGTTTATTATATATATTGGGCTTAGCCTTTTAAAGCCCAATTTAGCCATGCGAAAAGGGGAGGCTTATGGCGTGATTACATACACAAAAAGGGGAAGGTGAGCGTATGAACTTGCAATATGACATTGGGAATACAAAATAGAAACTGGTGTACTTGCATAGTAGTGACATATACTTTGGTCATAAAGCATAGGTGACATGAATCAAGGCATGTAAACTTGCATAGGCTTAACTACAACATGAACCTATATTCTTATTTAGGCATAATGTCAAACATAAGCATGGCATAAGCATGGCATAATGTCAAACATAAGCATGGCATAAATTTTTCTAACATAAGCATGGCATAATGTCAAACATAAGCATGGCATAAATATTTCTAACATAAGCATGGCATAATGTCAAACATAAGCATGGCATAAATATCTCTAACATGAAATCATGATTCTTACTTTAGTCATGTAAACTTGCAAAAAGGGATTTTGAATCTAATCCTAACTATATACCACATATGTCAACATATAATTCTTGTAAACAAGATAGACTTAATCATGGATTTCAATTATGCCAAATATCATTCATAGCCTAGCCATATTCATAAGTTTGCAAATAGGTTTTCTAGTACAAAAGCATGGTTTAATACACGATGCCAAATTCTCAACATAATTTCATATGGATAATAACCAAACTTGTTCCAATTACTTACAAAATGATTTATGCACAAAAAATATACATCATGGTGGCATAGAAGCAAACCCCAAACTTGCATGAATTTAAATCTACTACATACATGTAGCTTCAACATGGATTACATAATTTGCGAAATATTCCAAACGTATACTTGCATAGAACTACCGCATGTAGTTCTTTATAACATGAATAACATAATTCAAGAATATCCAAACGTATATAATATTTCAAATTGATAAGAACGCACAAATATGAATAACTTTATTGCCACAATTCAAGCATACAAACCAACACAATTGTTTATTCATACCAAAGTAATACTCTACTTACAATGGTGTGATGAATTCTCTAATTTAGGGATTGAAGACGCAAATTCCTTTGTTGAATTGATTTGATTTAGGTCTCTTTAAGCTTTAGAATCTTCCTCCTAATCCTTTCTCTAGTTGGCGGCTACTCTTAGTCGTTCCTCAGCAACATGGCGGCTATGTTCTTATTTATGAATGAATAGATTAGGGTTTAGTCTAGGGTCCTTTTTATAAGGTTTATGAATTGATTAGAGCCATTGATGTTGCCTGGATTGATCGTAGCCATTCATTCGCAAGAGAGACCAATTAGAGCCTGCCACCTAGCCCTAATGACAAAGCAGACCACAGAAAATCGGCCAAACACGGACCTGGCTAGCCAGGTTGGCTGGGCTCGACCAGGTCGATACCCCTGTCGACAGGGCTGTCGACAGCCCTGTCGACATGGGTAGCCCAGGTCGACAGCCCAGTCGACCTGGGTGGCCTAGGCGGGTGTTTATCCGCCCTGGCCCATTGGGCCCGATTTTTAATTATTTTATTCTGTTTGAATTTTAAATTTAATTCAAAACTTCCGAAGGCCATATCTTCTTCATACGGACTCCGTTTTTCGAAAACTCGGACTCTATTTCGCGTATTTTTCCGAGACGAACGCAATGGCGTATCCTGTTTCCCTTAGTTCTTTGATTTCAAATTAATTATACTTTAATTTGTTAATTTCACAGTTGTAGAGTTTTTCGGGGTGTTACATTCTCCCCCACTTAAAAGGATTTCGTCCCCGAAATCTTCAAGTTAGGAGGAATGTATATCCTAACATCCAATCATCCATCTACTCATCCATCAAACACGAGCATCCATTGTCCTTAAAAGACTTCTAATGCTTCATGATCATATGCGAAGTGTGTGTGTACATGAACTTATCTAATGCAAAAATCAGGCGGTCTACTGATTCAGTTGACCTCCTTAATGCGAATTATGTAAGTGCCATGAATCCATTATGTATGCAAATTTTCCTATTCTTGATTCTACATGAGTGCACAATCATTCAATACAAATGCAACATCCATATGACAACACATTAAAGTTCAACCATATACGAATGCAAACATATATGCATATGCAATATGAAGTGACTGAGCCGATCTAAAACCTAGATTGTGTGTGTATATGCAACCACGAGCAACCACTAGCAATCACTTGCAACCACTTGCAACCTTCATCCATAACATGTTTCAACTACATGTTTCCATCCAAAAGGTTTCTACCTAAAAGATACGGTCGAGGAAATATACCTAAAAAGATAGATAAAAGCGCAACTTAAGGAAAAAGGAAAGATCAAGGATGTACCCTCGAACAGAAAAGGGTAGGCCGTACGGATTCTAGCTTCAGTTTCCCAAGTCGCGTCTCCCTCGGCGTCGCTCCACTGAACTTTGACGAGCTTGACTTCACGGTTGCGTAGCTTCTTCACTTCCGTTCCTAAGATGCGGGTTGGAACTTTTCTTATGGTTGCTTCGCGTTCCACTTCGGCCTCTTCGAGGATATTTGGCTCTACCACTTCAGCAGACTCATGTAGACATTTTCGGAGATGTGAAACGTGAAAAACGTTGTGGACTCCAGCCAACTTCTCGGGTAGCTCTAATCTATAGGCCATTTTCCCAATTTTCTCGATAATAGGGAATGGCCCTACGAACCTTGGTGCTAGTTTTCCTGTGGTTCCAAAACGAACAACGTTCCTTAGCGGTGATACCTTGAGAAAAACTCTGTCTCCAACCTCAAATTCAAGGTCGGTCCTCCTCTTGTCGGCATAGGACTTTTGTCTGTCTTGGGCCGTCTTCATCCTTCTTCGTATTAAGTCTACTTTCTCTGAGGTCTCTCGGATCATGTCTGGTCCAAGTATGAGCTTATCCGTGGACTCCCACCAACAAGTGGGCGATCGGCACGGTCTTCCATATAAGGCTTCGACGGGCGCCATTCTGATGGTTGCTTGATAGCTGTTGTTGTAGGCAAATTCCACCAAAGGAAGGTGGTCTTCCCATGTCCCTCCGAAGTCAAGGACGCATAGCCTTAAAAGGTCTTCCAAAACTCTGTTCACTCTCTCTGTTTGGCCGTCGGTTTGGGGATGATAGGCTGTGCTCAAGCATAACTGCGTTCCTACTGCTTCTTGCAGACTCCGCCAAAACTCGCTGGTGAAGATGGGGTCTCGGTCACTAACAATGCTAGATGGTATTCCATGGAGTCGAACGATTTCCTTGAGGTAAAGTGATGCTAGGGATGAGGCAGTTCTCTTACTTTTGACAGGTAAAAAGTGGGCGCTTTTAGTAAGCCTATCCACTATTACCCAAATGCTAGTGTTGCCTCTCCTAGACCTAGGCAGCCCATCGATGAAGTCCATTGAGATGCTATCCCACTTCCACTGCGGGACCTCTAGAGGATGTAGCAGTCCGCCAGGCTTTTTCTGTTCCGCCTTAACCTGTTGGCACACCATACACTTAGAAACAAATTCTGCCACGTCCTTTTTCATGCCGTTCCAGAAGAAAGTCCTTTTTATGTCTTTGTACATTTTATCTCCGCCTGGGTGTATCGTCATCTTGGAGTGATGTGCTTCCTCGAGAACCTTCTTTATTAAATCTTTTGTCTGTGGGACGCATAATCTTCCGTCTCGCCTTAGTAAACCCTTATCGTCAATGGAGTATCTGTTGAGGTGACTTGAAGTCTCACCCCTAATTAGCCTATCAATCATTTCCACAAGTTGAGGGTCCTCGCGTTGTGCTGCCCCTACTGAATCTACTAAAGTTGGGCGCACTTCGAGAGATGCAAGCAAGCCTGGTACGAAATCGGAGGAAGGCCTAAAGTCGAAGCTGGCTATAAACTCTAGGCTTTGTCTTTCAACAAACAACGGGCTTAGGGTCAATTTCTTTCGGCTCAACGCGTCTGCTACTACGTTGCCTTTGCCCGGAGTGTAGGAGATTTCGAAATCGTACGAGGCAAGAAACTCCATCCATCTTTGTTGCCTCAAGTTAAGATCCTTCTGCGAGAAAAGATATTTCAACGATTTATGGTCAGTGTAAAGTTCGAACTTCTCACCTAGGAGATAGTGTCGCCAAGACTTGAGTGCAAAGACGATGGCGGCTAACTCAAGATCGTGGGTTGGGTAGTTCTTTTCGTGCACCTTCAACTACCTCCCGCCATAAGCTACTACCCTTCCTTCTTGCATTAAGACGGCGCCTAGCCCTGTCCCACATGCATCCGTATAAACAGTGAACATTTTGCTCCCATCCAGCAGCGTCAAAACTGGGGCTGTTGTGAGAGCCCTTTTTAGTCGTTGGAAAGCAAACTCGCAATCCAAGTCCCAATTGAACACTAGATTCTTCTTAGTCAACTTCGTGAGCGGAGCTGAGATTTTCGCAAAATCCCTTATGAACTTTCGATAGAAACCCGCTAGTCCTAGAAAACTTCGGACCTCAGTCGCATTCCTTGGTGTCTTCCAATCCTGTACTGCCACTACCTTAGCAGGGTCCACCGCTAACCCTTGTTTGGATACTATGTGCCCAAGGAACCTCACCTCTTCCCTCCAAAAGTGGCATTTGGAGAATTTGGCTTTTAGTTGATGGACTCGCAAAGTTTCCATGATTGCCCTTAAGTGCTGAGCATGTTCCTCTTCACTCTTTGAGAAGATAAGGATATCATCTACGAAGACCACTACGAATTTGTTGAGGAAATCTCTAAATACCCTACTCATCAGGTCCACGAAGTAAGCAGGTGCATTTGTCAAGCCGAAAGGCATGACAAGCCATTCAAAGAAACCGTCTGGGGTTCTGAATGCCGTTTTATCGATGCTATCTTCAGCCACCCTTAGCTGATGAAAACCGGTTGCTAAATCGAGTTGGGAGAAAACAGACGCTCCTACAAGCTGGTCAAATAAATCGTCAATTCTAGGGAGAGGGTGCCTATTCTTTTTCGTTAGCTTGTTGAGCTCCCTATAGTCAACACATAGACGGAGTGATCCATCCGCCTTTGTAGCGAACACCACTGGAGCGCCCCATTCTGAAATGCTTCTCCTAATGAACCTGTTTTCTAGAAGCTCTTTAATCTGTTTACTGAGCTCTTTCCTTTCTCGTGGAGCCATATGTCTAACGGGCAACGCAACGGGCTTTGCATTATCTACAAGATATATGCGGAAGTCTATTTCCCGCTTCGGAGGCAAGCCCTTCACCTCTTCAAAGATATCCGGATATTCCCGGACCACTCTAACTGATTGCAAATTTTCAACAGAGGCATCTAGCGATTCAAGATAACTAAGCATAACCGCATGCGAGGGATTACAAGAAATTTCCAAAGTATTACCGAGCTGGGTTAGGAGCCTAACAACCCTTTTCTCACAATCAAGGATGGCCCCATTACTGGATAGCCAATCCATACCCAAAATCAAACCATACCCCGAAAAGCCCAAAACAAAGGCATTACATTGAAATTCTACACTTAGAATAGAAATTTTCAATTCCAAACAGATCATAGACAAATGAGCTGGGCCCCCAATTGGGTTTGAAACAATTAAGGGGTCCTCTACCATACTAGTTTTTAGGTGCAGAGATTCTACTAAAGCAGACGAGATAAAGGAGTGTGATGCGCCAGAATCAAATAAAGTGCGAACGGGGTGATCATAAAGATAAACTACACTTTCTACAGAAGTATTTATACCTCGCTGTTGCAGAGGTGGCGCTTCTAGCACATGAACCTGTGCCCTTGGGGTGGATCCAGCCCTCTGCCCCTGTCCGCGTTTCTTTGGGCAGTCCTTTGCCCTGTGGCCCGTCTCACCGCAAGAAAAGCACCCACCATTCTCTTTGGCCTTCTTTTTCCGGCAGTCCTTTACTAAGTGCCCCACTTTGCCACAGAAATTGCACTTCCTCTTCTCTTTGTTGCCTTTTCCGCCTTTCTTAAAGTCTGTCTTCTTAGGCTGCAAACCCTCTTTCTTCCCTTGAGAGCTTTCTACCTTTGTCTCCTTTTTGCCCTTATCCTCTTCATTCAGCAATGCCATTTGCACCAATCTTTCATACGTGGCTCCCATGGGTATATGGGTCATGGCCAAACTGTGTAATGGCTCATTCAACCCTTTGACGAAACGGAGAGCCTTCTTGTGCGGGGTATTGACTAGGTCAAGTCCAAACCTAGCCAGCTCATCGAATTGATTCACATACTCTTTGACTGTCTTGTCCCCTTGCTTAAGAAATAAGAATTTTTCTAACTGCAAACTTCTTTCCGCATCTGAGAGAAATTTGGTCTCAAACTTGCCCTAAAGTCCTCCCATGTCTCCACTGGTCTTTCAGCATTAGTGACTTCCCACCAGTAGGAAGCCTCGCCCTTCAATAGCCACACTGCCAATTGTACTTTTTGTCTATCCTCTACCTCAAAGATGATGAATAGGTCCTCCGTTTCCTTCAGCCAATTTCTAGCTGCCACGAAGGACTCAGTTCCATGGAAATCCCTTCCTCCCATAGCTTTAAAATCTTTACATATCTTTGCGAAAGTGTTTCCCCGAGGAGGAGGTGGAGGAAAAGGTGCCGCTGCAGCTGGATGATTCCCTGCAGCTGGGGGAGGAGGAACGGTAGGACCTGGCTGAGTGGCCCTTGCTTCTAAGAACCGTCTAAACCAACCAGGTATTGGCACCCCTTCTGGTAAGTTAAGATCTTCGGACATGCTGAAACAAAAAGGATAGATTCAAAACGAAGGATAAGAGATAGTACCTATGGCTTTGGGGAGTGGACTTTGCCTTTTTAAAATGAAATAATATTTTCTTTTAAAAATGCTTCTTTAAATTTCCCTTTTTGAAAATAATTTTCAAAACTTTTTATCTTATCTGGTAAACCTATGCTCTGATACCAAGTGAAACACCCCACCTCCGTTAGGGTCACCCTCAAAGGGAATGCCCTAATTTTGGTGGAGGTTTATAAGTACAAGTCACAGATATACAAGACAGATATAAGAACACATATTTGTAAACAGCGGAAGAACAACAAACTTTTATTTCATAAAGTCAAATACGTGTTACAACAACATCCTTTCCAAAAACATAACATAACACTTTCATAATCTGTCTTGAGTACATTATTTAAAGAAGCATAAATAAAACATAGATAAACTGCAAAAGCCCCATAGTGGATTGTCCAAAGCCATAGTTCAAAACAGGAAAGTCCAAGCAATACATTTCTCTTCTTCAAGCTCGATGTTAAGATTGGTCAAGCTGCTGTGTTCCCTCCCTGTGGACCTGGGGGGGGGAACGGAAGAAAGAAGACGAAAGAAAAGTAGAGTCAGACATAAAGCCTGAGTAAGTCTAGTACTATTTTGTCTATGAATAAAGAACTGGGTATGATAAGTATAAACAAGAAGTGGGCAAGCACAATAAACTTGGTCAAGTTGTCTAGGGTCGAATATACTATCGTACCCCATGTTAATCTCTGAACCCATTTAACTAGTTTCCAATTGGCACCCCATAATCAGGGTGAAGTGATCCATCCTATGATGATCGGCTCCTACTCGCATAGTTACATGTGTCTTACGGCCCCCGATGTCGTAGTTACCTATGCTGGTCCCACCATGGGGTGTATCAAGTCCCATGGTGGCGGCCCGACACAACCTTAGAGTGCACAGGTATGCTACTGGTGTCCAGTGCCTTATTTTTCTGCGCCGGAGTGTGTGCACGCCCGCACTCCGTTAGAACCTACACTGCTATACCACCGCCGTCGATTTGACCTCTTACACTCAGCCCAGTAATCGTGCCCCACCCTGCCTAGTTTCAGGGTATCCTGATACACCTTCTAGGGTTACTGCTGAAAAGGGTCCCCCGTTACTAGGTTTTCTATCTCTAGCCAACATGCTAAGTTGGTTAAGTGTTTCCCTAACCTAACCCCACCAGTCCGTTTAGTTTAGCATGTTCCATTTTGATTAAGTCTTTAGTTCACTTAATCCTAACAATCCTGACTCAGCCTTAATTGTCTTATTAAGGCCCTGACCTCTCACATTAGACAGGTATTGTTGTGGCTGCCTGTTGCCGGTTGGTTCCGGGCAGTCTTACGCCACAACTCAGTCTAACCTTGGGTCCTTATTGGGCTCCATGTTTAACCTCCCACATTGGATAGGTATTGTTGTGACTACTGGACAGCCGGGCGGTTCCGGGCAGGTTTACATCACAACTCAATCCAACCTCGGGTTAAACACATCGTATTTTCTACATTTACATATTTTGTCATTCTTCTTTATTTCTTATATGTAAATATTTGCGGCCCATTATTAAGTTAATGGTGTAAAGGTTACACCAATCATGGGCCCAACCCATACTTGAACTTGGGCCCTTCTATTTTATATTTTCATTCATTAGTAATTTTAACCCAACTTTATTTTCCCCCGGTTTACACGTCCGTTTATTATATATATTGGGCTTAGCCTTTTAAAGCCCAATTTAGCCATGCGAAAAGGGGAGGCTTATGGCGTGATTACATACACAAAAAGGGGAAGGTGAGCGTATGAACTTGCAATATGACGTTGGGAATACAAAATAGAAACTGGTGTACTTGCATAGTAGTGACATATACTTTGGTCATAAAGCATAGGTGACATGAATCAAGGCATGTAAACTTGCATAGGCTTAACTACAACATGAACCTATATTCTTATTTAGGCATAATGTCAAACATAAGCATGGCATAAGCATGGCATAATGTCAAACATAAGCATGGCATAAATTTTTCTAACATAAGCATGGCATAATGTCAAACATAAGCATGGCATAAATATTTCTAACATAAGCATGGCATAATGTCAAACATAAGCATGGCATAAATATCTCTAACATGAAATCATGATTCTTACTTTAGTCATGTAAACTTGCAAAAAGGGATTTTGAATCTAATCCTAACTATATACCACATATGTCAACAAATAATTCTTGTAAACAAGATAGACTTAATCATGGATTTCAATTATGCCAAATATCATTCATAGCCTAGCCATATTCATAAGTTTGCAAATAGGTTTTCTAGTACAAAAGCATGGCTTAATACACGATGCCAAATTCTCAACATAATTTCATATGGATAATAACCAAACTTGTTCCAATTACTTACAAAATGATTTATGCACAAAAATATACATCATGGTGGCATAGAAGCAAACCCCAAACTTGCATGAATTTAAATCAACTACATACATGTAGCTTCAACATGGATTACATAATTTGCGAAATATTCCAAACGTATACTTGCATAGAACTACCGCATGTAGTTCTTTATAACATGAATAACATAATTCAAGAATATCCAAACGTATATAATATTTCAAATTGATAAGAACGCACAAATATGAATAACTTTATTGCCACAATTCAAGCATACAAACCAACACAATTGTTTATTCATACCAAAGTAATACTC
This sequence comes from Allium sativum, assembly GCA_030737875.1. Lineage (NCBI taxonomy): Eukaryota > Viridiplantae > Streptophyta > Magnoliopsida > Asparagales > Amaryllidaceae > Allium > Allium sativum. The sequence goes on along the minus strand of CM060913.1, from coordinate 545,367,818 downwards.
TACTTACAATGGTGTGATGAATTCTCTAATTTAGGGATTGAAGACGCAAATTCCTTTGTTGAATTGATTTGATTTAGGTCTCTTTAAGCTTTAGAATCTTCCTCCTAATCCTTTCTCTAGTTGGCGGCTACTCTTAGTCGTTCCTCAGCAACATGGCGGCTATGTTCTTATTTATGAATGAATAGATTAGGGTTTAGTCTAGGGTCCTTTTTATAAGGTTTATGAATTGATTAGAGCCATTGATGTTGCCTGGATTGATCGTAGCCATTCATTCGCAAGAGAGACCAATTAGAGCCTGCCACCTAGCCCTAATGACAAAGCAGACCACAGAAAATCGGCCAAACACGGACCTGGCCAGCCAGGTTGGCTGGGCTCGACCAGGTCGATACCCCTGTCGACAGGGCTGTCGACAGCCCTGTCGACATGGGTAGCCCAGGTCGACAGCCCAGTCGACCTGGGTGGCCTAGGCGGGTGTTTATCCGCCCTGGCCCATTGGGCCCGATTTTTAATTATTTTATTCTGTTTGAATTTTAAATTTAATTCAAAACTTCCGAAGGCCATATCTTCTTCATATGGACTCCGTTTTTCGAAAACTCGGACTCTATTTCGCGTATTTTTCCGAGACGAACGCAATGTCGTATCATGTTTCCCTTAGTTCTTTGATTTCAAATTAATTATACTTTAATTTGTTAATTTCACAGTTGTAGAGTTTTTCGGGGTGTTATAGCCATACTAGGCTCTACAATCAAAACCGCAAAGTCACGTATTTGGAAATTGGATTTCCATCTATGAACCGAGGAAAAAGATAGTCCTCTACCGATTCGAGATGCTCTAGCCCATGTCTCAGGATCAGAGCTCGAGTGACCCTTAGGAGCCACAGGGCCGGTCCACCGATGTGGATTAAAATGCCTGAACACTACGTCTCCCCGCCCTATGGGGCGTAAATGAGCCAACGAATGACTCCATCGGACCCGGATCGTCCGATCAAACCGAGGCGCCTCGCAACAGCAACAACCACATAAGTCAAACTCGTCAGGGCATGTAAAACCACTGACGCCACTTCTAGCTAGAAAGAGACGCATGCCCTCCCTGGATCCTTCTCCCGTTTCTGGTTCACAACCGGGGTGTGAGGCTCGCGAATCTACGCTACACAAAGCTATGCCACACAGGTCGTGCTTTGATCATCACCACAAGACTTTGCTTTTCAATAGAAGCCTTGATCAATTGCCACTTAGGCATGCCACACAGGCAATTCACTCCATGCGTTTGATATCCATCAATATATAACCTCTGAGCTCGTACGTCTCACAGAAGGGCGTTAAGCAAGAGAATAAATTCTCCGCCGCCAAACAGATATATATTTAATAGAAATCAATCACACAGACTAAAATCCAATGTCAGACACACATTCCATTTACAAGTTCGTTCTGGGTCTGAACGAAACCGGAGGCACCTAGTACCCCGCATATCCATCGATCTCCAAGTACGTCTGGACGATCACTAACTGATTCCCTCCTCTTGGGTGTACGGCCCAATCAAGATCATCAGTAATCACCCAAACAATGGGAAGACCTACGGTCTTCAACCACCGTCTTCATCTTCGACACCACGTCGAATCTATTATTCAGAATGGGATAAACCCAGTCTTTCTGATTAGCTCGCGTATATAATAAACAAGTGTTACACTAACACAACATACGCCTCATTCCAATCCAGAATATTCTTTTATTCCAATATTCTTATACTTTGAGAAAGGTTCCCATTAATTTTATCGAAGATAAATTCTTTAAATTTATTCTTTAATCTTCTTTTGAATATCAATTCAAACTAGTCGGGATTAGCGAACCACACCGAAGTAATCACTTATTTTATTTCCCAATCCCAACCTATCTATCCCATGAAGTAAAACTGGTAATACTTCATATTTAACACCACGGTGTTATCGGTAGATTCAATTACCATTTCACGTTCAAATCTAATTAAAGATTTAACTATCGCCTAGAGTAAAACTGGTGATACTCCATTCTCGATCTTTTCAATCTAATTAAAGATTCATTAAAACTCCACTTAGTTTTAATCTTTAACTGGGTTAAAGAATCAGTGTCATTTTAAAACACGGTTCACGATAAACCCAAAATCACATTCCATTAATTATCGGGTTAAAGAACAAGTGTTATTTAAAACACTGTACACGATAAACCCAAAAATCAATACCAATTCAATTCCAGTTAAATATTATTTAATTGGTACACTTCATTAAATGTAAATAAAATTTTTTAATCTTTTCTCAACTGGGCTTAAGAACAGTGTTAATGAAGACACCATTCACGACAAACCCAAATCACATTTGATATTAAATACAAGGCTCTGAAAATATATCGGCTTATATTCAATATCAAATTCTACGACCAACAAATATCGTATTGGAAATAACGATATAAATATGTATATCTTTCAAATTTCCATAACAACACCTGTACAATCACGAAATCAAACATCGAAATATTCCGAAGACAATTTCGATTCAAATCCATTCCAATGCAATTATTGGAAATTCTGGTTATTTTCAAAATCATTTCAAATCCAATTTATTTATTTAAAAATAAATAGAATTTTAATCCTAGTTCAAAACTAGTTCATTTCGATAAAAATCTATTTTTATCTTTTCAAATATGGAGTTTTTCATCCCGATTTTTCATAAATTATTTCTTATGATTTTACACAAATTATTGATATTTTTTATAATTTTATCAAGGCCCGTACAGTCGATTTCCATCAACGGTTATAGAACTGCACTTACAACGACCTTTTCCAAATTTGATTTGGACATAATTCCAAATCCAACCGTTAGATTTCTAATTTCTAATATTCGTTAGAAAGCTCTTTTTGATACGAACCCAACGGTTTTGGTTTTAGGAGAATCCGACGGTCAGATCTCCCGTAATATCCGTTCGAAGTCAATGGTCGAAATTCGCGAACTGCCGCGGCGCGGCGCGTTCTATTCAGGCCATTATATTATATATATAATATATATATTGTAATGACCCGGAATTCTGAACAAAAACAAAATTTTGTAAAAACTTAAAAATGAACGAAACATTAATAAATTAACCCATTATGTTGTTAATTCATTTATAAAGGCCAGAACATGTGAGTAAGATTTGTTTACGACAACCAGAAGCGTAGCTAAACTTGATAAGTATAGCTAAACTTAGTAACAACAACACTACTAAAACACCGTAGTAAAGCGTTACTAAATCTGAATAACTAGAATATAGCTAAACTAAATAGCGACAGCGTTACTAAATCACCGTAGTAAAGGCGTAGCTAAAACCTTTAGTAGAAAATAATTTGTTTTAAGAAACAAATTAAGTAGCAAGTGAATAAGATAACGTAGACATAAGTTTGCACCAACACTAAGCTAGTTAGACTTAGTTCATTCAACCATTTTTAGACATGAACCAGGAAATATGTTTGCGCAAGAACAAGTGGATTTTATGCAAATAAATACAAAGAAAGTAAGCGATTTAAATGGTGATAACTTAACCATTTAAAATGCTTAAAACCAACCATACTTGCGCAAGGACCCGACAGCAAGAACGAAAGAAATAAATGGATTAAACGATACCATATACACTTGCATTTGCTATCTAAAACAAAAATCAATGATTACATCTATAACTAAATTTAATTAATAGAATTTAATTAAATAGTTGAAGAAAATGCAATTTATCTTTTATACTACATTCATGTGCATATATATGTATTAGTGCTATGAAAATATGTTTCATGTATATGTTGTCAAATAGAAATTTAGTATATGTACATCCTAGTTACACATCTCAGATTTATTCAAACATATCTAAAAACAAATACATGAAGGAAATTATATGTTTACTTTATTCATAAGCATAAGGTTAACAAGAAACAAAAATCACTTTAAAGAGATTGATGGAAGTTGCTTTCATTCATGAAAGGATGGACCATTTTTGTTCATAAAGCATTAAATGGAAAAGAAGACTTAGCAGCAGCTAGGTACATAGGATATTTTTCTTCTTGACAAAACTTTTAGTCATACATAATGCATTGAATAAGGACATTGCCTTGACAAAACTAAGACTTAATTCTAGTGTGTGTGTGTGTGTGTGTATACATATATATATATATATATATATATATATATATATGTATGTATGTATGTATGTTTGCAAACACCCTTACTGTCATGATAAGATTAGCATCCAAGCTGTAGCTAGAAGAAACAATACTATTTGTTTAAGCCAATCATCCATCATCCATGTATTTTCAGCTGAAACAAATTTGCATTTGTTAATTTATTTAGCTAGATTACTTCATGTAGAAGAGTAAAAGGACAATAGGTGTTTTGATTAGAGTTAAACACTTAAGTAGCTTTAGAAGATTGATGGAAGTAATTGCCATCATTCCTATATCTTGCGGAGGGAAAACATAAGGCAAGAAGAATTTACAACCAAGCTTGTTATTAAAATCAAAACATTTTTATTGTGTGTAATATTTACATCCAAGAGAAGTTCCTTTTTGTTTTTATGCATGAGTATTAAAGGGATTTTTGCCATGATTCAAAGGACTTGCGCAGGGGAAATTGAATGCAATATGTACTAGATTTTAGCCTCTTTTAATTTTTCTTGTAAAACAATTAAGTGGTGTAATGTTTGAGGCCATGGGAATTCATGCGTGTGTTTTCTAGCCATAGGAATTTAAGGAATTTAAATGTATTTCTCTAGAGCAAAGGACTGAAGCATTTAATGCTTTTGTCAAGAGTTAAAGCCTATGTGTGAACACCTTTACTCCACCAAGACCCTGCGCAGGAAAGACAAACCAAACTGAGCTTTCAAAGAGGAACATTCCTCTATTGTAAACCTGCGCACATATATGGATCAGAGAAAATAGGATTTTTCCTATTTAAAGCATTTAAGAAACCATTATTTAAGCATTTATTTATGGCTATAAATAGGCTGATACTTTTGCTCTTTTGAATCACTTTAATTGGAGCTAAATCAAAGGAGAAAGGAAACATTTAAAACACAGCAAACTAGAAAGCTAAAGTGAGTAAACACTCACTTTTTATCTCTTTAAAATCCCATGCAAGTTATGGATGCTTACATATGCTATGCTGATTTTGATATTGCAAAAATATTATCAGTAAAGCCATACTTGTTTGATCATTGAAACCATTTCCTATCAAGTAAACTGTGTGTGCTGCATCTCAAAACATTGCTCTGTTTTTGTTAAGTTCTCACATCTATGTTGCTAAGAGTATGGTTAGACTTTGGTTTTATGCATGTAAAATAATTTAGGTTGGTCATATAACAGGAAATCAATCCACTTATATATGTGTATACATAGATAGGTCATTTAAACATACACAGTAAAGGGTGTGCTTTTGTTGTGTGTATATCTTCTTTCCTTTTTGCATGGTTGCATGGTGTAATGTATGCAGCGGTACTAGTATATAAACATATAGATGTTATAAGCTTGTACACCTGTTGTTATGTCAGTCTTCCATGTGTAGATAGGTGTGTATGGGGTTGTGTCAGCATATAGTGTCAAAAATTAGATGTGCAAAAACTAAAGAGAACATGCAAGACAATAATATATAGTGTCAAGAAGAAATGCAGTAAATTATATAGAAGAAATTTAGTCTGATAACTGTTGCAAGTGCAGGAAGTAAACATGTGTGGGGCAAGTAATGAATTAATTTTAATGTCAAATGTTCACTAAGTAAGAATGAAATAAATTATTAAAATAAACGAATTAAGTAAGGGGGACGTGGTTTTTAGCAAGGAAGGGAGTGTTTTAGAAGAAGAGAGAGATGCGGAAGTAAAGAAGGGATGGTGGTCTCAAATGATGGAAGGAGGGAAGCAAAGTAAAACGGTAGAAAGGAGATGAAGTCTTGGAGGAAAACATAGCAGCAAGTCTTGGCTAATCAGTTTTTAAGGGACGGGTTCTTCTTTTTTTTTTTGCCGTGGGTTTGGTAGGCTACATAGCAAACATAATTTAGTAAATAGAAATAAATCAGTACGGGTCTCGGCATTTTGATGTAAGAGGGTGCATGAGCCTTGAAACAAGGACGTGGAAGATGTATCGCCGGAGCTTGGGTGGAAAGCTTCACAGCAGCAAGGGTAGAAGGGATAAAGAGTATGTTTGGACGGGGAGCAGTGGTCTACGGTAAGGAAAGAGGAGCTTTGAAGCGTAGATTAGAAGAAGAGAGGATATCTGTAAATGAGGGATGAAAAGGATAGTAAATATTCGGTAGCAGTTCACCGAGGTTTATTTATGAACTGGGCGTGGTTTTTCCATGGTATAGGACACGTGGCAACATTAAGGAATGATGGATGAGCTTAAATTGGTGGGTCACGAGACAATGAGGTAAAGAAATAAGGACTGTAGTTTTTGAAAATGAATACCTGTTGTAGATGAAGCACACCCCTTACAGTTAGGTTGTTCTATTATGTACGCATTTAAAAACAAAAAAACAACATGAAGCAATTCAAGGATTTGAGCCAGGGATTTTGGCCTGCGAAAGTAAGCTTTATTTTAAAATAGGAAAATAAATAAATAATTTGACTTTAAGTAAAAATATGAATGAAGGAAAATTCATATACATCGTTGTTAACATTTTTATAAAAATGATAATCGTGTTAATAATTTAAATCAGAGAAAAGGGGAAGTGTTCATTTTATTTAAATCAAATCAACGATAGATAAAATGAAAGTAGATCAAAAGTATGGGAAAAATCGTGTTGTAAATTATTTTTAATAATTTAACCTAAGGAAAGGAAATGTTTATTTTATTAAACCAAAGTAACGATAAATAGAATAAGATTTGATCGAGAGAAAGGGTTAACTGTCAATACTAGATTCAACGGTTTGAACCCGGGTTTTTTAATAAAAGAAGATTTTACAGTAGAAAGGTTGTAAACTCGTGCTTCGCATACAGTGTAGTATGACATTAAATGAAAGAGTTGAACTAATAATTTTTGAAATAAAAATATAAAAAGGAATGTGAATATTTGTAATAGGAATTCAAATAGAAGTACTGAAATTAGAAACTGACTAAAATTGGTAAGTTGAATGATTTTCCGAATATCGATCTGATGTTGGTTTCGACCTTCGGGGTTTATACTTAGGAAGTTGTTCGCATACTAGTTACAGTCAGCGACTGATTGACGTGAAAGAATAGTGATACGTAAATTAAACGATGGAAATGTTTTTCAGTGTAAATAACATATATTTTCTAGACAAGAGAAAATAAGGAAATATGAATACATATATATAAAAAGAATTGATCAGTAGAAGATCCAATTGGAAATAAGATTGTTGTTTGCACACGTGTTTTTCATTGATAGTTAAGACATCGACTATCAAAGTTTTTCGACCATTTTAACGTTGTTAATATGGAGAGACCGGTTGGATTATTATCCAAAGAACCACTCCGTATTGGCGTCAGCATGACGAATCAAATATGCTAAAGAAAATCGAAGACAGAGTAAAGTGCAAGGGTTATTGTATAAGTCCTAGGTAAGGATTTCCTAGGATGGATATACTGAATAGTGCCTTCGGTTTGTCCAGTCCCAGGACAACTTGTATGGACGAACGTCTGACAAAGTACACCTAACTAATCACGTACGTTGATCTTTTCAAACGTAGTTATGAGTGGCAGAGGAATTCGTTTCTCTTGCTTTATACTTGTAATATATTTTTGAAGAAGTCAATTAGTAAATTAGCGGGTTTGACGATGTGACGTTCAAAGCAAATCAAAAGAGTGTCGAGTACGTTTAGCCTCAAGCTTCACAACCGGAAATGACAGAAATCGGGCAGGCAGCATGGCTATGTGGGTCGCACCCATTAGGGTATATTGTCACCATCTAGAGAATATTCATTATTGTTACTTCTTTCGTTTCTGTATCTTCGGATAACGGTTATGTGGGCCCAACCGTCGGTGATAATATATTCGATACACTCAAGAGAAATGAGTGGTCGGTCATGTGTGGCCGAGTTGCAAGATGTTCTTGTTGAACTCCAGTGTATCGTTTCTAGAGTACACTGATCGAAAGGTGGTTCCATACCTTGTCATAGTTGGAAATCCAAAATCCCTAAGCGCTAAACGGTATTTGTTTGTGTATTATTAAGTAGAATGTGAGATGCAAACATTCTACTAGTTTATGAATTACTTGTGGAAACACTAGACATTATCATAATATCTAGTTCAAATATGCAAACTGTTTTTGACCTCATAAGGTAAAAACCCGTTCCGTATTCACGGCGTGGTCTTATGAATCATTTTGATTTATTAAAACTTGTTTATAAATCGTTTACTCATACCAGTCCATGACTGACCCGGGGTTTATTTTCTGTGTTTTCCTTAAACTCTTGGGTGCTCATAATATTTATTATGAGTAGACAAGTGATCCAGGTTTTAAAGTAACTGTGGAGTAGCAGGATGGCAGACCCTGGAGCGTTGGCTTATCTATCATATGTTATGTAGAATTATCTGCAAGTTAGTATCACAAGTGTTATGTATGTAATTGTGATGACATGTATCCCTATGCATGAAGTATTCCAATGTACTTGACTTATGTGATGTAATATTTTGGGTTATAATATTATGTTCCAAGTTCCGCTATGAGATTCTGATGTCTTTTCTTAGTTCTATTCTTCTATCTATTTCTTTTCTTAAATAATGATACAACTTCCGAGGTACTGGAAAGTTGGGTCATTACAGTTGGTATCAGAGCTTAGGTTACCGTATACCTAGGCTTTGGGTGAATATTGAGAGAGCGTATTTTAAAGTTGGATGTTATTATATATATATATATATGTATATACTTAGGAAGGAGTCAAATAATTTAGGGTTAGACCAAGGAAATTTTGAATATGGTTGGACTGAATTAGAATAATATCTAATTAATATAAGGGATGAAGTTAGGATTTTAAGATTTGAATAAAATCAGATTGGTGAGTCCCGAAAACGAAGATAACTAATTTAAGAATAAATTAGTATAATATTTAATGGAGTTAAGTAAAACTGGAACTAGAGATCGTTGAATATGGATTTGAGTAAAAAGAGAATTCGGGGGAGATATATATATTTGAATGAGTCGATTCAAATTAAGGAAGTAAATAAGATTGGGAATTTATTTTTCCGAATGTAATCAAGGATATTTTGGAATAATATAGGTAATGAGGAATTAAGATGGAATTAAGAGATTAGAACCTAACTGGAGATTGGTCTAGTTAAATAATTTTCTGAGTATTTATCTGATGTTGATTTCGGTCTTCGGGATTGATACTTAGAGGGTTATTTGCTTACCGATTTACGGTCAGGAACTAATGAATGTTGAGAAATAGTAATGCAGAAATAGAAATGTTTTCTAACGGTAGTAACAGATGTTTTAGTTATGAAAATAACTGTGATAAAAAAGAATTGGCTGATGTGTGTTGATTATTTATGGATATAAGTTTGTAACTTTAATTATAACTTGAATCTACACTTTAATTACAATTTCGAGGACGAAATTTTGATAAGGTGGAAAGATTGTAATGACCCGGAATTCTGAACAAAAACAAAATTTTGTAAAAACTTAAAAATGAACGAAACATTAATAAATTAACCCATTATGTTGTTAATTCATTTATAAAGGCCAGAACATGTGAGTAAGATTTGTTTACGACAACCAGAAGCGTAGCTAAACTTGATAAGTATAGCTAAACTTAGTAACAACAGCACTACTAAAACACCGTAGTAAAGCGTTACTAAATCTGAATAACTAGAATATAGCTAAACTAAATAGCGACAGCGTTACTAAATCACCGTAGTAAAGGCGTAGCTAAAACCTTTAGTAGAAAATAATTTGTTTTAAGAAACAAATTAAGTAGCAAGTGAATAAGATAACGTAGACATAAGTTTGCACCAACACTAAGCTAGTTAGACTTAGTTCATTCAACCATTTTTAGACATGAACCAGGAAATATGTTTGCGCAAGAACAAGTGGATTTTATGCAAATAAATACAAAGAAAGTAAGCGATTTGAATGGTGATAACTTAACCATTTAAAATGCTTAAAACCAACCATACTTGCGCAAGGACCCGACAGCAAGAACGAAAGAAATAAATGGATTAAACGATACCATATACACTTGCATTTGCTATCTAAAACAAAAATCAATGATTACATCTATAACTAAATTTAATTAATAGAATTTAATTAAATAGTTGAAGAAAATGCAATTTATCTTTTATACTACATTCATGTGCATATATATGTATTAGTGCTATGAAAATATGTTTCATGTATATGTTGTCAAATAGAAATTTAGTATATGTACATCCTAGTTACACATCTCAGATTTATTCAAACATATCTAAAAACAAATACATGAAGGAAATTATATGTTTACTTTATTCATAAGCATAAGGTTAACAAGAAACAAAAATCACTTTAAAGAGATTGATGGAAGTTGCTTTCATTCATGAAAGGATGGACCATTTTTGTTCATAAAGCATTAAATGGAAAAGAAGACTTAGCAGCAGCTAGGTACATAGGATATTTTTCTTCTTGACAAAACTTTTAGTCATACATAATGCATTGAATAAGGACATTGCCTTGACAAAACTAAGACTTAATTCTAGTGTGTGTGTGTGTGTGTGTGTGTGTGTGTATATATATATATATATATATATATATATATATGTATATATATATGTATGTTTGCAAACACCCTTACTGTCATGATAAGATTAGCATCCAAGCTGTAGCTAGAAGAAACAATACTATTTGTTTAAGCCAATCATCCATCATCCATGTATTTTCAGCTGAAACAAATTTGCATTTGTTAATTTATTTAGCTAGATTACTTCATGTAGAAGAGTAAAAGGACAATAGGTGTTTTGATTAGAGTTAAACACTTAAGTAGCTTTAGAAGATTGATGGAAGTAATTGCCATCATTCCTATATCTTGCGGAGGGAAAACATAAGGCAAGAAGAATTTACAACCAAGCTTGTTATTAAAATCAAAACATTTTTATTGTGTGTAATATTTACATCCAAGAGAAGTTCCTTTTTGTTTTTATGCATGAGTATTAAAGGGATTTTTGCCATGATTCAAAGGACTTGCGCAGGGGAAATTGAATGCAATATGTACTAGATTTTAGCCTCTTTTAATTTTTCTTTTAAAACAATTAAGTGGTGTAATGTTTGAGGCCATGGGAATTCATGCGTGTGTTTTCTAGCCATAGGAATTTAAGGAATTTAAATGTATTTCTCTAGAGCAAAGGACTGAAGCATTTAATGCTTTTGTCAAGAGTTAAAGCCTATGTGTGAACACCTTTACTCCACCAAGACCCTGCGCAGGAAAGACAAACCGAGCTTTCAAAGAGGAACATTCCTCTATTGTAAACCTGCGCACATATATGGATCAGAGAAAATAGGATTTTTCCTATTTAAAGCATTTAAGAAACCATTATTTAAGCATTTATTTATGGCTATAAATAGGCTGATACTTTTGCTCTTTTGAATCACTTTAATTGGAGCTAAATCAAAGGAGAAAGGAAACATTTTAAACACAGCAAACTAGAAAGCTAAAGTGAGTAAACAATCACTTTTTATCTCTTTAAAATCCCATGCAAGTTATGGATGCTTACATGTGCTATGCTGATTTTGATATTGCAAAAATATTATCAGTAAAGCCATACTTGTTTGATCATTGAAACCATTTCCTATCAAGAAACTGTGTGTGCTGCATCTCAAAACATTGCTCTGTTTTTGTTAAGTTCTCACATCTATGTTGCTAAGAGTATGGTTAGACTTTGGTTTTATGCATGTAAAATAATTTAGGTTGGTCATATAACAGGAAATCAATCCACTTATATATGTGTATACATAGATAGGTCATTTAAACATACACAGTAAAGGGTGTGCTTTTGTTGTGTGTATATCTTCTTTCCTTTTTGCATGGTTGCATGGTGTAATGTATGCAGCGGTACTAGTATATAAACATATAGATGTTATAAGCTTGTACACCTGTTGTTATGTCAGTCTTCCATGTGTAGATAGGTGTGTATGGGGTTGTGTCAGCATATAGTGTCAAAAATTAGATGTGCAAAAACTAAAGAGAATATGCAAGACAATAATATATAGTGTCAAGAAGAAATGCAGTAAATTATATAGAAGAAATTTAGTCTGATAAACTGTTGCAAGTGCAGGAAGTAAACATGTGTGGGGCAAGTAATGAATTAATTTTAATGTCAAATGTTCACTAAGCAAGAATGAAATAAATTATTAAAATAAACGAATTAAGTAAGGGGGACGTGGTTTTTAGCAAGGAAGGGAGTGTTTTAGAAGAAGAGAGAGATGCGGAAGTAAAGAAGGGATGGTGGTCTCAAATGATGGAAGGAGGGAAGCAAAGTAAAACGGTAGAAAGGAGATGAAGTCTTGGAGGAAAACATAGCAGCAAGTCTCGGCTAATCAGTTTTTAAGGGACGGGTTCTTCTTTTTTTTTGCCGTGGGTTTGGTAGGCTACATAGCAAACATAATTTAGTAAATAGAAATAAATCAGTACGGGTCTCGGCATTTTGATGTAAGAGGGTGCATGAGCCTTGAAACAAGGACGTGGAAGATGTATCGCCGGAGCTTGGGTGGAAAGCTTCACAGCAGCAAGGGTAGAAGGGATAAAGAGTATGTTTGGACGGGGAGCAGTGGTCTACGGTAAGGAAAGAGGAGCTTTGAAGCGTAGATTAGAAGAAGAGAGGATATCTGTAAATGAGGGATGAAAAGGATAGTAAATATTCGGTAGCAGTTCACCGAGGTTTATTTATGAACTGGGCGTGGTTTTTCCATGGTATAGGACACGTGGCAACATTAAGGAATGATGGATGAGCTTAAATTGGTGGGTCACGAGACAATGAGGTAAAGAAATAAGGACTGTAGTTTTTGAAAATGAATACCTGTTGTAGATGAAGCACACCCCTTACAGTTAGGTTGTTCTATTATGTACGCATTTAAAAACAAAAAAACAACATGAAGCAATTCAAGGATTTGAGCCAGGGATTTTGGCCTGCGAAAGTAAGCTTTATTTTAAAATAGGAAAATAAATAAATAATTTGACTTTAAGTAAAAATATGAATGAAGGAAAATTCATATACATCGTTGTTAACATTTTTATAAAAATGATAATCGTGTTAATAATTTAAATCAGAGAAAAGGGGAAGTGTTCATTTTATTTAAATCAAATCAACGATAGATAAAATGAAAGTAGATCAAGAGTATGGGAAAAATCGTGTTGTAAATTATTTTTAATAATTTAACCTAAGGAAAGGAAATGTTTATTTTATTAAACCAAAGTAACGATAAATAGAATAAGATTTGATCGAGAGAAAGGGTTAACTGTCAATACTAGATTCAACGGTTTGAACCCGGTTTTTTTAATAAAAGAAGATTTTACAGTAGAAAGGTTGTAAACTCGTGCTTCGCATACAGTGTAGTATGACATTAAATAAAAGAGTTGAACTAATAATTTTTGAAATAAAAATATAAAAAGGAATGTGAATATTTGTAATAGGAATTCAAATAGAAGTACTGAAATTAGAAACTGACTAAAATTGGTAAGTTGAATGATTTTCCGAATATCGATCTGATGTTGGTTTCGACCTTCGGGGTTTATACTTAGGAAGTTGTTCGCATACTAGTTACAGTCAGCGACTGATTGACGTGAAAGAATAGTGATACGTAAATTAAACGATGGAAATGTTTTTCAGTGTAAATAACATATATTTTCTAGACAAGAGAAAATAAGGAAATATGAATACATATATATAAAAAGAATTGATCAGTAGAAGATCCAATTAGAAATAAGATTGTTGTTTGCACACGTGTTTTTCATTGATAGTTAAGACATCGACTATCAAAGTTTTTCGACCATTTTAACGTTGTTAATATGGAGAGACCGGTTGGATTATTATCCAAAGAACCACTCCGTATTGGCGTCAGCATGACGAATCAAATACGCTAAAGAAAATCGAAGACAGAGTAAAGTGCAAGGGTTATTGTATAAGTCCTAGGTAAGGATTTCCTAGGATGGATATACTGAATAGTGCCTTCGGTTTGTCCAGTCCCAGGACAACTTGTATGGACGAACGTCTGACAAAGTACACCTAACTAATCACGTACGTTGATCTTTTCAAACGTAGTTATGAGTGGCAGAGGAATTCGTTTCTCTTGCTTTATACTTGTAATATATTTTTGAAGAAGTCAATTAGTAAATTAGCGGGTTTGACGATGTGACGTTCAAAGCAAATCAAAAGAGTGTCGAGTACGTTTAGCCTCAAGCTTCACAACCGGAAATGACAGAAATCGGACAGGCAGCATGGCTATGTGGGTCGCACCCATTAGGGTATATTGTCACCATCTAGAGAATATTCATTATTGTTACTTCTTTCGTTTCTGTATCTTCGGATAACGGTTATGTGGGCCCAACCGTCGGTGATAATATATTCGATACACTCAAGAGAAATGAGTGGTCGGTCATGTGTGGCCGAGTTGCAAGATGTTCTTGTTGAACTCCAGTGTATCGTTTCTAGAGTACACTGATCGAAAGGTGGTTCCATACCTTGTCATAGTTGGAAATCCAAAATCCCTAAGCGCTAAACGGTATTTGTTTGTGTATTATTAAGTAGAATGTGAGATGCAAACATTCTACTAGTTTATGAATTACTTGTGGAAACACTAGACATTATCATAATATCTAGTTCAAATATGCAAACTGTTTTTGACCTCATAAGGTAAAAACCCGTTCCGTATTCACGGCGTGGTCTTATGAATCATTTTGATTTATTAAAACTTGTTTATAAATCGTTTACTCATACCAGTCCATGACTGACCCGGGGTTTATTTTCTGTGTTTTCCTTAAACTCTTGGGTGCTCATAATATTTATTATGAGTAGACAAGTGATCCAGGTTTTAAAGTAACTGTGGAGTAGCAGGATGGCAGACCCTGGAGCGTTGGCTTATCTATCATATGTTATGTAGAATTATCTGCAAGTTAGTATCACAAGTGTTATGTATGTAATTGTGATGACATGTATCCCTATGCATGAAGTATTCCAATGTACTTGACTTATGTGATGTAATATTTTGGGTTATAATATTATGTTCCAAGTTCCGCTATGAGATTCTGATGTCTTTTCTTAGTTCTATTCTTCTATCTATTTCTTTTCTTAAATAATGATACAACTTCCGAGGTACTGGAAAGTTGGGTCATTACATATATTTAGTCGATTTCCTTTTAAAACGTGCTTTATAAATCGTTTTAAATTCATTTTCACAATGATTTCAACTTCTTTTCAAATTCAAATCAAAATTGAATTTTTTCCTTATAAATTCGATTTAAATTCATTTCAAATTGATTTCAATTCAAATTGATTTCTAATTCAATTTCAGTTCGTTTTCAATTCAATTCAATTACAATTCGAATTCATTTCTATCCGATTTCAATTCGAATTCATTTCTATTCGATTTCAGTTCGAATTTCAATTCTTTTCAAAATATCAGATTTTGAAATCACTTTCGATATTCATTATAAAATGAATAAAATCGATATAAATATCGTTCACGTCAAAATGGCGTCAATCTAATCATTACGACTTCATATATTCCTATTTTCAAATATTCTATTTCAAATATTTCTTTTTCAAATATTTCTATTTTAAAACTGGAATGAGGCCCAATCAATTACCATATAATGTTAATTATATGGATTTTCTACCACACGTATCTAACAACAACGATAAATCATCAACCATCATCCAAAGTGCGTTCTACACTGTATAAGCATCAAATTTAAATATTTAATGCTTATAACAGTCTGTCAATCAATCGATCGACATACAACTAAACAATCGGGATTTGTGTACGTCAAATATCATCCCAATACCCATGTGGGGTTTCAAACAATCAAACACAGATTTTATTTGTGCAGTTGGGCGATGTGTAAAATTTATCGTCCCAATCAATGTCAGTCAAATGTGTGTATATAAACAAATCGTCCGATTTGTTTATTTTTATTTCTTTTCATATACACGTTAAAAATTCTATTTTTAACTATAAAATATTTTTAGCTATATAAATATTTTATTTCATTTCACATCACATCACACAATCAACTACACAACAAAATCAAACAAACAAGCGTACAAGCCGTCCATGGTCTGTGGACGACAAGTGTCGGGTGCTACTAAACACCGTCTGCATCCTAGTATATATTATTAACTAGAAAAGGTAATTAAAGGTGAGAAGTTCTCACCCAAGCTATACCTAATGCCTCGACTCTTCTTTGGTAGAAATCTTCGTCGTTTCTTCTTTTGTCACCTTCGTCATCCGTATTCACTACATATATAAAAATCAAATTTTTAATTCGTTATTCAATATATAAAAATCGAATTTTTACTTCACTATTCAATATATAAAAATTGAATTTTTACTTTGCTATTCAATATATAAAAATCGAATTTTTACTTCGCTATTCAATATATAAAAATTGAACCTTTTCGCCTTCAAAGGTCAAATCTTTGTGTTGTTCTTCATATGATAAAAATCCGATCTTTTTATAAACAAAAATTCTAGCTTTTCTAAAACAAAGATCCTAGCTAAAAATATAATCTTTATACGTTAAAAACATAATCTTTATCACTTCTCAAACGAAATAAAAATCGAATTTTTTATTTCTTCTCATATTGATTTTAAAAAAAAAATATTCAAGATATAAAAACTGATTTAAAAGAATATATTTTTAACACATACGAACTCAGATTTTTAAAATTAAAAGTAAGATTTACCTTCCAATGGGGAAGGGGGTGTTTCTTGCTGTCGTCAGGAGTGGAGCAGTGGTCGTCTGAGGCGGTGGCGGGCCTGTGGTGGTCGCAGTCAGCAGCAATGGGCGGTTTCAGGAGGTTTGTGGCGGCTACGGGATGATCGCCGCTAGAGGTGGATCGGGAGGTGTCACATGTGGTGGCGGCGCATCGAGGGGTTAAAGGGGGGGTCGGTCTTCGTCATGGATCGGACAGGGGGGTGCTGCTGCGTGGAGGAGGAGATAAAGGCAAGAGAGGAGGAGGGATCGGGGAAAGGGGGCGCGGTCGATGGCAGGGCGGCGAACGGTGCAGTCGCGCCCTAGCGCGGTGGATTTTTTTTCCTTTTCTTATCTGAGATGAAATGAACGTGGAGGGGGGGGGGGGGCCTGAAAGGAGATAAGGGGAGAGAGATTTTTAATTTATTTAATTATTAAATTTCAAAAAGTTGACTTTTTCATTTGACCTCTAAACGAGGCCCACCGCCTATCGTCCATAGCGTTTCACCACTATTCCGAACACAATGGGAAATGTACCGTAAGCTGATTCGACCATTTCGATCAGTTTCCGTTAAAATCAACATATAACTCTATATATTGAATTTGAACGCGCATTTCAATTTACCGGGGTCACACACGAACTCTAAAAATTCCAGAAAAATATTTTCTAGCTTCGTATTGACGATATGGTCCTCACAAAACTAATTTCGTCAAATTCTGAGACCGTTTGAAAAATGGTCATTTTCCAGTCGATTAAAATCAACTAAAACTGGTCAAATGCGTTTTCCTTTGCCACGCTCACATATTAATTTAAAAAATTATGAACATTGGAATCTAGCAATAACTTGACATCATGGGTCCAACAAAAGTGGTTTCGTCGAAATCCGAGGTCGTTTGCAAAATTCCCATTTTTAAGGGCCTCAATTCCATAGCGACCATTCAGAATTTTCAACTGGACATATCTTTTGATTCCCGCTATGAAATTTCGATTTTTCGGATTCGTTGGAAAGATAGTCACAATAGATTCCATTATTTTTGTTTTCACTAAAATCCGGTTTATTTGGCACCTGGTATGTTCAACTGAATTTTGAAATTGAATTATCGAACTACCGCGCCATTTTCAATTCCTTTTATATATATAAATAAATATTTATATTCTACCAACGATATATATAATATATACATTGGAATTCTATTCAAAATAAATTTCCCATCGGTTTTATTTAAAATAATTCATTTTAAATATTCAAAATTCGCTAAAATTGCCAAAATAAAAATTTTAAATTGGCCCAGTTTTCCGGGTTATTACAGTTGGGAATTTGGAATCGGAATAGATCAGAATATAAAATCAAGGTGAGTAAATCTCACTCAATTTATTACTTAGAATTTATTTTTAGTCTTTAAAAATAATTGGTCGATGGTTGTTTGCATGCACTGAAATATTATTGTGGCTATTAAATAAATATTAGTTATTTAGGATTGGTGTTTGTGGTTATTATATATATTGGTGATTGGATAGTTCCCGCAGTACCATTAGCAGATGCCAGCAGTATCATTAGCGGATGACCCTATAAGCGCCACGCTATGATAGTGGATGACCTTCTGTGCCACGATATCCTTCCTTGAAGCAGGATGGGTATTATTTATGTTGGCTAACGTTTGTGGATGCAGGAAAACAGGTTGGAGGAATCCAACTGGATTCCTCAAAAATATTATTATTTGTTTGTTTCATATATATTATCATATATGATGTGTTAGGAAACCTGTAATTCATAATTAAGTGGTTTGGGGTGTTTAAATATCACTGGGGCCTGAATGTTGATTTATAAAAAAATAGGAAAATGGGTTTTGAGATTTAAAAGGAAAATTCTATTGTTCTAAAAATAGAATTTGAATTTCGAATAGGGTATGAAATATTAACTTGTTTTGAATAAATAAAACAAGTATTGAATTTATAAATGATGTTTATAAACTAAATAATATAGGAAAAACAAGTATTGAAAATTTATAAACGATGTTTATAAATTAAATAAGTGTAGGGAACTGAAGTAGATTTATAAATGATGTTTATAAATAACATGGAATAATTTTCCGTGGTTAATGCATGGGTATTGGGATGAATTTATAAACGGTGTTTATAAATGAAATGGATAATTATCATTAGATAATTGGGAATTTAAATTCAACTGTGAATTTAAATTAAACTGGAAATCGTTTTAAATAGAAAATGATGAAATTTATTCCGATAATCGGAATGTAAATTTAATTGGATAATTAAAATGGATTGTGCCGAATTTATAAAATAAATTATATTCCAAAATGATATTGGAATTATGTTAGATAGAAACTAAAATAAAATATGTAAATTAGTTACATGTATAAGTTATAATAAATAGAATATTCCAAAATAAGATTTTGGTTTTAAATAGATTTCGAAATGGACTTGTTTAAATGTAAAACAAGTAAATTTATAAACAATGTTATAAATATGGTGAATTAATTATCAAGAGATAATTAGTAACTTTAAATTCAAGTATGAATTTGAAAATAAAATTTGAAATCATTTAGAAAAGAGAATAATGGAATTTATTTTGGAATATAAAATGAATTGGGTTTCAAATGGATTTGAAATGGAAATTTGTTTTAATATATAAAACAAGGAAGTTGAATTTATAAATCTGGTGAAAATAAATTATCATGAGAGTATGTAGCAGTTTAAATTCAAATATGAATTTAAAATGAATTAGAAAGTGTTTTGAAATGGGATGATTGATTATATTTCAAAATCCAGAGTATAAACTAAAATGAGTAAAATCCAACAGATTTATAAATGAAATTCGATCTATATCGAATTTTATAAAATAATTATTTCAAAGAGGATTGGGATTCAATATCAAAGAATGGGTTATAAATAAATTTAGGACTGAATTATGAAATAATCAACGATTAGAATAATCAAGAATATTAACTTGGATTTGGTAAAGTAGATGAATATATATTAAAATATATATGAACGGAGTTGAAACATTATTATAAACAAGTTTAAACATTTATTTATGTAAATATAATTAAAACGAACTTGCCGCAGCGAGATTGTTCTTAAATTGGCATTTCAAACTTCAATGGAGTATATAGAACTCAATTTAAGTCAGAATTCTTTGATACAAGGATCGTCAGGACCGGTTGAATAATAGTTTTCTAATGGAAGAGAAAAATCTGGATTTCGTCGAATAAATTTTGAGTCATGTCAAAATCATATTTTTAGAAAAATAGTGCCATAACCATTATAAAACCATAACAGTTTATTTAAATAAATAAAATGATTTTAGGTAAATAAAATCCGAATTTCCATTAGAAAATTCAGACTTAAGATGTAAAATAAATACGAACTCAAGTGGAGTAAGTGAACTGATTTCTAAAACAAAAAAATCAGATTTTTAATTATTGAATAGAATAAACTAATTTGAAGGATAATTAATTAATGGGATTTGGAATCAAAATTGGCTTTGATAAGAGAATTGGGTTAGTAAATTCATATTCTTAATCGAATATGAAAGTGGTGTTGAAAATGGAATTCAATTGGTTTATATGGAAATTTAAATCAGGTATGAACGTGATATATTTAATTAAAAAGTGGAATACGCAAAGAGCTAATTTAAAGAATAAATTACCGAATTGGATTGAAATGATCGGACTGAATTGAAATAAATTAGGAATGGATGTATATTGGTTAGACAGGTATGGAATGAAGTGTTTGAAGATTATAATTCAAGTGCCTGACAAAAAGGTAAATGTTTAAATTCCATATGAGGTTTTATGCGCCGAATCGGCAAGCCACTTGGCTTTTGATTATCTTTTCGAATGGAGAGAGCCTAGAGGGGCGTTTTGTTGTTGTACCGAGTGACCCGTACAAAGGAGGTTATGGCGAAATTTTATGGAAATTTAAATATTTTTAGAAAATTGGATAACTAAAAAACAATTTATCGATATATATAGAATTCGATAAGGAAACGGACCTAAAAATATAATATTATTAACAAAAAGGAAATCTATAATTAAATCTAGTAAAATTCGAAAGAGAAACGTATACGAGTTTAAAGATGAATAATTGGTTTTTATGATGATGATTATTCGAGGTAAGTGGTCTTGTCCATTTTGAAGTTAAAGATGTTTTCAGTCAAGGTCTGAGAGGTAGTTATACCCCAACTTAATTGATTTCATTTTTAACCGATAAATAGCAAGATCCAGTCTCGAAGAGAAATATTTGAATAAGAGTTAGTTGAATGCAGTATTTTGGGTTGTTTGTAACGATGTTTTACACAACAGTTGATTTTACCTAAGTAAGTGGAACTTTGGAAATATAAAGATAAATATTTCCTAAGTATTGAAATAAATGGATGGTCATAAAAGAGATAAGTAATTGGATTGTTTTCCAATTATAAATAGAATATATTTTCTAAGTATAGAAAATAAAAAAAGGCGATATATGGAAATGTTTTCCAAATAGCGTAAGAGGCCAGGATGATTATCGAAAATATCGTGTTAATGAATATGGATAAGGAAATGGAAATGTGTTTAATTAATGAAATATTAACTAAAAGGCCCAGTGATTTGTTTGATGCTTTGAATGAATGTTTGTTTTTCTTCGATAGCTAAATAACCGACTATCGAAGTATTTGCCATTATCGTTGTCAATAGGAGAGACCAGTTGGATTATTATCCGAAAACCACTCCGTATTAGAAGTAGCGTTGCGAATCAGATTATATGAAGATAATCAAAGATGGGGTGAAGTGCAAAGGCTTTTTTTGTTAATCCTAAGTAGAAATTGCCTAAGATGGATTAGTGGAAATTGTGCCTTCGGTTTCGTTCAATCGCAGAATGAACGTATATGGACGAATGTCTGACAGAGTATTTCCAATGATTGCATATGTTGGTCTATATAAATATATATGGTGGCAGAGAATTTATTCTCTTAGCATAATATCCCGAATATATTTGTGCAGATCAATTAATGATTAACGGATCTGATAATGTGGCAATCAAAGTGATTGTGCTAAATGAATGGTAAGTAATTGTAGCCTCATGCTAACAACCGGGAAATGACAAAAATCAGGCAGGCAGCATGGCTATGTGGGTAGCTCCCATTAGGGTTATTATCACCTATCTAGATATTCATTTAATTCCTTATTCTATTTAATGTTGTCCCATTCAGGAAAACGATTGCTGATCCCAACCGTTGGTGATATACATTCTATACACTCAAGAGAAATGAGTGGTCGGTCATGTGTGGCCGGGTTACAAGATGTTCTTGTCAAACCCAGTGTTTTCTCCTCTAGAGATACCCTATCGGAAGGTGGTTCCATACCTTGTCATAGTTGGAAATTCATTACCCAATAAGTGCTCGCGGTTTTGATTGTATATTATATATATGTGGAGCATGAGATGAAAGCGTTCCACTATATTTCTATTTAATTGATTTAAACACTATTATAATATAAAAAGAGTTTTGATATAAAGATTATCGTTTCTTTCAAAAGGATTTTGAAAGTTAAATCAAGTGTTTTGGATTGCATAAGGGAAAAACCCGTTCCGTGTTATACGGCGTGGTCTTATGAGATACCGTTAATTTTCTCAAACTGTTTTAAACTGTTTACTCGTACCAGTCCCATGACTAACCCAGAGTTTATTTGTTTGTTTTACCTAAACTCTTGGGTGCCCAAATTTGTACGGGTAGTCAAGTAGATCAGGATTTTACAGATCTATCAAATGGAGCTTAGAGCAGGAGGCTTCAGTGTTAGATATATAGTATTTTTTTCCACTGTGTTATAAGTGTTGTACTCTGATAAGTGTATGTTATACAATTAAAATTTTGTATTTCAAAAGTTATGATATGTTATATTTTGTTCCGCTGGGATGTGAGATTCTGTGTTGTTATTTCTATTCTTCTTCTACCTTTTTCTTCTTAAAAAAATGATTCGTATTTCTATGATATTTGGGTTGGACATGTGATGTATGTAGTCAACTTAGATAGTACAGATTTGCGGTTCGTTACAGTGGTATCAGAGCTTAGGTTGAGCGAATATCTAGGCTTTGGTGGGATTGTGCTCATTAGAGATTGGGTCAGTATTACCCTAGAATGAGTTGAGCGTGTATATATGAGAGAGCGCATTTGTTAATTAATATAATTTTTTTATATTATGTTCGCTAGTCTGTTGAATGGTTTATAAATTCTGATTGATTTGTGGGACGCCACGAAGTCGATAAGAATTTTTAAACACTTGAATAGAGAAATTTGACACAATATTGTTTTTAAGTGGGTAAATGAAATAATTTTACCCAAAATTCTATTTTGATATAGAATGAATAATTTTCTGAAATTATTATAAATATATGGATGTGTTAGATATTAATATTATAATCCGATAAGATTATAAAAATGGGGATGGTTATATATAACCAAATAGAAATTGTATATGAATGAAGTATATACAAATGAGATGAATTAAAATTAAAATTAAAATTCAAAACGGAATTTGGAATTTAAAATTCTGGGAAGTTGGAAAATATTTTTGAAGTATATTAAAATAATATAGCCCTATTTTTGGAGTAGAAATCATTTTGATGAATTTTAAAAGTGATAAAGCACTGAACTCACTTCAGTGGTTAGAAAATAATTCTGATGATGATCGTGACATCATCAATGTTCATTTTCGAGTTTCTAAGTGATGGATTGCTACCATAGAAAAATCTTTGGATGAAAATTTATTTAAAAGAAATCAAGTTGTTTTGGAAAATTCAAATGTTTTGAATTTGGGATAGTTTTAAATATATGTATATATTTATGGGATTTCAAAAGGATTTGAAATGTAAACCTATGGATTTGAATTCTAGAAATAAAATTTAACTTAAGCAAGTTAAATGAATTGAAGTGAATAAATTGACTTGAAGTAATTTGATAAGATTAATGGAATATTGATTGGATGTAAATGTATTAATTGTAGATTATTCGAATTAAATGAATGAAAACCAAAAGTTGGGAATTAAATTTGTAGAAATTTAAAGAGTTCAGTTTTAGCGTAAGTTTGTTTTTGAAAATTTAATGGGTTTGTAGCATTTTCCTACCTTAGTAATTTCGGAGACGAAATTCTTTTAAGAGGGTAAGAATGTAACGACCAGAATTTTTGTACAATTAATTTTAAGTATTTAATATGGTTTTAAATATTGAGTTAATAATACAAATCAATTTTTATATTGAGTTATCGATTTAATAATCGAAATAAGATTTGTTTCATATATGTATAATTATCGTAATATGAAAATCTAAAATAATCCAATTCGAAATTTAAATCTGAATTAAATGCAGTTCAGATGATCAATATAAAATTCTGATTGAATTAGAATAATAATATTAATTTATTTTCAAAGAATAAATTAATTTGAATTTAATTTATATCGATTTAAATTAACATCTTGTCCATACGATCTAATGAGGATTTGAAACATGTCTCAGTGTGTTCGGAGTAGTGGTTAAACCCTAGAAAAGTCAATGTTGTGTTTCGATTGGTGTTCAGGACCTATAAATATATTATTATAAAATTTAATGGATAAGATCGAACTTAAATCGCAGTTAAATCGAAATCAAATCTTAATTAATCAAACTGTACCTAAGTCTACAAGCTGTATGTACCATACGCTGACCAAATTTCCTTAATACCTAAGTAATCTCCCTCTATAAATCGTGCATACCTTCTTCTTTCCATTTCATTCTTCGGTATTTCAAACAGAACTATAGTAACCAAATCGCTCCTTTCTCTTTTCAGATCAAACAAACAATGGTCGAACTTACCCAATATATACCGAATCGAATGGAAAGCCCCCTCTTCAAAATTCCTAGAAATTTTTTATACTTAATGGAATTAAATAACGGTTGATTAAGTGAGCTCGTTTGGGCTTGTATTTCCTTCGGCGTTCTGGATTTCTAGGTCCAATCTATTTCCTTGTGTTCGATACATCGTTGTCGCCAGTTAGGATGATGTCGCGAGTTCAAGGATTCGCGATTTGGGGTTCGGGTTTTCTCGAAGCTAGCAAGTTAAGTACTGCAATCGCGATGGGTTACAGATTGAGGTGATTAATGGAGCGGAATTCTGGGCTTGGCGTGGCGTTCGTAGTTGTAAGGAGCGTCAACTGCATCAAGTTTGAGAGGGTTCAATCATCATCTGTGTTGCAAGATTTTGATTTTTGAGCGTTTTCAGGCATGTAAGTTGTTGATGCCTAAATAGGTGTGGTGTCGATCTGTGATGTCAAGAGTTGAACGGGTGAAGTGGAGTTCAATTCGAAGTCGGATATTATTAAAGGGGCTTCGAACTTGGTGCATAGTGGTGGGAGCTTGCTGTTAAGGGATGACGGGTGTAATATTCAGGGAAGTGAAGTTTTTGGATTTTTTTGGAGCAGGGACATGAAGTATGTTTCAAAAATGTAATTTAAGGGAATTGGAAGGATGATTAAGGTCGAGTAGTTTCCTAGCCTATGGCATTGTTAGACGATTAACATGGATTAAGGTACAAGATCCTTGTTTTAATTTCAATTAGATAAAAATATATTTTTTTTCTTTGTAAATAATAATAATATATATACCTTATATAATTGGCACATTCTAAAATACAGTATGTAATTAATCCCAGGTCCAAAATATTAACGCAATTCGAGTTGGACTCGTAATGGAAAATGGAATTGGGTTGGAAATTTGGAATCGGAGTAGATCAGAATATAAAATCATGATGAGTAAATCTCACTCAATTTATGATTTAGAATTTATTTTTAGTCGTTAAAAATAATTGTTCGATGACTGTTTGCATGCACTGAAATATTATTGTGGCTATTAAATATATATTAGTTATTTAGGATTGGTGTTTGTGGTTATTATATATATTGGTGATTGGATAGTTCCGCAGTACCATTAGTGGATGCCCGCAGTATCACTAGCGGATGACCCTATACGCACCACGCTATGATAGTGGATAACCTTCTGTACTACAATATCCTGTCTTGAAGTAGGATGGGTATTATTTATGTTGGCTAACATCTGTGGATGCAGGAAAACAAGTTGGAGGAAATCCAACTGGGTTCCTCAAAAATATTATTATTTGTTTGTTTCATATATATTATCGTATATGATGTGTTAGGAAACCTGTGATTGATAATTAAGCTGTTTGGGGTGTTTAAATATCATTGGGGCTTGAATGTTGATTTATAAAAATATAGGGAAATGGGTTTTGAGATTTAAAAGGAAAATTCTATTATTCTAAAAATATAATTTGATTTTGAATTTCGAATGGAATATGAAATATTAACTTGTTTTGAATAGGAATTGAAGTAGATTTATAAATGATGTTTATAAATAACATGGAATAATTTTCCGTGGTTAATGCATGGGGATTGGGATGAATTTATGAGATGACCCGAATTTCCCCGTGAAGGAAAGCCCGGATTGAATTGAGAACACGACAAATCAGAACACAAACATAAGAACATTTCATTGCTTATTACTACATTTCCATCAGAATACAAGAATATAACAAAGTATAAATAAACATCATACATTCGATAAATATAAGAGATTTACAATTTACAATGCAACGAAAAAATAATACAAAACACAATTGAAGGAGATATATGGATATAGTGCTTTCCGAATACCATTCCAACTGTAAACCAGGATCATGTGAATATAAATCTGCAAAACCAAAACCACTAGCTGCCGTGTGGAAAATAAGGGCACCCAGAGTTTAGATTAAAACAATAAACTCCTGGTCAGGCATGTGACTGGTGTGAGAACTAAAATAGTTATTAGTTTGCTTTTAAAGTTAGGTAAATCAAGGGACCACGCCGTATAACACGGAACAGGTTTACCCCCAAGAAAGCCAGTGCATAAAACAAACAGCGCAATGATAAATAAAGAATAATGAAGCTATTATAAGACCCAGGTCCCATCACACAATGCAACGCAAGCTGGAGGATAGGGTTTTACCTTATAATAGCCGAATAATGCTTGATACGTGAAATTTCATATTTCATTATTACTATAAGTGTATAGTGTCAAAACAATTTCAATCATAAGTATCAATCACAAACGGCATGGGTACCATATATCATGTTGCAAATACTGGGCTCTACAATCAAAACCGCAAAATGTCGTATTGGAAGTTGGATTTCCATCTGTGAACCAAGGCAAGGATCAGAATGCATCGACCCTTAGGAGCCACAGGGCCGGTCCACACGGAGTGGATTAAAATGCCTGAACAATGCGTTTCCACGCCCTATGGGGCGTAAACTAGTCATCTCCCGACCAAACTATCGACCCCGGAACGACCGATATAACCGAGGAGCCTTGCTATCCATCATCCATATATGTAAAATGTCAGGGCATGCAAAATGCTGACACCACTCCTAACTAGAAGGAAACGCATGCCCTCCCTGGATCCTTCTCCCGTTTCTGGTTCACACCAGGGTGTGAGGCCCGCGAGTGAACGCTAAGCAAAGCTATGCTATATCAAAGCCGTGCTTTGATCATCAACCACAAGACCCTGCTTTTCAACAGAAGCCTTGATCATTTGCATCTCAGCATACCACACAGGCAATTCACGCTATGCAACTGATGTCTATCAATCACACAGAATGAAATCCGATGTTAGACACACATCCATTTACAAGTTCGTTCTGGGTCTGAACGAAACCGGAGGCACCTTATTCCTCCCCTATATGTCCAATACAAGGGAGAGGCCCTCGCATATCCGGTCGATCTCCAAGTACGTCTGGACGATCACCACTTATTACCCTGTCTTGGGTGTATAGCCCAATCAAGACATCAGCAATCATCCAAATGATGTGAAGACCTCCGGTCTTCGACCACCGTCTTCATCCTCGACATATCGTTGAATCAGTTATTCAGAATGGGATAAACCCGGTCTTTCCGAATAACTCGCGTATATAATAAACGAGTGCTATAAAAATACAACATACGCCTCATTCCAATCCAGAATATTCCTTTATTCAAATATTCTTATACTTTGGGAAAGGTTCCCATTAATTTTATCAAAGATAAATTCTTTAAATTTATTCTTTAATCTTCTTTTGGATATCATTTCAATCTAATTAAAGATGCATTAAAGCTCCACTTGGTTTTAATCTTCCCAAAAATCAATATTAACGATTGTTTAACTTAGGAAATCATATCTTATCTTTAACTGGGTTAAAGAACCAATGTCATTTAAAACACGGTTCACGATAAACCCAAAATAACATTCCATTCTCTCAGCCTTTAACCGTAAATTAGTAAGTAAACAATTCCCTAAGTATTAACCCCGAAGGCCGAAACCAACATTAGATAAATACCCAGGAAACCCTTCAACTTAACTAATCCCCAGTTATTTTCTGATTTTCTTAACTCCGTTGGGTCTAAGAACAGAATTATTAAAGATGCCATTCACGACAACCCAAAATCACATTCCATTAACAGTGGAATCTTCATGGAAAACAAACCAACATATATATATATATATATATATATATATAATCGATATAAACTTCCATATCAAACCGATAATATAAATGGAATAACGACAAGGCCTTTTAAATTTCACATATATTAACCGTCTTCCTCTACAGAAGCTTACTTCAATTATTACCAAATCGAATTCCATTCAATTTCAATTTAATATGTTAAATTGGAAAACTTTACTTTGGAAAATCTCCTTTAAATCTTAACAAAAGATTTATAAATTCCAAATCTCATTTCACTGTAAATCGGGTTAAAGAACGAATGTCGCTGAAACACAGTTCACAACAAACCCAATTCACATTCCATCAGTCTCTAACCGTAAATTAGTAAGAGAACAATTCCCTAAGTGTTAACAGTGAAGGCCGAAACCAACATCAGATCAATACCCAGGAAATCATTCAACTTTACTAATCTCCCGTTAGTTTCTAATTTTCTTAACTCCATTGGGTTTAAGAACAATATTATTAAAGATACCATTCACGACAACCCAAAATCCAATTTGATATTATGTACAAGACTCTGAATAGAAAATATATCGGCTTATATTCAATATCAAATTCTGAAATCAACAAATATCATATTGGAATAACGATATATCTATATCTTCCAAATTCCTCCACAATATCCGCATAATCATGGAATCCAATATCGAAATATTCCAAAGATAATTTTGATTCAAATCCATTACCATTCATATATTGGAAATCCTGGTTATTTTTGAAACCATTTCAAATCCAATTTAATTATTTAAAAATATTGGATTTTTAATTCTAGTTTAAAACTAGTTCATTTTGACAAAAAATATATTTTTATCTTTTCAAATATGGAGTTTCTCATCCCAATTCTTTCCAAATCATTTCTTATGATTTTACACTAATTATTGATATTTTTAATAATTTTATCAAGGTCATATAGTCGATTTCCATAAACGGCCATCGAACTGCGCTTACAACGACCTTTTCCGAATTTGATTTGGACACAATTCCAAATCCAACCATTAGATTTCAAATCTCTAATATTAATTAGAAATCTCTTTTTGATACGAACCCAATGGTTCCGATTTTAGGAGAATCCGACGGTCGGATCTCCCGTAATGTCCATTCGAAGTCAATGGTCGAAGTTCGTGAACTACCGCAGTGCGGCGCATTCTATTCAGGCCGTTATATTATATATATATAATACATATAATATTTATTTCATCGATTTCCTTTCAAAACTTATTTTATAAATCGTTTTAAATTCATTTTCAAAACAATTTCAACTTCATATTCAATTTCAAATCAAAATTGAATATTCCATATCATCGATATATAAATGATAGTATTTTCAAAACATTTGATTTTGAAATCAATTCCTTTTCGATATTCATTATAAAATGAATAAAATCAATATAAATATCGCTCACATCAAAATGGCGTCAATCTAATCAACATAGCTTTATATATTTAAATATATTCATGTCCATCCCAAATCGGACATCAAAATCAGATTTTGATCTTTTACTGAATATTATTTTAAAATATTCATTATTTTAAAATATTGTTTCTTTCTGAATTGGAATCAGACACAGTCAATCACCATATAATGTGTAACACCGCACGTCCGTTAGTGTCACTCACAAAGGGAATGCACTAAGTTCTGTGGAGCGTTTAGGGTAAAAGATACAGATAAATTACAAGACAGACAGAAATTAAACAGCAGAAAATAAAACTTTGCTTTATTGATGAAATAGTTTGTACAATGATTTCTTTACAATATCAGAGTATCATCTGTCTTACAAAATAAAGAAGCATAAAACAATATTTATATTCCCCGGTTTTAGCAAGAGCCAGCCATAGCATCTGAAAAGAGAGTCCAAGCAAAACTTCGACAAATCTTCAAGCTGGGAAAGAGTGACAGTCCAACTTAATCTGAGCTATACTATTCCCTCCTTTACTACCTGGGGGAGGGGGGTGGGAAACGGAAGAAAAGAAGACGAAAGAAAAACAGAGTCAGACATAAAGCCTGAGTAAGTTCAGTAATTTCTAGCATGTGAACATGGAAAACAGAGCGACATGAATTAACAGAATACAAGATAACACCATGATGATAGGGTTGGCAAGATTTGACAAGATTAACACAAGATATGCTAAGCTAAGATAAACTGGATATGCTCTAATACTTTCGCCGCTTCGCTATTTCCTTGTTATACTGATTTCTATATCTCTGCACCACCTAACTAGTGTCCCAACTAGTAACGATAACGTGATCCCAATCCCTGCATTTTCCATTGCCTTCAGGCATACATTTATTATTGATTACCTAGATCTAATCTAGGGTTTTCTATCAAGTGCTTTCTGGATTCAACTAGAGTTTACGCTATCTGCTGAACGCTTCTCGGATTCAGGGTTTATGCCACCTAGTCCAACTAGGGATTATGCTACCTGACGAACGATGCCCCCAAGTCTAGGACACACTACCTAGAGTGGTATATGTTCCTATACTTTCCCACGCATGTATCGCGAATCGTTATCGCTTGTCTAGATGCACATGTCCTGTAATGTGCGGTCCGAGTCCTGTGACAGGGCAAATCAAGGAATACAAAACTCGATCGGGAGCTTTCAGATATTTGCCGATGCAGATGCTAAGGTCTGTTTTTATTCCAGTGGCTATGGTCCCACTTGACCCCTCCCTCAACTAATGAAAGGCACACCTTGTAAAATGAGAACTATACGCCGGCCCCCGGTGCCCCACTATCCTATGGCCATCCTCACCCATAACTAGATAGCAAGTACATGGTCTTTTGGAGTTCTCCGCCTTTCCTCTTCACGTATCTCGATTGACTCAAGATGGATGGTAGACAACGAGTCGCTATCACTGGGCTACCGTTTGCTCGCCGAATCACGCCGGTCCATCCTAGTCTTTAGGTTGCCATGTATTGCAACCAAGGCATACCCCTGGTTCTTCTACGCAGACCTTAACCTCTGTGGGCCCAGGCGGATCATCTGCAGCCTCACAGAGGGATACCAAGAGTACCCTCACGTCCCCTCGAAGCCTCGGGCTTCGTAACCCAATTCGTTGGAGCCTCCTTTTTACTTAGACGGACATTCGCTCCTTCCCGTGTTGTACTAAGAATTACTACTTAGTTTTACTAACTAAGATTTACCACTTAGTTTCCAGAATCGTTGTTTTCTTAACTAAGGTTTACTACTTAGTTCTCTTTCCCGTCAATTTGGATTGGTTAAGTGTCATTAGTCAGTTCAAGCCAACTTAATCCTCTTCATTCATCCTGTTATACCGGTTAAGGGTTATCAGTAATTCATGTTGACTTAACCCCACCACAAACCAAGTTATATTGGTTAAGTATTTCTTATTACTTAACCCTACCCATTCACCCTGTATTGGTTAAGTGTTCTTTTTAACTTAACCTTACCCGTCTGTCTTAACTAACATGTTATTAATGGTTCAGTATTATCCCTTCATGTTTTAGACTTATCCTCATTCCTTTATCGCAACCTGATGGTTAAGTGTTTAGGTTTACTTAACCCTACAGTCTAGCCCAGCTAACATATCAAAATTGGCTAAGTGTATTAGATTTTACTTAACCCCAACCTCTAGTCTAGTTAACATGTTAATTTGGCTAAGTGTATCCTTAGTTACTTAACCCCTACAAATCTTGTCTTGTTACCATGTAAAGTTGGTTAAGTGTCCCTATGGACTTAGCCCTCCCATCCTAGCTTAACTGTGTTAAATTGGTTAAGTGTTCCTATGGACTTAACCCTCCCATTCTAGCTTAACTGTGTTAAGTGTCAGTCTGAACCTAACCCCACCCATCAGTCTAGTTATCATGTTGAACTGGTTAAGTGTCTTAGTTAACTTAACCCTACCATTCTTGTTCTAGCTTTAACTAAATAAATTAAAGCCGCTACCACTCACATTAGACAGATATTGTTGCGAATACTGGATGTGCCGGTTGGTTCCGGGCAGGTTTACATCGCAACTCAGTCTAACCTCGGGTTAGGCATATTCGTGTTTTCTAAGTTCAAAGGGGTTTTGATTAGTTTTCAAATCAGGTTTTGAAAGTAACCATCCCGTCCGTCGGATCAGTTAGGGTAGCTAGGGAGAGCAGGAAACTTGTATTTTCCAAACTCAAGCCTAGACACTATCCTCTCTGTCACCCTAGAACTTTCTGGCTTATTATTAAAAAAAGATGTCGTTAATAAACCTTTAATTTGTCTAAATTCACATTTCCTCATTTAGGCCAGATTCTATAGGTAAATTATTCCTAATTTACTTATTTCCCAATTACTCTGTAAATTGTCTACATTTATTTCTATGGCCCATTTCCCTTCCTAAATCATATTTATGCTTTTTGATATGTAAACTATACCAATTAAGTGTCACTAACCATGATTTTGCTAAACCTGACGGTTATTCCCAATTATGGCAAATCTCAAATTTTATACCAATATACTTATTACGCCAAATTAGCTAATCCAATCCTGATTTAACATTCTAATTCACGTCAAACTAGACTTATTACTCTAGTTCTTTATTCATGTAAATGCTAGATTTACACGTCAATACTAGATTCAAATTACACATCGTATAATTCATGTCAAATTTATCCAATTTGTATTTCTATGAACATGCCATAATACATGTTCCCAATTTATGCCAATTTCCAAGTTAAACTACGTTTTTAGTACATTTCATATTTTGTCTAAACCGCATTCCCACCGTTCGTATAATCATGATTCATTCTAGATTATAAATAAAGCTAGGTTCGTAGAAAATAGGGAATGAACCAAAGATGCTATGCAAAAGATAGACATACAAACTGGCATAAAGAGGTTTGAATAACGACGTAGGTTCGAGAACATGGGTAGACCTAATTTAATAGGTAAATTCCCAAGGTCTAAAACCACGGATAGACAGAATAGAGATGCAGATTCAAGAACATGGGTAGACCTAACTTAATAAGTAAATTCCCATGGTCTAAAACCAAAGAAAACCAAGGACAGGCAGGATAGATAATCGGGTTTAGACCCAATTTCACCATCACAAAACTTGAACATTTTCCTAGTCATGAACCATAGGTGCTTAATCACAGTTGTCCCATTTATGTCATAGACAATAGTTTTTCTTCCTAATCAAAGGTATAGGCTTGTGTTCATAGTCATGGAAATAATTCTCATAGTCACAGTCACAGTCATAGGCAATGTCCATAGTCATAGGCAATGTTCATAGTCAAAGAGGCATATGGTTCTAAGGTCCATAGTTTCATAGTCTTATCGGTCATCGAATCATAACAGTTCTTAATTAAGTGTAAAGACATAGGCACAGATTCGAATATAAAGGTTTGGCATATTCTTTTATTCCTTTAATTTCATGTCACGAAAGGAGAAACGTTCAAATCTAGAAATAACTGACTTACAGAGATTGGATTAGAATAGAAAGATGGCGTTGCTATGATTCGTAGAAAAACAGTCGTTGCAGTCGTTCGAATCCTCACTTGAATTCTAGCTTGAATCTCCTCTTTGAAAGTCTTTGAGCAGCACCTCCTTGTCTTGATTTATTTTATATATTATTTTATTTATTATTTAATTAAGAGGAGGAGAAGAAGCCATGTTCGCCAAGCATCTTTGCAGCATAAGGGTAGAAAAGAATTGTGAATAGAGGAGGAGGCTAGGGCTGTTTATATAGTTGCTCAAGACCTTATCGTACACGCAGCGCTGAGTCAGCATTGAACTTAGTTAAGAAAATAGTCCAGGTTCACAGATGAATCTAGCCAAATCTTATCGTACATGCAGTGCTAAGTCAGCATTGGGTCCCACAAGCTGTTTTGGTGCAGAAATTTGAATTTCGAACTTTTGAATTTCTGGAATTTATTTAACTGTTTTATTCACATGAAATATTCTTATATGTATACAATTCCTTTAACGACGATTTTACACGTATATATATATATATACGCACAACTTTCATTTTATTTTCAAAATTCAAACGATGTTGCACCGTTATTTAATTCTTGCCATATTTCATTTACTATAGCCTTATCTTAAATTTTATCTTTCGTATACATATATTTCTGCATATATATATATATATTCTCATGTATATACATATATTTTCTTTATTTCCTTATATGTACGTTCTTATCCTTTCAAATTTTGAATTTGTATATGTACATATATTTGCATGTTCAGTTGGCCCTCTTTAAAACAGAGATAAAAATTATGCTGCTGCCGGGTTTTGAACCCCCGACCTCCATGTTACAAATCCAATGCCTTAACCAACTGAGCTACAAAGTCTTTTGTCAATAAGTCTTAGAACAATGATAATTATTGTTCTTTTCTTACTTCTCTTTTTTCATGTTAGTTACAATACCAATGCATGAATCTTTTTCTTTTAATGTTAATGCATTATGTTTGCAAATCAATGCATGCAACATATTTACATCGCATGCAACCAATCTTTTCTTTCTTTCATATATTAATTAATTTTCATTATACATCACCATATTAATCCTATCTGTGGATATATATACATTTTTAATTACATTAAAAATACGGGGTGTTACATAATGTGATTTATACGGATTTCGTACACACATGTACACAACAACAATCAAACACAGTCAACCATCATCCAAAGTGCATTCTACACTGCATAAGCATCAGATATAAATATTTAACGCTTACAACAGCCTGCTAATCAATCAATAAACATACAGCTAATTATTGGGACTGGTGTATGTTATATATCATCCCAATACCCGTGTGGGGTTTCTATCAACAAATACAGATTTATTTGTGCAGTTGGGTGATGCGTAAAATTTATTGTCCCAATCAATATAAGTCAAATCAGTGTACATAAACAAATCTTCAGATTTGTTTATGAATATTTGTTTTATTCATATACACGTTAAAAATTATATTTTTAACTATAAAATATTTTCAACTATAAAATATTTTATTCCATTCCACATCACCCAATCAATTTTCACACCACAACCAAACAAACAAGTCGTCCACGATCTGTGGACAACGGGTGTCGGGTGCTGCTAAGCACCGTCTGCATCCTAGTATATATTTTAACTAGAAAATAAAATAAAAGTGAGAAATTCTCACCTTTGGGATCCACTCCGTCGTTCTTTCTTTTTGAACTATTTGGATTTGTCCGATATTCCAACGTATCCTTTTCACGCTGTTCATATATAAAAATCAAATTTTTATATCGTTGTTGTGAATATAAAAATCACTTCTTCATATTATATTCATATAAATAAAAATTACAATTTTATTTCGCCACTTTATATATAAAAATATCCTTTATTATATTGCGATCTATACTATAAAAACTATATTTTTATAAGGCTCTTTTCATAATAAAAATCATATTTATATTACGCTATTGTATAAATAATAATCATACCTTTTCATAAATAAAAATCTCACCTTTTCATAGTAAAAAATATTTAATCCTTATATTTTCTAAAAATCGAGTCTTTATATTTCTAAAAATCGAATCTTTATGTTTATAAAAATCGAATCTTTATATTTCTAAAAATCAAATCTTTATATTTCTAAAAATCGAATCTTTTTATACATTAAAAATATAATCTTTCATACACAAAAAATATAATCTTTGATACATTAAAAATATAATCTTGCACATATAAAAATTCAATCTTTTTATTTAACCAAAATCATAGTTTCTCATAAAATAAAAATCATATTTTTATTCTTCACATGTAATAAAAATGATATTTTTGATTTGCTACTTTATAAATAAAAATAAAATTTTTATCTTGTTAAAAATCATATTTTTCCTATGAACAAAAATCTTAACTTTTTATTTATAAAATCAAATCTTTTTACTTTGTTAATATATAAACAAAATCTCACTTATCGTTGCGGGCTGTTTGGGGATGGCACGATTCATACAGGGGTGGTCTGGTGGTCGGGTTCAGGCGTTGCGGGCTGTTTGGGGATGGCACGATTCATACAGGGGAGGAGGAGCGAGGGGAGAAAGTCGCCGGAGTTCGGTAGTGGCCAGCACCAGGGCACACGGCGCCAGGGAGGCGGGGCGGCGACGGATTCGTAGGCGATGGTGGTGCTCTCGTTTTTTTTATTTGAGATCTGAAATCGGGGAAGAGAATAAGGAGGGGGCTATTTTGTAACTAAATATTTAATTAATTTAATTCTCCAAGAGTTGACTTTTTATTCGAACACCAAACGAGACCCAACGTGTAACATGCCATATTTTGATAACGTGTTATAACCATAAATCTAGGCAGAATTAAATTTTAAAATAAGAACCAAGGGAAATGGGTTGCGCCATTGCGTTTGTCTCGGAATTCTGCATGAAATCGAGTCCGAGTTTTCAAAAATCGGAGTCCGTATGACCAAGTTATGGCTCCCCAAAATTTCAGAAATTTTCAAAGTTCAAAACTGTTCGAATTCGAGTTCAAATTCGAATTTCAAAACCCAGACAGACTGGGCGGGAAATTTCCCGCCCAGCACCCCAGGTCGACTGTGGAGTCTACTGGGCAGTCGACACCCCCAGGACCAGGTCAACTACGCAGTCGACTTGGGTGTCGACCTGGTCCCCGTACCTGGTTTGGGCCTGGTTGCTCCTGCTTGACCCTGTTGGCTTGTTTGAGGGCCTGTGATGATTTTTGGTGGTTCAGATCGATTCTAGGGTTTATCCTATGGCCTAAACTAGTTGTTGCAACTATAAAAACACCCTAAGACCTAGGCTAATCCACAACAAATCTTTCTAACACCATTATGCTGCTAAGTCTCCTATTGAACCATGGCCGCCGCCTCCAACTTGAAGCTTAAACATTCAAACTAGATCCAAATCGAAGGCCAACGTTTCTACAACAATTCAAGGGAATAGATCAACATCTCAACAACGATCCTATGATAATTTCTGTTCTTAGTTCTCAAAAACCACGATCTGTAAGCCCCAGTTACTCTTAGATCTAAACTCTAAACTTAATATGGACATGTGTAAATTGAAGTTGAACATAAACATGATAACTACTTGAGACCTACTCTTGAATATCTTTGATCTATGACTATTACTTTTTGATCTATTATTTTAGATCTACTCTTGCTCACCCTAGATCTATTCACCTTGAACCTAGTACCATTCATATTGAACCTTGATTTGTGGAATACTGATAAGAACTTGATTTAGGGGTCTGTTCATGTCATAACCTAAACCCTATCATTATTTTAACATGCCTGTGATGTTGTGATGTTGAAACTTTTGCTAGTCACAAGTTTAGGATTATTATCTTATGTCATTTATTGTTATGTTTATCACCCTATTTCATATGCCAGTGATGTTATGATCATATCTCAAGTTACACCATGCTTGCCTTGAAATCACATTTGCCACTTTATACCCATCCTTGTTATGTTTTTCCCTAGTTACATCTATTGCCTTGATTCGAATTCACGAGCGTTGGGGATGCGATTTGGGTAGTTTAGGAAAACCTGAATTTAGTATGAACTTGTAAACATGAATATCGTTATAACTTGAGCTTGGATAGGAACATGAACTTGACATGAAATTATACTTGAAAATATGAATTTGGGACATGACACTAAGATAACTTGAACGTGGCCAACTCGAGGTTGGGTTGAGTTTGCAGTATAAATCTTCCTGGAACCGCCCGGCGAATCCAGTAACTGCAAACAATAGGACCCAATGTGAGTAGTTGGTCATATCGCACTCGAAACCCGAGGTTAGACTAGGTTATGGTGTAAAACTGCCCGGACCCGCCCGGCACATCCAGTAACCATAACCAAGTCTAATGTGAGAGGTTAGGGGTGCATTAAGTAAATTAATGCCACTGGATAGGGTTAAGTCATGGACCACTTGAATATACTTAACCAATTTGACACGTTGATTTGAGAGGGTTAAGTCATGAACCGCTTGAACACACTTAACCAACCTGACACATGATTCGTAGGACTAATTCTACTAGAACGACACACTTAGTCAATTTGACATGACATGTAGATGGGGTTAAGTCTCGATTTTAAATGACAACTTAACCTGCTGAACGAAACCCTAGTTACGCGGTCCTTTTCAGCAGTAACCCACTAGATGTATCACGGTACCCTGGGACTAGGCAG
The DNA here is from genome assembly GCA_030737875.1 of Allium sativum. Lineage (NCBI taxonomy): Eukaryota > Viridiplantae > Streptophyta > Magnoliopsida > Asparagales > Amaryllidaceae > Allium > Allium sativum. The sequence goes on along the minus strand of CM060913.1, from coordinate 545,329,247 downwards.
GGTGGGCACGATTGCTGGGCTGATTGTAAGCAACTAGAACGATGCCTGAGTTGGTGCGCCATTGTAGGTTCAGGCGGACTAGGGTCGTGCACTTAGTCTGGAGTTGAAAAAGCAGGCATTGGGCATCAGTAGGATTATCTGTGCATTCTTGATTCGTGTCGGTGGTTGGCACCCTAGGGCTTGATACACCCTATGGTGGACCTAGCACAGGTGACTACATTCATGATAGGGCCGTATGACACAGACACACGACGAGCTAGACTTGTAGGGAACCGATCGATTAGATCATACCGTTGGACCCCGAATTGGGTCACTTCACGATATTGGGCCAAGGGATTATTTCTTGATTTATAGTTGACACGGGATTAGTGTACCAGTGTAGTTGATATGGCGAACCTTGAATACACAATGTTAGACTTGAGTTATCTTGTTAGCTTAGTTATCATGTCAGACTTATCATCATTCCTATGTTTAGTTCCAGTTTATTCATGTCTTGTTAACTTTACTAGTTTCTATGCTGATAGTCACTAGGGCTTACCAGTCTTTTTGACTGACCCGTTTCCTTTCGCCTCTTTGTCTTTCGTTTCCCCTAGGTTCTCAGGGAGGAAACTCTAGCTCTTAGCTTGGACTTTGCTTGCTTTCTGACAGCTCATGTACGGTTTGGTCTTGAGCTATGCTATGGCTGCATTCATGCACTTTTTGGGGAATAATATTTTACTTATGTTGTATTAAGTACTTTGCTTCTTTAGAACTTGATGTAATGAAATAATGACTTGGCATTTTGATGTAAGAGGTTTTGACTCTATTTTTCAGTAATGAGATTTGTTTTTAAAGTTTATATCTGCTGCTTTATATACTCTATTTTATCTATGTTCTGTCTTGTGTTATCTCTGTGCCTGTTTACTAGATAATACCCCTCCAAAACTAGGGCATTCCCTTTGTGAGTGACCCTAGCGGAGGTTGGGTGTTACATTTGGTATCAGAGCAGAAGGTTACCAGACTGGGCAAAAGTTTTAAAAACCTTCTAAAACTATTTTCAAAACCGTTAATAAAGAAGCATTTTTCAAGAAAAGTTTTATTTTTAAGAAAAGGCTATTCCTCAAAAGCCATTAGCACTTTCCTTTGTTTCCTCGTTTGAATCTTTTTCCTTTTCGCTTTTCAGCATGTCTGATCTTAACCTTCCTGAGGGAGTACCCATACCTGGCTGGTTCCGAAGATACTTGGAAGCTAGGGCCAACGACGTGGGCCCAGCAGATATCCCTCCCCCTCCTCCCTCGGTGGCCACGGTTCCTCCTCCTCCTCCGGGTACCGCCTTCGCCAAAATATGCAAGGACTTTATAGGAATAGGCGGCAAGAACTTCATTGGAACTGAAACCTTCGTTGAGGCGCGAAACTGGCTAAAAGAGACTGAAGACTTGTTTGTTATTTTTGATATGGAGGATCATAGGAAAGTTCAGTTGGCAGCATGGTTGTTGAAAGAGGAAGCTGCATTTTGGTGGGAAGTCAGCAACGCTACCAGGCCAATTGAGACTTGGGCAGACTTTAGAGAGAGGTTTGGGCTTAAGTTTTTATCATCCGCAGAAGCGAGCCTTCATATGGAGAGGTTCCTGGCACTCAAGCAAGGGGACATGTCATTTAGGGAATACGTGAATAAGTTTAATCAGCTTGCTTGGTTTGGTTTGGACTTATTTAACACGGCTGAGAAGAAGGCTCCATGCTTTGCTCGAGGATTGAGCGAGCCACTCCACACTATGGCCATGACTCATGTACCCATGGGGGCGACCTTTGAAAGCTTGGTGAATATGGCCCTACTTCATGAAGAAGACTAGAATGGCAAGAAGAAGGTCAAGGCGAATGAGTCTCAAGACAAGAAGGTAGACTCCGAGAAAGGAGGAAAGAACAGCAACAACAAGAATGACAAGTCACGTGAGAAAAGAAAATGCAACTTCTGTGGTATTGATGGGCATATAGTACAGGACTGTAGGAAGAAGAAGATGAAGATAGGAGCATGTTTTCAATGCGGTGAAACTGGACACATCAGCAAGAACTGCCCTAAGAAGCAAGGGCAAGCCCCGCAAGAAGGACCTTCTAGGGGTACATCTTTAACTTCTTTTTCCTAGATACTCTGTTTTATCTTGTATATCCTTTCGACCCTGTCTTGAGAACCTTAGGTAGAATCCTATGAATGTAAACATGTATTTGAAACATGTTATGCTTGATGTTTGCGAATGGTGGCAAGTGGTTGCAAGTGATTGCTCGTGGTTGCATAACACACATTAGGCACTAGATCGGCTCAGACACATTTTCATATTGCATATGCATGAGTGTTTATACTTATTTATTGATGAAATTGAATGTGTTATCATATGAATGTTTCATATGGATGAATGTTTGTGCACACATATAATGCTTACGTGACTAGGATTTGTTTGCATACATGTTGGATTCATGACACTAAACATATTTTGCATTAGAAAGATCAATCAGGCCTGATCATTTGCATTAGATAAGGAACATATACACACACTTTTTGCATATGTTCATACAGCATTAGAAATCTCTTAAGGACAATGTTTGCTTGTGGATGATGTTTTGAGTAGATGGATGATGGATGGTAGGATACGTTCTTCCTAACTCAAAGATTTCGGGGAAGAAATACTTTAAGGAGGGGAGAATGTAACAACCCGTATTTTGATAACATGTTATAACCATAAATCTAGACAGAATTAAATTTTAAAATAAGAACCAAGGGAAACGGGTTGCGCCATTGCGTTCGTCTCGGAATTTTACATGAAATCGAGTCCGAGTTTTCGAAAATCGGAGTCCGTATGACCAAGTTATGGCTCCCCAAAGTTTCAGAAATTTTCAGAGTTCAAAACAGTTCGAATTCGAGTTCAAATTCGAATTTCAAAACCCAGACAGACTGGGCGGGAAATTTCCCGCCCAGCACCCCAGGTCGACTGGGGAGTCGACTGGGCAGTCGACACCCCTAGGACCAGGTCGACTGCGCAGTCGACTTGGGTGTCGACCTGGTTTGGGCCTGGTTGCTCCTGCTTGACCCTGTTGGCTTGTTTGAGAGCCTGTGACGATTTTTGGCGGTTCAGATCGATTCTAGGGTTTATCCTATGGCCTAAACTAGTTGTTGCAACTATAATAACACCCTAAGACCTAGTCTAATCCACAACAAATCTTTCTAACACCATTATGCTGCTAAGTCTCCTCTTGAACCATGGCCGCCGCCTCCAACTTGAAGCTTAAACATTCAAACTAGATCCAAATCGAAGGCCAACGTTTCTACTACAATTCAAGGGAATAGATCAACATCTCAACAATGTTCCTACGACAATTTCTATTCTTAGTTCTCAAAAACCACGATCTGTAAGCCCTAGTTACTCTTAGATCTAAACTCTAAACTTAATATGGACATGTGTAAATTGAAGTTGAACATAAACATGATAACTACTTGAGACCTACTCTTGTATATCTTTGATCTATGACTATTCCTTTTTGATCTATTATTTTAGATCTACTCTTGTTCACCCTAGATCTATTCACCTTGAACCTAGTACCGTTCATACCGAACCTTGATTTGTGGAATACTGATAAGAACTTGATTTAGGGGCCTGTTCATGTCATAACCTAAACCCTATCATTATTTTAACATGCCTGTGATGTTGTGATGTTGAAACTTTTGCTAGTCACAAGTTTAGGATTATCATCTTATGTCATTTATTGCTATGTTTATCACCCTATTTCATATGCCAGTGATGTTATGATCATATCTCAAGTTACACCATGCTTGCCTTGAAATCACCTTTGCCACTTTATATCCATCCTTGTTATGTTATTCCCTAGTTACATCTATTGTCTTGATTCGAATTCACGAGCGTTGGGGATGCGATTTGGGTTGTTTAGGAAAACCTGTATTTAGTATGAACATGAAAACATGAATATCGTTATAACTTGAGCTTGGATAGGAACATGAACTTGACATGAAATTATACTTGAAAATATGAATTTGGGACATGACACTTAGATAACTTAAACGTGGCCAACTCAAGGCTGGGTTAAGTTTGCTGTATAAATCTGCCTAGAACCGCACGACGAATCCAGTAACTGCAAACAATTGGACCCAATGTGAGTAGTTGGTCATATCGCACTCGAAACCCGAGGTTAGACTAGGTTATGGTGTAAAACTTCCCAGACCCGCCCGGCACATCCAGTAACCATAACCAAGTCTAATGTGAGAGGTTAGGGGTGCATTAAGTAAATTAATGCCACTGGATAGGGTTAAGTCATGGACCACTTGAATATACTTAACCAATTTGACATGTTGATTTGATAGGGTTAAGTCATGAACCGCTTGAACACACTTAACCAACCTGACACATGATTCGTAGGACTAAGTCTTGAACTAGAACGACACATTTAGTCAATTTGATATGACGCGTAGATGGGGTTAAGTCTCGATTTTAAATGACAACTTAACCTGCTGAACAAAACCCTAGTTACGCGGTCCTTTTCAGCAGTAACCCACTAGATGTATCACGGTACCCTGGGACTAGGCAGGGTGGGGCACGATTGCTGGGCTAATTGTAAGCGACCAGAACGACGACTGAGTTGGTGCGCCATTGTAGATTCAGGCGGACTAGCGTCGTCCACTTAGTCCGGAGTTGAAAAAGCAGGCATTGGGCATCAGTAGGATTATCTGTGCATTCTTGATTCGTGTCGGTGGTTGGCACCCTAGGGCTTGATACACCCTATGGTGGACTTAGCACAGGTGGCTACATTCGTGATAGGGCCGTATGACACAGACACACGACGAGCTAGACTTGTAGGGAGCCGATCGATTAGATCATACTATTGGACCCCGAATTGGGTCACTTCACGATATTGGGCCAAGGGATTATTTCTTGATTTATAGTTGACACGTGATTAGTATACCAGTATAGTTGGTATGACGAACCTTGAATACGCAATGTTAGACTTGAGTTATCTTGTTAGCTTAGTAATCATGTCAGACTTATCATCATTCCTATGTTTAATTCCAGTTTATTCATGTTTTGTTAACTTTACTAGTTTCTATGTTGATAGTCACTAGGGCTTACCAGTCTTTTTGACTGACCCGTTTTCTTTCGCCTCTTTGTCTTTCGTTTCCCCCCCTCCCATGTTCTCAGGGAGGAAACTCTAGCTCTTAGCTTGGACTTTGCTTGCTTTCTGGCAGCTCATGTACGGTTTGGTCTTGAGCTATGCTATGGCTGCACTCGTGCAATTTTTGGGGAATAATATTTTACTTATGTTGTTTTAAGTACTTTTCTTCTTTAAAACTTGATGTAATGAAATAATGAGTTGGCATTTTGATGTAAGAGGTTTTGACTCTATTTTCAGTAATGAGATTTGGTTTTAAAGTTTATATCTGCTGCTTTATATACTCTATTTTATCTATGTTCTGTCTTGTGTTATCTCTGTGCCTGTTTACTAGATAGTACCCCTCCAAAACTAGGGCATTCCCTTTGTGAGTGACCCTAGCGGAGGTGGGGTGCTACACAACGATTGTCATCCATAGCTAATTACTCCCATTCCGAACACAATGGGATATGTCCGGTAAGATGATTCGACGGTTTCAATTAGTTTCCGTCAAAATCAAAATATAATTCTATATATTGAATTTGAACAGTCATTTCAATTTACCGAGGCCACATACGGACTCTAAAAATTCCTAAAAAATATTTTCTAGCTTCGTATTGATGATACAGTTCTAACAAAACTAATTTCGTTAAATTTGGAGACCGTTTGAAAAATGGCCATTTTCTGGTCGATCCAAATTGACTGAAATTGACAAAACACATTTTCCTTTCCCACGCTCACATATTAATTCCAAAAATTATGAAAATTGGAATCTAGCAATAATTTGACATTCTGGATCCAACAAAAGTGATCTAGCAATAATTTTTCGGATTCATTGCAAAGATATTTTCAAATATATTCTAATATTTTTGGTTTCGCTAAAATTCGGTTTATTTTGAATCATGTACATTCATTTGAAATTTGAAATCGAATATTCAAACTACTGCGCCATTTCCAATTCCTTTTATAATTTAAAATAAATATTTATATTCTAACAATGATTCAAATAAATATATAAGTTCCAATTCTATTCAAAATAAATTTCTCGTCGTAATTATTTTAAATAATTCATTATAAATATTCAAAATTCATTAAAATTGCCAAAACAAAAATTTTAAATTGGCTCAGATTTTCCCGGTTGTTACAATCTCCCGCACTTAAAATCTTTTCATCCTCGAAAAGGAACGGAGCTGAAAGTTGTTTTACAAACCAACTCAACTTTCATTATTTTCATTATGGCTTAAGTTCTTCAAATTCTCAGTTTCTAAGAACTTTCAAATTCTTCATAAATTTGGCTAAAACCTTAAATTTTCGAAAATTTCGCCATAACCTCCCATATACGGGAGCACCGGGAAAATCCCGAAATTTCCATATAGGCCTCTCCAATCCAAAAAGAAAAAGAAACAGCCAAGCGGCTAGCCAATCGGCTCATAAAATCATCAAAACCCCCAAGAAATACAATAAACATGTACCTATTTGTCGGGCAAACAATTTTATTCCTCTGCTCTAGACTCTTTGCAATGACATGTTCAATGGATACACATGTATATGCAAGCGATTTCAAACAATTTTCAACACAGTTCAATATTTAATATAATTTGGTTATATATACCGTTCTTTCACGTAGTGGTTTTATCAGATAACAACTAATCATACGACACAACCATCAATCAGTTAGTGAATTAACGTTTCAAATTCATAATTTTGATACATATACAGAAAATCATGTTTTTGGTGCCAAATTACAACAATAGACACTATCTAGTTTGGTTCTCACACCAATCAGTTGGAAATATACAGAAATCCCACTTTTGAAACTCGAACACAAATACTGATGATGATGCATCATTATCAGAATTATCCCCAGGAGACTAGAGTGTGATTCTATATCTATCCAATATATTAAAACTTCGAATATACGTTTGCAAGGCTTGTATGCAAAATCTTTATATATTGGATTGTCCAAATTAAATATAAAATAAATATTCAAATACGTAGAAACTGGATTAAATTTTCAAAACAAAAATTGTTTTCACTTTTATTTTAAAAATATACTCTTTCAACTCATTCTAGGAGACTATTGATCCCATCTCTAACGAGTCAATCCCATTGGATATTACTAATCCAATCTCTGATGAATTCTTTCGTTTGGTTCTAATATATCTTGTTCTCGAGCTCTGTTAACCAAAGCTCTGATACCAAACTGAGACGACCTGAATTTCCCCATGAAGGAAAGCCTAGATTGAATTGAGAACACGACAAATCAGAACAAAAATAGAAGAATATTTCATTGCATATTACAAACGTTCCATCAGAATACAAGAATATAACAGAGTATAAATAAATATCATACATTTGATAAATATCAGAGATATACAATTTACAATGCAGCAGAAAAATAATAAAAACACAACTAAAGGAGATATATGGATACAGAGCTTTCCGAATATCATTCCAGCTGTAAACTAGGATACTGTGAATATAAATCTGCAAAACCAAAACTACTAGCTGCCCATGTGGAAAATAGGGGCACCTAGAGTTTAGGTTAAAACAATAAACTCCAAGTCAATCATGTGACTGGTGTGAGAACTAAAACAGTTATTATTTTGCTTTTAAAGTTAGGTAAATCAAGAGACCACGCCGTATAACACGGAACGGGTTTAGCCATAAGAAAACCTGTAACACCCTGTATTTTCTGAAAATATTAAAAGAACAAATTAAAGAATACTTAATTTTTAAATTGAGAGTTAAGGGAAACGGGTTACGCCATTGCGTTCATCTCTGAATTCTGCTTGGAATAAAGTCCAAATTTTCGTAAATCGGACTTCATATGAAGGAGTTATGGCCTTCGGAAGATTCAAGAGAATTCAGAATATTAAATAGTAAAATACCAAGGCAGGTCGACCTACCCAAGGCCATGTCGACCAGGAGGTCGACCAGGGGGTCGACCTCCCCCCATACAGGTTGACCTGGGGGCCGACCTCCCCCTCGGGTCAGATCTGAAATCTGATGTGTTTCTCTATGTGACAAATTGTTGTGTCATTAGGGCTTGTGTATCAAGTTCTGGTTGGTTCTCTTAGGCTTGAATGGCTTAGATTTGCCCTAGGTTGATCTAACGGCTCCTATTAAATCAAACTTCTATATAAGCAACCTAAATCTAAACCCTAAGCCACACAAAAATATTCCTAAGACCGTCATGTTGTCAACACTCAACCTAGAGTAGCCACCATTCTCATTCAACTAGAAAGCAAGTTAGGAATTACAAATCAAATCTAATTCAACTAAGGGAATTCAACGTCTACAAAAAAGGAGAGCTATTCAATTTCAGAAAATAGATCCTAGAAAAATAAGACTTTCTTTTCTTTGTAAGTTCTGTTATTATTTAGATGTGAATGATTAAAAGTTGTGATTTGTAATAAAATGAAAAATAGAGTGATTCCTAGTTTTAATATAATGACGATGCTGATTTATGCCTATTCTGGTAACGATTCTATTGTATATGCTTGTGAGATTATTGTGGTTATATGTTGATGTTAAACCAATCGTATATTATGTTGTATATTTTGGCGATGACATAAATTGGCGATGACATATAGTTTGGCGATGGAATATCATATTGTGTAATTTGGCAATGACATACCATATTGTACATTTTGGACATGGATATCATATTGTATAATTTGACGAGGGCATACCATATTGTATAATTTGGCAATGACATTTCAAGTTGTATGATTTGGTAATGACACCTATATGTTGTATGACAATTTGGGAATTTTGCTATGTTTATTGAATCGTGCAAGTTATTTAAATCTACATTTAGATCTATGCTTATTGAATCATGAAAGATGTTTAGATCTATGTTTATTAAATCATGCAAGTTATTAGGCTAAGACATGTATTATGTTTAGATCTATATTTAGATCTATGTTTGTTGAATCATGTAAGTTGTTAGGCTAAGGCATGTATTATGTTTAGATTAACATTTAGATCTATGAAAATTGGATCCAAAAATTAAAGCTCATATTTACTTGCCTTGTTATACTTGTGTAAAACCATATGCTGAAGAGTCATGTTTGTTGGATCCAAAATAAAAGTTCGTATTTACATGCCTTGTTAAACTTGTGTAAATCCATATGTTTAAGGTTCATGATTAATTGATCCAAATTAAAAGTTCACATTCACATGTCTAGTTGAACTTGTGTGATTCTATATGCTTAAGCTTTATGTTTAGTTGGACCCAAATTGCAAATTTACATTCACATGCCTAGTTGAACTTGTGAAATTCTATGTGCTTAAGATCCAAATTGCAAGATTACATTTACATGCCTAGTTGGATTTGTGTAATTTCATATGCTTAGACTCATGTTAATTGGATCCAAAAATGCAAGTTCATTATCTTATGCCACATTTTCATGACACATGTTTAGTTAGATCTTTACTATTTTATGTTGTGTGAATGGTGCATACTCCCATCTTTTCCCCTTTTGCATATAAGTCAAGCTAAGTTAAGAGCCTAACATCCTATGTGAATTTTGCGAACGTATGACGGGGGTAACGTTGGGAAAACTTTAAATTCATATTAATGGCATAATTTGGCCCATAAATATATGAATGATTGGTGGCATAAAATTGGTATAATTTATATACCAAAAATTGAAAATATGATTTAGAGGGTAAATGGGGCATGACTTGAATGGAAATAATTGGGGATAATTTACACATAAATTTGAAAGATAAATATGTAAATTAACTAAAAGACGAACATGCCTAACCTGAGGTTAGATTGAGTTATGGTGTAAAACTGCCAGGAACCGCCTAGCACATCCAGTAACCACAACATCACCTATCTAATGTGGGAGGTTAGTGCATCATGCCCAAGGAAAACCCGAGGTTAGATTGAGTTGTGGTGTAAAACTGCCCAGAACCACCCGGCACATCCAGTAACCGCAACAACACATATCTAATGTGAGAGGTTGGTGCATTAATAAACCAATTAATGCTAATGAACAAGATGAATGACTAGGGTTAAGTTAATGAGAAACACTTAACCAATATGACTTGATTTGTGGTAAGGTTAAGTTAAATCAAGAGGGCAACACTTAACCAATATGACTCGATTTGTGGTAAGGTTAAGTTAAAACAAGAGGGCAACACTTAACCAATATGACTTGATTTGTGGTAAGGTTAAGTTAAAACAAGAGGGCAACACTTAACCAATATAACTTGATTTGTGGTAAGGTTAAGTAAAAACAAGAGGGCAACACTTAACAAATATAACTTGATTTATGGTAGGGTTAAGTTAACACAAGAAGGTAACACTTAACCAAAGTAATATGACAAGTGGGTGGGTTAAGTTAACTTGAATTGATTGATGACACTTAACCAATACAACATGATGAACACATGGGGTTAAGTTAACAAGAAACACTTGACCAATACAACTTGATGGACGAACGAGGTTAAGTAAATAGGAAAACTTAACCAATCCAACATGATAAGTGAGGAGGTTTAAGTTAATAAGAAACACTTAACCAACATGACATGATGAATGGGTGGGTTAAGTTAACATGAATGGACAACACTTAACCAATACGACATAATGTACGGGAGGGTTAAGTACATATCGGGATGGTGGATAATATTAGTAAATATAGGCCCACAAACATAACCATTAAATAAACATGCTTGAATCGATGGGAGGGTTAAGTACATCTCATGTATGTGGGTAATATTAGTACATATTGGCCCACAAACTTAACCATTGAGTAAACATGCTAGAAACCGTGGGAGGGTTAAGCGCATCTCGTGTAGGTGGGTAATATTTATATATATAGGCCCACAAATTTAACCAATAGGAAACCCGAGTAACGGGGACCCATTTCAGCAGTAACCCACATAGATGTATCATGGTACCCTGAAACTAGGCCGGGTGGGGCACGATTACTGGGCTGATTATAAGCGGTCAAAACAACGGCAAGAGGTACGTCAGTGTAGGTTCCGACGGTTTACGGGCGTGCACGTACTCAGGAGTGGGAAAAAGCAAGAACTGGGTACTAGTAGTTATACTCTGAGCATCTTGAATAGTGTCAGGTCGCTATCATAAGGATTGATACACCTTATGGTGGGACTAGCACATGGTATCTACACGCAAGAGAGGGTCGATTGACACAGACACATGGAATAAGGGAGCCGATCGATAGGGTAGTAAGGGTACATCTAACATGTTCATGGCAATTAGGCTAATTGAGGTTTAATCCTCATGATAGATGTACACCTGAAGTCTACCACAATTACGGGGATTGGGATCACATTACAATATGATCATTTTTATATAGATTACTAGTTGGGACACTAGTTAGGTAGTGCAGAGAAGTAAAATGAGTGCGATAGCATATTCAGCCTTGTTATCTTATTTCTAGGGTGATGTCCTAGATTTAGTTTATTCATGTCATAACCCTTTTATTGTTTACATGATAAATAGTCACTGGACTTACCAGACTCATATCTGACCCATTTTCTTTTGTCTTCTTTTCTTCCGTTTCCCCCTAGGTCCGCAGGGAGAGAATACTTCAGCTTAGATCGGGGTCATTTCCAGCTTGAAGAACGTAGATGTATTGCTTGGAATCTTTTTCCTTGGGCTATGGCTTTGGATACTCTCTTTATTGGGAATTTTTGCTACCTTACTGTTGTTTCAATGCTTCTTTATGTTTTAATTCAAGACAGAAGTTCTATGTATTACTTTTAGGTATGATTGAGACAACTATGGTAAAAGCTTAAACCACATTGTTTATAAAATGATTTTTTTATTTTCCGCTACTTTATTTGTCTGTCTTGTAATTCATCTGCATCTTTTACCTATAATGCTCCACCAAAGTTAAGGCACTCCCTTTGTGAGTGACCTTAATGGAAGTGGGGTGTTTCACTTGGTATCAGAGCTGAAGGTTACCAGATCAGATAAAAGATTTGAAAAATTATTTTCAAAGCGGTTTTAAAAGAAGCATTTTCAAAAGAAAAGTTTTGTTTTAAAGGAATATTCCTCAAAGCCATATGCACTATCTTTTGATCCTCTGTTTGAATCCTTATTTCCTTCTTTCCTGAGTCTCTAGGGGTCCTGTCTTTCTGGGAGGTACCCTCATTGCGACATAGTTCCGTAGGCTCGATGAGACTATGACACCTGTCAAACGGCGAAGAAGTGCCCAACCATCATCCATAGTCGTAATAGTTTCACCTATGGCTAATTCTCTTCCAAGCTTTGTAGGGTTTCCCGTGCGATGGAGGCAACGTTCGAAAGGCTTGTCAACATGGTTCACAAAGGAGGTAAAGAGAAAGAGGCAAAAGGGGAAGAATCACAAACAAGGGATTGGAATATAAGAAGGGCGGAGGAAATAATAGATCCCGCAACAAGAGGAAGTATCTTTTCTGTGGTATAGAAGGTCATTTAATTATAGGAAGTAAAAGACAAGTGGTTGTTTTCAGCATGGTGAGGCAGGGCATCTTATCAAGGATTTCCCAGAGGACAAGGGCAAGAATAAATGACAGGATTTTCAGGAGGGCAAATGCATGCTCTCACCGCTAGCGTACCTGAGAGAGAGGTAGTAAGGTTTCTGTTGAAAGAGTTTAGTTTCTCCTCTTTGAACATCCTGTTAGTACTCTTTTTGATTTTAGCGTTTCACATTCATTTATATCAGCTTCCATAGTTGAGTCTCTGCACCTTAGTACTTGTATAATAGAAGATCCCATTATTGTCTCAAATCCAATTTGTGGTTCATCTCGTTTATCTTTGGTTTATAAGGATTTGAGAGGCTTATGTTTCCGGGTTTCATGGGCTATGGGTTGATTCTAGGCATGGATTGGTTAGCTAGTAATTGTGAAAGTAGGGTAGTTATACTTTCGACTTGCCTCGGGAATACCCTCGAGATTTCGTGCGATCCTAAGGGATCAGTTTGTCTTAGCTCCCAAGAATCACTTTATGTATCTATCGACGATTTTCGATTCATTGGAGTAGTCCATGAGTACGCAAGATGTTTTTGATTAGGTTAGGGATTTCCCCCCTAAAACTCGAGATAGACTTCCATTATCTAGTTGACAATGCAAAGATAGTTATGCGATCAACGATAGTTTTGGAACAAGATTGGCGAGGATAGCCAGAGTTGGTTAAGTGCTCAATTGTTTGGTTGTTTTGCTAGTATCATCTCACATAAATCGTCCAAATTCGGAGGAGGTATTCCTTGGGTGCTTGTTTGATATTAGTTTAGGCCTTTGGTGCTTGTACTTGAGGAATGTCAAGTTCGACTAGGATGGTTTGCGTGAGAGATGCTGATCCTCAGATTTGTGGCATGATGGATGAGCTAAGTTGAAGAGAGACCTCTAATCATCTTAGTATATACACTTGGTATCATGGTTAACATCTGTTTATCTTGGAAAGATAGTTCGACTACATTGGATACCCTCTAGCATAGAAAGTGATCGAGGTCCTATCTTTACTAGTGGGTTTTGGAAATGGATGTCAAGAAGCTTCGCAACCGTGAAGTTAAATTAGTTAAGGTACAGTGGAGTGAAGCTCAAGACGACACGACGTGGGAGACTGAAGATAAGACACGTGCATCATACCCTTTTTCTTGAGGGTATATCCTTGATCTCTTTTTCTAGGAATTCTATGCATGTTTGTTTCTATCTTTTTAGGTATACCCTCTAGGTCATATCTTAAATCGTTAGATAGAAGCCAATGGAGGTAAACATGTGTTTGAGACATGTTATGTTTGGTGGATGCAAATGGTTGCAAGTGTTTGCTAGTGTTTGCTCGTGGATGCATATACACACATTAGGCACTAGATCGACTCAGTCACTTTCATGTTGCATATGCATGAGTGAACTTTTATATATATGGATTGAAACTTGATGGGTTATCATATGGATGTTGCATTTGTATGAATGATTGTGAACTCATGTAGAAGTTATAAAGTACGATTAGGAATAATTGCATACATGATGGACTCATGGCATTAACATAATTCGCATTGAGGAGGTCAAATGAATCAGTAGACCGCCTGATTTTGCATTAAATAAGGACATGTACACACACTATGCATATGACCATGAAAGAATTAGAAATCTTTTTAAGGACAATGGACGCCTATGATTGAATGGTTGAGTAGATGGATGTTGGATGTTAGGATATGCATTCTTCTTAACTTAGTGATTTCAGGGACGAAATCCTTTAAGGAGGGGAGAACCTAACACCCCGTATTTTCTGAGAATATTAAAAGAACGAATTGAAGAATACTTAATTTTTAAAGTGAGAATTAATGGAAACGGGTTATTCCATTGCGTTCGTCTCGGAATTCTGCTTAGAATAGAGTCCAAGTTTTCGTAAATCGGACTTCGTATGAAGGAGTTATGGCCTTCGAAAGATTCAAGAGAAATTCAGAATATTAAACAGTAAAATACCAAGGCAGGTCGACCTACCCAAGGCCAGGTCAACCAGAAGGTCGACCAGGGGGTTGACCTACCCAAGGCCAGTTCGACCAGGGGGTCGACCTCCCCCCATACAGGTCGACCTGGGGGTCGACCTTCCCCTCGGGTCAGATCTGAAATCTGACGTGTTTCTCTATGTGACGAATTGCTATGTCATTAGGGCTTGTGTGGCAAGTTCTGGTTGGTTCTCTTAGGCTTTAATGGCTTTGATTTGCCCTAGGTTGATCTAACGGCTCCTATTAAATCAAACTTCTATATAAGCAACCTAAATATAAACACTAATCCACATAAAATATTCCTAAGACCGTCATGCGGTCAACACTCAACCTAGAGCAGCCACCATTCTCATTCAACTAGAAAGCAAGTTAGGAATTACAAATCAAATCTAATTTGACTAAGAGAATTCAACGTCTACAACAAAGGAGAGCTATTCAATTTCAGAAAACAGATCCCAGAAAAAGAAGACTTTCTTTTATTTGTAAGTCCTGTTATTATTTAGATGTGAACGATTAAAAGTTGTGATTTTAATAAAATGAAAACTAGAGTAATTCCTAGTTGTAAGATAATGATGATGCTGATTTATGCCTATTATTGTAACGATTCTATCGTTTATGCTTGTGAGATTATTGTGGCTATATGTTGATGTTAAACCAATCATATATTATGTTGTATATTTTGGCGATGACATAAATTGGCGATGACATATTATAGTTTGGCGATGGAATATCATATTGTGTAATTTGGCAATGACATACCATATTGTATAATTTGGCAATGGACATATTGTGTAATTTGACGATGACATACCATATTGTATAATTTGGCGATGACATTTTAAGTTGTATGATTTGGTAATGACACCTAAATGTTGTATGACAATTTGGGAATTTTTCTATGTTTATTGAATCATTTAAGTTGTTTAGATCTACATTTAGATCTATGTTTATTGAATCATGAAAGTTGTTTAGATCTACATTTAGATCTATGTTTATTGTATCATGCAAGTTGTTTGGATCAACATTTAGATCTATGTTTATTAAATCATGCAAGTTATTAGGCTAAGACATGTATTATGTTTAGATCTACATTTAGATCTATGTTTATTGAATCATGCAAGTTGTTAGGCTAAGACATGTATTATGTTTAGATTCACATTTAGATTTACGAAAATTGGATCCAAAAATTAAAGCTCATATTTACATGCCTTGTTAAAATTGTACAAAACCATATTCTTAAGATTCATGTTTGTTGGATCCAAAATAAAAGTTCGTATTTACATGCCTTGTTAAACTTGTGTAAATCCATATGTTTAAGGTTCATGATTAATTGATCCAAATTAAAAGTTCACATTCACATGTCTAGTTGAACTTGTGTGATTCTATATGCTTAAGTTTTATGTTTAGTTGGACCCAAATTGCAAATTTACATTCACATGCCTAGTTGAACTTGTGAAATTCTATGTGCTTATGATCCAAATTGCAAGATTACATTTACATGACTAGTTGGATTTGGGTAATTTCATATGCTTAGACTCATGTTAATTGGATCCAAAACTGCAAGTTCATTATTTTATGCCACATTTTCATGACACATGTTTAGTTAGATCTTTACTATTTTATGTTGTGTGAATGGTGCATGCTCCCATATTTTTCCCTTTTGTATATAAGTCAGGCTAAGTTACGAGCCTAACATCCTATGTGAATTTTGCGAACGTATGACGGGGGTAACGTTGGGAAAACCTTAAATTCATGTTAATGGCATAATTTGGCCGATAAATATATGAATGATTGGTGGCATAAGATTGGTATAATTTATATACCAAAAATTGAAAATATGATTTATGGGGTAAATGGGGCATGACTTGAATGACAATAATTGAGGATAAATTACATATAATTTTGAAAGATAAATATGTAAATTAAGTAAAAGACGAACATGCCTAACCCGAGGTTAGATTGAGTTGGGGTGTAAAACTGCCCGGAACTGCCCGGCACATCCAGTAACCACAATAACACCTATCTAATGTGGGAGGTTAGTGCATCATGCCCAAGGAAAACCCGAGGTTAGATTG
Organism: Allium sativum; assembly: GCA_030737875.1. Taxonomy (NCBI): domain Eukaryota; kingdom Viridiplantae; phylum Streptophyta; class Magnoliopsida; order Asparagales; family Amaryllidaceae; genus Allium; species Allium sativum. Next base: position 545,312,572 of record CM060913.1, on the reverse strand, counting down.
AGTTGTGGTGTAAAACTGCCCGGAACCGCCCGACACATCCATTAACTGCAACAACACATATCTAATGTGAGAGGTGGTGCATTAATAAATCAATTAATGCTAATGAACAAGATGAATGACTAGGGTTAAGTTAATGAGAAACACTTAACCAATATGACTTGATTTGTGGTAAGGTTAAGTTAAATCATGAGGGCAACACTTAACCAATATGACTTGATTTGTGGTAAGGTTAAGTTAAAACAAGAGGGCAACACTTAACCAATTGACTTGATTTGTGGTAAGGTTAAGTTAAAACAAGAAGGTAACACTTAACCAATATAACTTGATTTATGGTAGGGTTAAGTTAACACAAGAAGGTAACACTTAACCAAAGTAATATGACAAGTGGGTGGGTTAAGTTAACTTGAATTGATTTATGACACTTAACCAATACAACATGATGAACACGTTGGGTTAAGTTAACAAGAAACACTTGACCAATACAACTTGATGGACAAACGAGGTTAAGTTAATAGGAAACACTTAACCAATCCAACATGACAAGTGAGGAGGGTTAAGTAAATAAGAAACACTTTACCAACATGACATGATGAATGGGTGGGTGAAGTTAACATGAATGGACAACACTTAACCAATACGACATAATGTACAAGAGGGTTAAGTACATATCGGTCTAGTGGGTAATACTAGTAAATATAGGCCCACAAACTTAACCGTTAAATAAACATGCTTGAATCGATGGGAGGGTTAAGTACATCTCGTGTAGGGGGGCAATATTAGTACATATGGGCCCACAAACTTAACAATTGAGTAAACATGCTAGAATCGGTGGGAGGGTTAAGTACATCTTGTGTAGGTGGGTAATATTTGTATATATAGGCCCAAAAACTTAACCAATAGGAAACCCTAGTAATGGGACCCATTTCAGCAGTAACCCACATAGATGTATCATGGTACCCTAAAACTAGGCAGGGTGGGGCACGATCACTGGGCTGATTATAAGCAGTCAAAACAATGGCGGGGGTACATCAGTGTAGGTTTTGACGGTTTACGGGCATGCACGTACTTCGTAGTGGGAAAAAGCAGGCACTGGGTACCAGTAGTTATACACTGTGTATTTTGAATCCTGTCAGGTCGCTGTCATAAGGATTGATACACCTTATGGTGGGACCAACACAGGGTATCTACATGCAAGAGAGGGCCGATTGACACAGACGCATGGAACATGAATACAAGTAAGGTAGCCGATCGATAAGGTAGTAAGGGTACATCTAACATGTTCATGGCAATTTGGCCGATCCAGGTGGAATCCTCACTATAGATGTACACCTAAAGGCTACCACAATTGCGGGGATTGGGATCACATTACAATATGATCATTTTTATATAGATTACGAGTTGGGACACTAGTTAGGTGGTGCAGAGAAGTAAAATGTGTGCGATAGCATATTCAGCCTTATTATCTTATTTCTTGGGTGATGTCCTAGATTCAGTTTATTCATGTCATAACTCTTTTCTTGTTTACATGCTAAATAGTTGTAACACCCCATGTCCGTTAATGTCACTCACAAAGGGAATGCATTAACTTCTATGAAGCATTATAAGTAAACAGAACAGAATATTATAAGACATATACATAAAGTAATACTTGAAAATTTTATAACTTTATTGTAGTAGAAACAGAAGTAAATTTGGTTACATCCTTCAAAACCACAATATCAGAATTCAAGTACATAAATATCAGTCTTGCATAAAAGCCTTCAGAGTACATAATTTCAAAGCCATAACCCCCAACAGAAAATGCCATAAATAGTTAGAATCAAAGCTAAGCAATACTTCAAGCACTTCTAGCACTTCAAGCAGAGAGAAATATAAATCAAGCTCCTACGTTCCCAACCTAAGTAACTGGGGGGGAAACGGAAGAAAAGAGGCGAAACAAACTAGGTCAGACATACGTCTAGTGAGTCCAGTGACTTTCAGCATATAAACAGATAACAATATCATGACATGTAAATAAAACTGGATAAGCGATAGCCGTAACAGGAGTAGCAGTTTAACAGAAGAAACAGAATAATATAGACCAAGTTATGCTTCTTACTATATCTTACTTCTCTGCACTAATACTAGTATAACAGAATTAGGTTTTGCCCTAATGCCTAAATAGAAAACAGGATGATCTCTTCAGAAACACGATGCTAGAAATGGGCCTTTACTACCCTAACAGAGACAGATGTTTAGAAACAAAATGCTAGTAATGGGCCTTTACCACCGAACAAAGGAAGATGGTACAAAAACAGAATCAGGAATGGAATCAGAGGCAGAAACAGACGGAAATAGAATATTAGAATTAGGTGTGCACTAGTAATGGGCCTTTACCACCCCAACAGACGGTACCACACAGAAATAGACAGGTGTTACTACCCCAACAGAAACAGGCGGTACCCCAATAGAAATAGACAGAACTAAGTGTACCCTAAATTCTACCCAAAGCGATCGACTCCTTAATATATAAATACCTTGTGCCGGCCCCACAGAAGGGTGTATCGCTCCCTAAAGTGGCAACCTATAGACACAGACCTATTTACAGATGTCACAGTGTCTTACATCCTCAGAGCAAACCGGATCCATGCACGCACATGACCCGGTTGGAATGCATCATCAACACCCCTCGCCATTCTTAGAGTGAACCTCTTACAATTAGTTCAGTAAGAGTGCCATGACCCCTCTTAGTGTTGGGTCATAGTTTTGATATCAGAAAGGGTTACTGACTAATATGGGTCCCAAACAACAGATGACACAAGTAATTACCCCTCCTAACCTTGTGTCCCCAGACTAACAAATTTCAGATTAACTTGCTTACAAATTTCAGATATACAAAGTTTAGATTAACTAGTCCTCAGACATACAAGTTAGCAAGTTTTCAGACTAATGGATCAGATATACAAATTAACAAGTTTTCAGACTAACGGATCAGATATACAGATTAACAAGTTTTCAGACTAACATATCAGAGATACAGATTAATAAACTTACAGATTGTTTCACCTAACCTTGTATTGGGCCTACAGATTTTCAAATGGGTTTATTAGATTCATCAGTCCAGTTGATTTAACCCTATCCACCCAGCACGTTTTAGGCATCGCCTTTATCTTAGATTTGCATTAATTAAATATTAATGCACAGACCTCTCACATTAGGTCGGTGCTTGTGGCCGCTGGATGTGCCGGGCGGTTCTGGGCAAACTTCTGCCACAAGCCAGACCTAACCTCATGTCTGAGCATCTTTATGCCTACGACCTCTCACATTAGACTGACAATCTGCGGTTGCTAGTTAAGCCGGTTGGGTCTGGGCAGGATTCTACCGCAAACAGAGTCTAACCTCGTGTCTCAGCATTCTAATTTTTAGCTAAAGTATTCATTCACGGATTATGCCAATATCAGACTAATTATGCCAATTCAATAAATTAACTTCTTCACAAGTTACAGCCGATTATCCAAAGTTCTATTAACATGTTTTGCTCAATTTTAGATTGAGCCTACAGATTTCATACACCAAATTACCATATTCAGTTTCAACGGATTTAGCAGATTGGGCAATTTAACAGATTTAATCATATTCCTTAAAATTCCATTGACGTGCCTCACCTAATCATAAAATTAAGCCTAATTTTACATACCCAAATTATGGTCATAATTCACCATATAACATATATCCAAAAATTTTGTTAAATTTGCACCGTACAGAATATTCTCTAAAAACCCCAAATTATGATGCACAATATAAATTATGCCAAATTATAGCCGTTGATTACCGCGTATGTCAAATATCCAAAAATCCGAATTAGGCGTATTCACATTAATAGTAATCCCCATTTTAATATAGATCTTTTACACCTAAATCATATATCCTTTTTTCTTCCAAGTCATAGATCGTCATATAAAATATGCCCCAAAATTTAGATCTTAAATTACAACATGTATTATGTACTCAAAATCAGATCTTGAATTATAACATGCATTATGTCCCCCAAATTACAAGTCATATGTTGTCATACAATAATTCTCCTTCTTCCAAATCATAAACCGTCATATATAGTATGCCTAGATCTAGATCTTATATTACCACTTATGTTGTGTTCTCAATTTAGACACAAATCAGTTATGTCCAATTATGCATCAATCAATATTTTCCCCAAATTTAGCGTTCGCGTGTCAATCTCTTATGAGATTTGGCTTAGGCTTGTGGTAGCCTGGCTATAGAACAGAAGGAAGGAAGAGATACAGAATAGTTACAATAAGATAGATCTACACAGAAAAACAGATCTGATAAACAAGAATAAGATGGATCTACACAGAAAAACAGATCTAATAAACAAGAATAAGATAGATCTCCAATTCAGATTTAAACCCATGTCAAGATTATAATTAAATTTCATATCTGAAAATAACTGTACTCACAGATCGTGATTTAAGAAAGAGAAGAATGATTCTGGGATCTGATTTCTGAAGTTGATTATCTTTCCGTTGATGTAGGCGTTGATTTGTTATCTTTATCTTCTCGCTTGAATTGATTGATTAGGGTGGAGGCTAGGTCACTTTAGGTTTTAGGAGCATGGAGGCACCATTCCTTTTTGTTAATGAATTAGGGTTGGGTCATGCTATGTATTTATAGGTGTAGAGAGTGTTTTAGAGCCCTTAGATGAACTAGGAGACCATCAGAACCACCCAGCTCAAATGCACATCATCCGGCCACTCAGAAGAAGACACATCATCACAGAACACTCCAGCATTCTGTGCTGGATCGGTATGGGCACACTTGGCAGGTGCGCCAGTGCATTTTTGTACTGGTGCACTTGTGAAGTGCGCAAGTGCATTCTGGTCAACTTCCGGTTTTTCTGCCTAACTTCGTTCGTCCATATCTTCTTCATGCGGTATCCGTTTTATGCAAACTCGGGCTCTATCTCAAGCAGAATTCCAAGACGAAATTAGTTTTGTTAAGACTGTATGGTCAATACAAAGCTAGAAATAATTTTTTTGAAATTTTTAGAATCAGTATGTGGTCCCGGTAAATTGAAATGTACGATTAAATTAAATATATAATGATTCATATTTTAATTTCAATAAAAACTGATCGTAATAGTCGAATTGGCTTACGATACATATCCCATTGTGCCCAGAGTGGGGGTATTTAGATAGGCAATAGTCGTTGGGCCTCGAAAGGAGTTCAGATAGAAAAGTTGACTTTTTGAATTTAAAATTAAAATTAAATTAAAATATATATTCTCTCCCTAGGCTCTCTCTCTCCTCACATTCTCTCAACTGTCATTGTAAATAAAAGAAAAAAACCTAGCTAGAATCGCCAGCGCCGCCACGATCCCCCATCGCCATCGCACCCCCACGCCGCCGCGCAGACCGCCATCACCCCAGAACTTGTCGCCACCTCCCCCACGATCAATCCTCCTCCGTTCAAAACTAGAAAACCCCCCATCCTCCAGCACAGAGATGAGCCGCCGCACCCCCTAGGCCCACGCCCGACCAGCTGATCACCTCCGACCCAACCCCCACTACCTGTGACGGTGACCGTGATTCCCCCGGCCCTCCTCCTTCGATAGACGGTAAGTTTTTAACTTTTAATTCATATAAAAATTGACTTTTAGATTAGTTTAAAACTGATTTTTCGTTAACTTTAAACAATGATTTTTGTATAGTTTAAAAACCGAAAATGATTGGTTTTTAAAATTGTAAAAGATTTAATTTTTTTTATTGCTTGAAAGTTGTGATTTTTACTTACATAAAGAAGGGATTTTTAAATAAAAATAATGGATTTTTATTCACATAAAGATGAGATCTTTATGTATGTTAAGTTATGATTTATTTAAAATATAATCTTTGTCTGTTTAAAAATAAGATTTTTATAAGATAGAGAATATAAAAATATGATTTTTATATATGTTGTAGCGAAATAAAAATTCGATTTTTATATGAGTAGTGGATTGAAAATAGAATTATCATATAATAGAGAATATAAAAATATAATTTTTATATATGTAGCGAAAAAAATTTTGATTTTTATTATATATGTTGAAAAAAAATGTGATTTTTATAGCGTCGAAATAAAATTTCGATCTTTATATAAGAAGCAGGAATATAAAAATATAATTTTTATATAGAAAGAGGCGTCGTAAAAATATATGAATTAGAAATAAAAATGTGATTTTTATTTATTGGAATGAAGCGATAAAAATGTGATTTTTATATATGAACAGTGGGAAAAGGTCGCATTGGTATTTTGGGCATATCCGAACCGTTCAGAAATAAGGAATGAAGGAGTGGAACCCAAGGTAAGAACTCCTCACTTTTAATTTTATTTTCTAGTTTGAAATATATACTAGGATGCAGATAGTGCTTAGCAGCACCCGACACCAGTCGTCCACAGACCATGGATGACTTGTATGTTTGATTGATCTGTTGTGGAAGTTGATTGTGTGATGTGGAATGAAAAAAAAATTATAGTTAAAAATATAATTTTTAATGTGTATATAAAAAGAAATAAATATTTATAAACAAATCGGATGATTTGTTTATGTACACACATTTGACTGATATTGATTGGGACGATAAATTTTACACATCGCCTAACTGCACAAATAAAATTCATTATTTGATTGAAACCCCACAAGGGTATTGGGGTAATATATGACATACACTAATCCCAATAATTAGCCGTATGTCAATCGATTGGTTGACAGACTGTTATAAGCATTGAATATTTATGTTTGAGGCTTATGCAGTGTAGAATGCACTTTGGATGATGGTTGACTGTGTGTGATTGTTGTTGTGTACGTGTGCTGTATGAAATCCATATAAATAAAATTATATGGTGATTGACCGTGTCTGATTCCCGTTCAGAAAAGAATAAATATTTTAAAATAATGAGTATTTTCAAATAATATTTAGTAAAAGACCAAAATATTATTTTGATGTTCGATTTGGGATGGACAAGAATATATTTAAATATATAAAGCCGTGTTGATTAGATTGACGCCATTTTGACGTGAACGATATTTATATCGACTTTATTCATTTTTATAATGAATATCGAAAAGGAATTGATTTCAAAATATATAATATTTTGAAAATATTATCATTTATATATCGATGATATGGAATATTCAATTTTGATTTCAAATTGAATGTGAAGTTGAAATCATTTAAAAACGAATTTAAAACGGTTTATTAAATACGATTTAAAAGGAAATCGACAAAATATATATAATACATATATTATATATATAATGGCCTGAATAGAACGCGCTGCGGTAGTTCGTGAATTTCGACCATTGACTTCGAATGGACATTACGGGAGATCTGGCCGTCGGATTCTCCTAAAACCAGAACCGTTGGGTTCGTATCGAAAAGAGCTTTCTAACGAATATGAGAAATTAGAAATCTAACGGTTGGATTTGGAATTATGTCCAAATCAAATTTGGAAAAGGTCGGTGCAAGGGTAGTTCGATGGCCGTTTATGGAAATCGACTGTACGGGCCTGGATAAATTATAAAAAATAGCAATAATTAGTGTAAAATCATAAGAAATGATTTGGAAAGAAGTGGGATAAAAAATCCATATTTGAAAAGATAAAAATATATTTTTATCGAAATGAATTAGTTTTGAACAATAATTATAATTCAATTATTTTTAAAATAAATAAATTGGATTTGAAATAGTTTCAAAAATAACCAGAATTTCCAATATATGAATCGGGATGGATTTGAATCGAAATTATCTTCGGAATAATTCGATACTGGATTTCGTGATTTTATGGATATTGTGGAGGAATTTGGAAGATATATATATATATATATATATATATATATATCGTTATTCCAATACGATATTTGTCGATTTCAGAATTTGATATTGATTATAAGCCGATGTATTTTCTATTCAGAGCCTTGTATTTAATATCAAATGGGATTTGGGTTTGTCCTGAATGGTGTCTTCATTAACACTATTCTTAAACCCAGTTGAGAAAAGATTAAATCTTTTTATTTAGATTTAATGAAATATACCAATGAATTAATATTTAGTTGGAATAAATAGGGGAATCGATTATTTTTGGGTTTATCATGAACGGTCTTTTAAACAACACTTGTTCTTTGACCCGGTAATAAATGGAATGTGAATTGGGTTTATTGTGAACTGTGTTTTTAATGACGTTCGTTCTTTAACCCGATTTACAGTGAAATATAATTTGGAATTTATAGATCTTTTTATAATGATTTAATGGGATTTTCCAAAGTAAAGTTTTCCAATTTAATATATTAAATTGGAATTGAATGGAATTCGATTTGATAATAATCGAAATGAGATTCTGTGGAGGAAGACTGTTAATACATATCGAATTTAAAAGGCTTTGCCGTTATTTCAATTATATTATTAGTCGGATACGGAAATTAATATCGATTATATATTGATTTGTTTTTCCGTGAATATTCCATAAATAATGGAATGTGATTTGGGTTTGTCGTTAACTGCATTTTAAATGACATTAGTTCTTTAACTCAGTAAAAGATAGGATTACATGTCTGTCGTTGTATTTCGAACTGTATGGTTGACCTCTTCTTAATATATATCTGTTTGGCGGTGGAGAATTTATTCTCTTGCTTAACGCCCTTCTCTAAGACGTACGAGCTCAGAGGTTATATATCGACAGAGTATAGATTGTCGATGCAACATTTTTGGGTTTCCAAAGTTAAATAATCATTAATATTGATTTTTGGGAAGATTAAAACTAAGTGTAGTTTTAATGAATCTTTAAATAGATTGAAAATGTGAATTGCTTATTTAAATTATCAAATTTTGGAAATGATCGAAAGTGGAGTATCACCAGTTTTGCTCCTAGCGATAGTTAAATCTTTAATTAGATTTGAATGTGAAATGGTAATTAAATTTAACAATAACACCGTGGTGTTAGTTATGGGGTAATAACTATTCTGCTCCATGGGATGAATAGGTTGGGATTGGGAAATAAAATAAATGATTACTTTGGTATGGTTCGTTAATCCCGACTAGTTTGGAAAACCGTAATATGGTTTGAAATGATATCCAAAGGAAGATTAAAGAATAAATTTTAAAGAATTTATCTTTGATAAAATTAATGGGAACAAATCCCTAAAGATGTGAATATTTAAACAGAAGAATATTCAGAATTGGAATGAGGCATATGTTGTGTTTTTATATCACTTGTTTATTATATACGCGAGTTATTCAGAAAGACCGGGTCTATCCCATTCTGAGTAACTAATTCGATGATAAGTCGAAGATGAAGAAGGTGGTTGAAGACCAGAGGTCTTCACATCGTTTGAACACAATCAACGCTTTATTATGAATTAGAAAAGAGCGATTTATGAAATAATACTGCAAGCATACAGGTCATGTAATATGCAGGTCGAATCACAGGGAGGTGTTTTAAATCTTATTATTTATCTATTCTGAGGTGAGTTAGGCAAAATCTGGAGATGATTTTTGAATTAATGTATTGAATTTACTATTGATCTGAATCTAATCAGATCAATATCAAATTCAACAACTGAAAAGAAAAGAACCAATTAGAAAAAGAAAATAACAACTAGAGCAATAACAGAAAATTAAAAGTAGGACTGTCGTTGAATCTAATCAATGATCCATCGCAAACATGCAGTAATAAAAGAAAATAACAATATGTGTTCTACCAAAACTAATTGCGTAGACACATAAATTGTTATGAAAGAAAAAAGACAATCAATGAAGAAGAACTTTGTTATTCATAAATGAGAATACAGAATTAAAAAATGGCATGAACATTTACAATGAATACAACATATATTTATAGGTGGCATAGGCCAAACCCTAATCAGATCTATGAATGAATGGGCCTCTTTTCCTAAAAATTCTTATCATATCTCATGCCTTTCTTGACCAAGCTTGTTTTGAAATAATCTTTAAGAATATCTGAGTATATCATGGTGAATATCTTCCATAACTTCCAAATCTTCCATGTGGCTAATTGATTAGTAAAAGATTTTCATGTGATTAATTCTTCCAAACATGGACTCTGATTAGACTCCAAAAGTGCATAAAATCTTCAAATCTTCCATGTGGCTAATTGATTGGTAATCAGATTATTTGTAATTAATTCTTCCAAACATGGACTCTGATTAGGCTCCAAAAGCACATGAGATAAAATCTTTGAAGTTGATCTTTTTCTTGTGTAATATCTTGCTTTTCGGGGTGCATGAGGATTGATGAATGGCCTGTGAAAATATACGAAAAATACCCAATGTAAAATTTATTTATTTACAATAAAGATAAGATAGAGCATAAAAATTAACACTTTTACATGTTAATCAAATACCCCCACACTTATCTTTTACTCGTCCTCGAGTGAAAAGATGGGAAAATAAAAATTGAAAAGCTAAACTAGATAGGTCACATTTTTGTAGGAAACACGATTGCATTGAGCGTATGTAACAAGCCGTTAAACCTCTAGGTGTCCCTAGTAGGACAAGTCGTGTCTCGTGAGGGTTTTCAGCGGATACTACCCACAAAATCCAAATGCAGTATGTGTGGATCTAATGCAACTACATGAATGCAATGGATATATACAAAAAAAAATGACAACACGACTTGTTTCAGAAAAGTAGTACAACAAATTAAGTTAACAATTTCTAATCAGTTGATTGTACTTTAGATACCTCAACTTGTCACAAATTTTCAATATAATTCAAGTTTTCAAATGTTAAATTCCAGCTTGGCCAGTTGGTTCGGTTGATAACATAGTGCAGCCATGAAATAGATTCTTAGTTTGCTTAGCACAGTTTGCAAAGTGGTATTATTATTTTCTCATGTATGGCTAGTCAAATCAATAATGTCAAGAAGTGTTTGGGCATCATTGCTTATTATCTATTCTATAAAATTTTAAAATTTATGATTAATTACATACACCACTTAATAGACCAAGGTATACCACCCATACACTGCCTTGCGGACTGACGAAGAGTTAGGACAGAGCTTGGCGGATTGTGCAGACCGACGCTGACTTTGTCAACAACATGTCGGTAATCCTTAGGTGTCCAATCTCATAAAATGTGACCAAGATATTCCAATGCTGACTTTGTCAACAACATGTCGGATAGAGCTTGGCGGGTTTGCACACCAACGCTTGATATACAAGCAATGTCGGATACCGTTGGATTACTATTATTATTACTAAAAATATAAGCACAAAAGAGAGTAATGCGAATTCAACTTAACACAACTTAGTTTTAAAGATTCGAAAAGCCAATATAAGTATTTTAATTCCTCCACTTATTTAAACAAAGACTACAATGTAGAATAGATTTCATGGCCAACACCTAAGAATCTCCCTATGTACCGGTTACACTATTATCCCTCAAAATTAAAATTTTCATTATATTTCTTATTCGATCTAAGTTGAGAGAAAAATACTATCAACTGACTAAAAATTGTAAACTTATTTCGTGGTATCACTCTAAAATAAGTCTTTTTTTTGTGATGCAGACTTGACTCCCTCACACTAGTTTGAGACAGTGTCCCAACTGTCTAAGGTATGCAGCCTAAAATGGAAGGGAAAAAATGAAAAATAAAAGAAAAAGAACGTGTACCACCTGATTTCATGGTGGATGATCAGACTCATGAAGATCGATAAGGTCATCGTCTTCATATTGCTCGAATTCCAAAAATGGTTTCAATTGTTGACCGTTTACTTTGAAGACTTTTCCATCCTTAGGATTTTCAATTTCAACTGCTCCATGAAGATATACTGTTTTCACAACATAAAGTCCAGTCCATCGAGATCTGAGTTTTCCTGGAAACAAGTGAAGTCTAGAGTCGTATAAAAGAACTTTTTGTCCTACATTAAATTCCCTACGAAGTATGTTTTTGTCGTGTTGGGCTTTGGTTCTTTCTTTAAAGATTTTCGCATTTTCATATGCTTTATTTTTTAATTCCTCCAGTTCTGAGATCTGTAACTTCCTACGTGAGCCGGCCTTCTCTAAGTCAAAATTCAAAAGTTTAATTGCCCAAAGAGCACGATGCTCTAATTCAAGAGGTAAGTGACAAGCCTTCCCAAAGACTAACCGATATGGTGACATTCCTAGATTGGTTTTGTAAGCAGTACGAAATGCCCAAAGTGCATCAATCAGTTTTAAGGACCAATCTTTTCTATTGGAATTCACAGTTTTCTCAAGAATTTGTTTGATTTTTCTATTGGAAACTTCTACTTGTCCACTAGATTGTGGATGGTAAGGGGTCGACAGCTTGTGTGTGACTGAATATTTCTTGAGCAAGGACTCAAAAGCACGATTACAGAAGTGAGTGCCATTATCGCTAATGATAGCTCGAGGTATGCCAAAGCGTGAAAAGATGTTTTCTTTGAGGAATTTGATAACAACCTTGTTATTGTTGGCTTTGGTCGGGATAGCTTCAACCCATTTTGAGACATAGTCTACCGCAAGCAAGATGTAAAGATTCCCAAACAAGTTAGGGAACGGTCCCATGAAATCGATGCCCCAAACATTGAATAACTCAATCACTAAAATGGGGTTGAGAGGCATCATGTTCCGCTTAGTGATTCGACCCGTTCTATGACATCGATCACATTTAGAGCAAAATTCAAAAGCGTCACGGAAGAGTGTTGGCCAATAAAAACCGCTTTGCAATACTTTTGTAGTAGTTTTTCTTGCTCCAAAATGACCGCCATAAGCAAGGTCATGTGAGAAAGAGAGAATACTTTGGTGTTCATGATCCGGTACGCACCTCTGAATGATTTGGTCTGGGAAGTATTTGAAAAGATATGGGTCATCCCAATAGAAGTTTCGAACTTTAGAGAGAAATTTTTTCCTATCTTGTTTTGACCATTCAGCGGGTGTTTGTTGCATGACAAGATAATTCACAATGTCAGCGTACCAAGGGGTGTTAGAGATGGAAAGGATTTGTTCGTCGGGAAAATAATCATCGATTTGGGTGTCATCAACATTTTCATGCATAATTTGAGAGAGATGATCAGCTACAACATTCTCAGAACCCTTTTTATCTCGTATTTCTATGTCAAATTCTTGAAGAAGAAGAATCCAACGAATCAAGCGGGCCTTGGCATCCTTTTTAGAAAGCAAATATCGTAAGGCGGCATGGTCTGTGTAAACTATGACTTTGGATCCTATGAGATATGGTCTGGATTTCTCAAAAGCAAAGACAACTGCCAAAAATTCCTTTTCAGTAGTTGAGTAATTCAATTGGGACTCATTTAAGGTTTTGCTAGCATAGTAAATGACTCGAGGTAGTTTATCGATTCGTTGGCCCAAGATGGCACCAATCGCAAAATCAGAAGCGTCACACATAAGTTCGAAGGGTTGAGTCCAATCAGGAGGTTGAATGATGGGAGTTGTGGTCAAGATTGACTTAAGAGTTTCAAAAGATGTTTTGCAATCATTAGAAAATTCAAACTTGACATCTTTGGCAAGTAAGTTTGAGAGAGGTTTTGAAATTTTTGAGAAATCCTTAATGCATCTTCTATAGAATCCCGCATGGCCAAGAAATGAACGAACATCCTTAACAGACTTAGGAGGGGGTAGATTAGCAATCAAATGATTCTGGATTTGTCGACTTCAAGGCCATCTTTTGAGACGACATGACCCAGAACTATTCCCCTTTTTACCATGAAATGACATTTTTCCCAATTAAGCACGAGTGATTTCTCCTTACAACATTTTAGGACGAGTTCTAAATGAGTGAGAAATTGGGAAAAAGATGATCCGTAGATTGAAAAATCATCCATAAATATTTCCAAGAATTCTTCCATCATATCAGAGAAAATACTCATCGTACACCTTTGGGAAGTCGCGGGGGAATTACAAAGACCAGAAGGCATGCGACGATAAGCAAAGGTTCCAAAGGGACAAGTAAAGGTGGTCTTATGTTGATCCTCTAAAGCAACAAGGATTTGGTTATAGCCAGAGTATCCATCGAGAAAACAATAGTACTCATGTCCTACTAAGCGTTCGAGCATTCAGTCAATAAAAGGCAAGGAAAAATGGTCTTTTCGTGTGGCTGAGTTGAGCTTTCGATAGCCGATACACACATGCCATTTTTTTTTGGGACGAGCTCATTACTTTCATTTTTGATCACTGTGACTCCTGATTTCTTTGGTACAACTTGTACCGGACTCACCCAAGTACTATCAGAGATGGGGTAGATGATGTTACTGTCTAGACATTTGATTATCTCCTCCTTGACCACTTCTCTCATGTTTGTGTTTAATCGCCTTTGAGCCTCACGGGTGGGTTTAGCCTCATCAACCAAATGTATGTGATGTTCCACAATTGATGGGCTAATTCCTTTTATATCACTATGTTCCCACCCCAAAGCATCTTTATTTTCCCACAAAATTTCTAAGAGTTTTTCTTCTTGGTCCTCAGTAAGATCAGAGGCCAAGATTATAGGAAAAATTTCTGAGGAATCTAAGTATGCGTACTTAAGGTCTTGTGGCAAGGGTTTGAGGTCTAACTTAGGATGTTCTTGAGTGTTAACATTGGTCAACATTCCTTGGTTAGATTCAGATGACGATGGATTGGAGTCAAGAAATTCATTCAGTTCAGAAATGTATTCGAGTTCATCGAAATCGTAGTCGAAATGGTCAAGACACATTTCCAAGGCTTCAGAAGTGTCATTAGAGGTTTCATCAACTATGGTTTGAATCATGTCGATTTCATCGATCTCAAAATCCCTAGGTTGTTTGTTGAGATTAAAGATGTTTAGCTCAATGGTTAGGTGCCCGAAGGAAAGTCGGAGTTGGTCGTTCCTACAATTAATGACAGCATTTGAGGTTGCTAAGAAAGGGCGTCCTAATATCAATGGTATTTGAACATTGGGATTTGAGACAGGCTCGGTTTCTAGAACTATCAAATCGACAGCGAAGTAAAACTATTCGATCTGTATCAAGACGTCTTCGATTATTCCCAATGGCTTTTTCACAGATCGATCAGCTAGCTGAAGAGTGATATTTGTTGGTTTAATTTCCCCTAGTCCAAGTTGATGGTAAACAGTGTAAGGGACAAGATTGACACTGGCACCAAGATCAAGTAGAGCACGAGAGATGTGAGTGTTCCCTATTTTACAATCAATCGTTGGGCTGCCAGGGTCTTTGTACTTGACTGGGGTAAGACTCGAAAGAATAGAGCTTGTATTCGTAGTTAGAAAGGCAGTTTTTGGGACATTAGTCGCACGTTTTTGTGTGCACAATTCCTTAAGACATTTAGCATATTGAGGAATTTGTTCAATGGTGTCTAAATGAGGAGTATTCACACGGACTTGTTTGAAAATTTCCAAAATTTTATCAAAATTTTCCGCTTTCTTCTTATTATTGAGTCTATGAGGAAATGAAGCTGCTGGTTTTTCGACTCTGTGACCAGTTTCATCATTCGAAGAAGAAGGTTTATCCACGGAAAAAGAAGGTGGTAAGGTTGTAGAAGATGGAATGTTGGTATTGCCAACATCGATTTTCGAAGGTGGGTCGGGTTTGCCGACACTGGGAGAAAAACTATTGGGATTGTCAACATTTGAGGAAAATGGAGGTTTAGAAGAATTGGCGTTCGTAGCCAATGGGTGATCATCAAAATTTGACATTGGGATCGAGTTTGAAGGTTCGCCAGGGTTTCCCACATTATTATCAATCCTCTTTCCAGGTCGACGAGTTGTAATAGCATTGAATAGATTATGGTTTTCGTTCCCATAAGAATTTACAGCACGAGAGTTATATTTTGGATTCACCTCGGGTTGTCTTGGCAACTTTCCTTTCTCATTATTTTTCATTAGTTCCTTCATCATATTCATCATTTGGCCGAGTTTAGCATCATGTGAGATCATTTTAGCTTCGTGAGAGTTCAACTGTTTCTCTAAACGCACAATTTCTTGTGACGATTGAGAAGGTTGAGAGGATTGGTTTGATGGTTGAAAGTTGGGGTGCCTATAAGGCTGTTTGGATTGAGGTGCAGCTTGAGAGGTTTGAGAATTGGAAGGTGGAGCTTGGTAATTCGAATTTGGAATAAAGTGCTGCACGTGAGATGGGTTAGCCAAATTATTGGGGTTTGACCCAGAAAAATTTGGGTGGTTCCTCCAACCAGGATTGTACGTGGATGAGTAAGGATTATTTTGAGCTACAGCATTAGCTTGGTCCTGAGAGTAATAGTGGGGTAGCCCTTCTCCAGCTTGAGGAGTTTGATTTTCTAAGGAAATTTGACTTGGGTCCATGACATGCACTCCTCTAGTAGAAGTACAAATGGGAACACAAAATGATACCCATTGCATGTCCTTTTCTGAATAATCTTCTAAGAATTGCCAAGCTTCATCGGCCATCTTAAACATAAAGTCTCCTCCACACATTGATTCTAGTTGAGTTCTAGTCTGATAGTTTAGCCTTTCATATGCAATTGACATAAGTAGTCTTTTAGAATTCCATGATGAGGACAACTATATAATAGTTGGTTGAATCTTTCAAAGTATTTTGAAAAGGTTTCCCCCTCATTTTGACAAAATTGATTTATCTCGGTTCGAATTTTGAGAGTTTTATGGAAAGGGAAAAACTTTTTCGAGAATGTAGTGACAAATTCATCCCAACTACTTATGGAATGTTTTGGAAGAGAATTTAGCCATCTTTTAGCGCTTTCAAGTAGTGCAAATGGAATTAGCCTCAGCTTGATCGATTCATTAGACAATTGTTGCATTTTTGTTGTGGACGCATATAATTCAAATTCACTTAGAAATTCATAAGCATTTTCAGGCCCAGTAAATTTTGGTACCCCTTGAATAAAAGAATGTTTAAGCTCAAAATTGTTTCCTTCAGCTGGTGCGAACACGATGACAGAGGGTTGAACAGTCCTAGTTGGATTACATCGATCACAAAGAGATAAGGGTCTATCTATTTCGATATTGAGATTTTGAAAATTTTGATGTGCTCGATTTTGATCCCCAAAGTTCAAAAAGTTTTGATTTACTCGATTTTGATCCAACTCATTTGGAAAATTTTGGTTTATTCGAGAACCCCTAGGAGAATTTTGTTGGCTAACACTTTTTTCTCTCATTGTTGTTAAATGCACACACGGAAAAATCCTAGACTTAAGGTTGACACAAGAAGCTATTAATAAAAATAAAATAACAAACACTAGTGTATCTTATTAGTTGATAATCTCGATTTGAAGGGGGAAGAGGGTTTTATTGCCGTTCACGTATAGTATAGATACCAGTTGATACGACCAATGTTTTACGGGTAGTATGCAACCTCTTTTGCTAGAAGTTCAATAAATTGAACTAATATATATCCGCGATCAAACCCTTGAGAAAATCAATTTCACAAAATACACTTTTGCAGTTAAATATTTTGCTAACCAAATTAAATAAATAGATTGAAAAAGTTAATTTGCTAGAATGAAGAAAAACTCCTGATGAAATACGTATCACCGTCCTTTACAAAAGGAATAGAATGAATTCCGCATAGCAAAATAAATTTTTAAATCTAATATATTTAACCCAATTTGTTTGTCTTATTGAGCTTGAATTTTGCTCCTAAGGCCAATGTCTAATGAATTTTTATTTAGGTCCAAGGATTATGCAAATGACCGAATTTAATTGTTTTGGAGCCAAGGAAAGGTAATTACTTCCTCACCTTATGTTTGTTAGGGCTTTGCTCGTAACTAGATTTATTTCATAATGCAGCCAAAACAACAATCAAACACAAATAATTACAAAAATTTTAAAAATTGCACAAGCAAGCCGCTACCCCTGTAGAATTTTTTTACAAACAATGTCTATATTTTTTTTCTTTGCAGCGTAGCACCTGCAGAGTAAAGAAAATATAACAGCGGGGTGTGGCTGTCCTTCCAAAGCAATGAATGGTGCTAGTTATTCAAATCCCGCCGTTTGCAAATCGGTTGACCTCTGAATCCTTTGTCGCTTGCTTGATTCTATTTCTTCCTTTGACCTTTGATTTGTTTTGAGGTTTTTTTTACAGAAGAGAAGAAATAAACAAACAAAGGAAAAAAAAACTGAAACAAAGCTAAAACAAAAACTAAACTAAAAACTGATTAGACTAAATAACATAAATGAACAACTAAAACTCAACTTTAAAATGGAACTGAATCAAGCTTGGAAAAAGAAAAAAAAGAACTAAGTTTTTTTTAAATAAAATGGAAAGGAATTGTAAATAAATGGGAGGAGAAGGGATGTAAGAAATTGGAAGAAAATTGGTGACAAGCAAAAGGGAAAAAGAAAATAAACAAACAGAGATTTTTTTATTTGTTGAGAGAAAAAAAATGGCAGAAGAAATCTGAAGAAATAATGAGAAAAAAATAGAAGAAAGTGGTGAATTTGATTAAAGGAATGCAATGTACAAAGAAAAATAGAAAGAAAGCGGAAACATAATAAAATGAAAAATGAAAATAAATTGAAAAGTTGGCAAGATTTTTTTATTTCTATTTTTTTATGGATGAGATTTGTAAAAGAGAGAAGGAGTTTGTAGAAAATTGGAAGGAATTAAATGAAAGAAAGGGAAAGAAATTGTATGATGGAAAGAAATAAATAAAAGAGGAGAGAAGAAATGGATGAAAATAAAGGAAAAGTTGGCTAGTGTTTTTTTTTTTTTGGAACTTGTAAAATAGGGAAGAGAATGTAAAAATAAAATTGGAAGAAAGTTGAAAGATGGAAAGAAAAAAAAGATTTTTTTGTTTATTGTTATAAGAGAATGAAAACCAGTATATTAACAATTGGAAACAAGTAAAAGGAAAGAAGGAATAGATGGAAAGAAATCAAAGAAAAATTGGAAAATTTGGCAGAATAAATGAACAATGCCAATGAATAATGAAGTAAAAATTGGAAAGAAGCATAGATGGAAAGAAGGAACAGATGAAGAAAAGAAAAAAATGAAAAGGGGAAAGAAATAAATTGAAAACAAAAGGAAAGAAAATCAAGGGTATTTGGCAATTTTTTTTTCTCTACTTAGGAAGATTACGGTATCAACTTATAATACCAAATCAACCAGTCAAGAATTTTTTTCTATATCATACACAAGAAAACAAAAGGAAAAATAAAAATAAAAACTAACTTGAAACGGAAATTAAACAAATAATAAAATTTAATTGTTGCCTCCCCGACAACGGCGCCAAAAACTTGATTGACGCTTTCTTATGAATTAGAAAAGCTCGATTTATGAAATAATACTACAAGCGTATAGGTCGCGTAATATGCAGGTCGAATCACAGGGAGGTGTTTTAAATCTTATTATTTATCTATTCTTAGGCGAGTTAGGCAAAATCTGGAGATGTTTTTTGAATTAATGTGTTGAATTTACTATTGATCTGAATCTAATCAGATCAATATCAAATTCAACAACTGAAAAAAGGAACCAATTAGAAAAAGAAAATAACAACTAGAACAATAACGAAAATTAAAAGTAGGACTGTCGTTGAATCTAATCAACGATCAATCTTTAACATGCAGTAATAAAAGAAAATAACAATATGTGTTGTACCAAAACTAATTGCGTAGACACACAAATTGTTATGAAAGAAAAAAGACATTCAATGAAGAAGAACTTTGTTATTCATAAACGAGAATACAGAATTAAAAAATGGCATGAACATTTACAATGAGTACAACGTATATTTATAGGTGGCATAGGCCAAACCCTAATCAGATCTATAAATGAATGGGCCACTTCTCCTAAGAATTCTTATCATATCTCATGCCTTTCTTGATCAAGCTTGTTTGGAAATAATCTTTAAGAATATCTGAGCATATCATGGTCAGCATCTTCCATATCTTCCAAATCTTCCATGTGGCTAATTGATTGGTAATTAAAAGATATGCATGTGATTAATTCTTCCAAACATGGACTCTGATTAGACTCCAAAAGTGCATAAAATCTTCAAATCTTCCATGTGGCTAATTGATTGATAATCAGATTATAAGTAATTAATTCTTCCAAACATGGACTCAGATTAGACTCCAAAAGCACATGAGATAAAATCTTTGAAGTTGATTTTTTCTTGTGTAATATCTTGCTTTTCGGGGTGCATGAGGATTGAAGAATGGCCTGTGAAAATATACGAAAAATACCCAATGTAAAATTTATTTATTTACAATAAAGATAAGATAAAGCATAAAAAATAACACTTTTACATGTTAATCAGAACGATTACTGGTGATCTTGATTGGGCTGTACACCCAAGAGGAGGGAAATAGTTGGTGATCGTCCAGATGTATTTGAAGATCAATGGATATGCGAGGTATAAGGTGCCTCCGGTTTCATTTAGACCCAGAATGGACTTGTAAATGGATTGTGTGTCTGACATTGGATTTTATTCTATGTTGATTGATTTCTATTAAATATATATCTGTTTGGCGGTGGAGAATTTATTCTCTTGCTTAACGCCCTTGAGTCGTACGAGCATAGAGGTTATATATCGATAGATATCAGTCGCATGGCATGAACTGCCCGTGTGGCATGCTGAGATGCAAATGATCAAGGCTTTTGTTGAAAAGCAGAGTCATGTGGTTGATGGTCAAAGCCCGGCTTTAATACAGCGTAACTTTGTGTATAGCATTGATTCACGAGCCTCACACCTCGGTATGAGTTGAAAACAGGATCGTGACTGCAGGGAGTGCACGACGTTTCTGTCTAGTTATGGGTGGTGTCAGCGTTTTACTAGCCTTGACATTTTACTTTTGTGGTTGTTGGATTGCGAGGCGCCTCGGATATATCGGTCTCTTCGGAGCCGATGGATGGTCCGTTAGGACCGAGAAACGCGTGTTCAGGAATAACTAATCCTCAAATGTAATGGAGGACCAACCCTGAAGATCCAAGGGTTACCCAGAGTGTGTAGTCTTGAGACATCTGCTAGAATGTCTCGAAGCGGTGAGGAGCCATCCCTGGCCTCGACTCATGACGAAAATCAAATTTCCAATACACGACATTTCGGTTTTATTTGTAGAGCCTAGTATGGAGACAAAGTAGCAAGGGATACTATGTTGTCTATGATTGATACATTTATATTTGAAGTTGTTTTCATACACTTTACATTATAATAATATCAAAATGATTTGTTTTGAACGTACCAAGCATATTTGACTATTATAAGGCAAAACTCTATCCTACGGCTTGCGTTGCATTGTGTGATGGGACCTAGTCTTATAATAGCTTCATTTTTCCAAAACGCATTGCGCTACTGTTTATTCTATGCACTAGTATTCCTCGGAGGAAACCCGTTCCGTGTTATATGGCGTGGTCACTTGAAGTACTCTCTTTTAAAGTAAAGTTTTAAATAACTGTTTTAGTTCTCAGACCAGTCATATGACTGACCTGGAGTTTATTGTTTTAACCTAAGCTTTGGGTGCCCCTATTTTCCACACGGGCTGCTAGTAGTTTTGCTTTTGCAGATTTATATTCACAGGATCCTGGTTTACAGTTGGAATGATATTTAAAAAGCTCTGTATCCGTTTATCCCTTTCAGTTGTGTATTGTATTATTTTTCCGCTGCTAGGTAATGTATTAAATCTCTAATATTTTTCTGATGTATAATATTCATTCATACTCTATATATTCTTTTATTCTGATGGAATTATTGTAATTAACAATGAAATGTTCTTCTGTTTGTGTTATGATTTGTCATGTTCTCAACTCAATCCGTGACTTCCTTCACGGGGAAGTTCAGGTCGTTTCAAGTGGTATCAGAGCTCTAGTTTGCAGAGCTCGAGAACAAGAAACATTAGAACCATACGAAAGAATTCATCAGAGATTGGATTAGTAACATCCAATGAGAACCAGTGAGATTTCTATATATTTCCATTCGACTGGTATGAGAACCAAAAGTAGATAGGGCTTATTATTGTGAATTGCCATCAAAAACATGATTTTCTGTTTATGTATCAAAATTATGAATTTGAAACGTTAATCAACTAATTGATTGATGGTTGTGTTGTGTGATTATTCATTTAAACCATTATGTGAAAGAATGGTACATGTAGCCAAATTGTATCACATATTGAATTGTATTAAAAATTGTTGGAAATTGCATGCAGATACATGTGTATCCATTGAACAGGTCATTGCAAAGAGGCTAGAGCAGAGGAATAAAAAAATTTGCCTGACAAATAGGTACATGTTTATTGCATTTCTTGGGGTTTTTGATGATTTTATAAGCCGCTTGGCTGTTTCTTTTTCTTTTTGTATTGGAAAGGCCTGTATGGCAATTTCGAAATTTTCCCGGTGTTCCCTTACAAGGGAGGTTATGGCGAATTTTTTTGAAAATTTAGGGTGTTAGCCAAATTTTTGAAGAGTTTGAAAAGTTCTTAGAAGCTGAAAAGTTGAAGAACTTAAGCCATAATGAAAATAATGAAAGTTGACTTGGTTAGTAAACAACTTTCAGCTCTGTTTCTTTTCGAGGACGAAAAGATTTTAAGTGGGGGAGATTGTAACAACCAGGAAAATCCGAGCCAATTTATAATTTTTATTTTGGCAATTTTGATGAATATTGATATTTAAAATGATTTATTTTAAATAATAACGATGAGAAATTTATTTTAAATAGAATTAGAACGTTTATATTTATTCGAATCGACATTAGAGTATAATTATTATTTTTTAAGTATAAAAGGAATTGAAAATGGCGCCGTAGTTTGAAAATTCGATTTCAAATTTCAAATGAATGTACATGAACAAAATAAACCGGATTTTAGCGTAACTAAAAATATTAGAATCTAATTGAAAATATCTTTCTAACGAGTCTAAAAAATCCAAATTTCATAGCGGGAACAAAAAGTTATTCCCAGGTGAAAATTGAGAATAGTCGTTATGGAATTTTAGGCCCTTAAAATGGAAATTTTGCAAACGATCTCCGTTTTCGACGAAACCACTTTTGTTGGATCCGGGATGTCATGTTATTGCTGGATTCAAAAATTCAAAAATTTTCGAATCAATATGTGAGCATGGCGAAGTAAAACATGTTTTGTCTGTTTCAATCAATTTTGATCGACCAGAAAATGGCGATTTTTCAAACGGTCTTCAAATTTGACGAAATTAGTTTTGTTAGGACCGTATGGTCAATACGAAGCTAGAAATAGTTTTTCTGAAATTTTTAGAATCAGTATGTGGCCTCGATAAATTGAAATGTACATTTAAATTAAATATATACTGATTTATATTTTAATTTAAATGAAAACTGATCGTAACAGTCGAATTGGCCTACGAAACATATCCCAATGTGTCTAGAGTAGGGGTAATAAGCTAGGGGCGACAGTCGTTGGGCCTCGAAAGGAGTTCAGATAGAAAAGTTGACTTTTTGAATTTAAAATTAAAATTAAATTTGAAATATATATTCTCTCCCTAGGCTCTCTCTCTCCTCACCTTCTCTCAGCCGTCATTGTAAATAAAAGAAAAAAAACCTAGCTCGAATCGCCAGCGCCGCCATGATCCCCCCGTCGTCATCGCTCCCCTACGCCGTCGCGCAGACCGCCATCGCCCCAGACCTTGTCGCCACCTCCCCCACGATCAATCCTCCTCCGTTCAGAACCAGCAAACCCCCAAAGCTCCAGTGCAGAGATGAGCCGCCGCACCCCTTGGGCCTATGCCCAACTACCTAACCACCTCCGACGCAACCCCCACTACCTGTGACGGCGACCGTGACTCCCCCGACCCTCCTTCTTCGATAGACAGCAAGTTTTGAACTTTTAATTCATTTAAAAATTGACTTTTAGATTAGTTTAAAAACTAATTTTTCATTAACTTTAAACACCGATTTTTGTAAAGTTTAAAAACCGAAAAAGATTGATTCTTAAAACTGTAAAAGATTTGATTTTTTTTATCGCTTGAAAGTTGTGATTTTTACTTAGATAAAGAAGTGATTTTTAAATAAAAAGAATGGATTTTTATTAACAAAAAGATGAGATCTTTACGTATGTAAAGTTATGATTTTTAAAAATATAATCTTTGTTTGTTTAAAAATAAGATTTTTATAAGATAGAGAATATAAAAATATGATTTTTATATATGTTGTAGCGAAATAAATATTCGATTTTTATATGAGTAGCGGATTGAAAATATAATTTTTATATAATAGAGAATATAAAAATATAATTTTTATATATGTAGCGAAATAAAAATCTGATTTTTATTATATTTATATTGGAATAAAAATGTGATTTTTTATAGCGTCGAAATAAAAATCCGATCTTTATATAAGAAGTAGGAATATAAAAATATAATTTTTATATAGAAAGAGGCGTCGTAAAAATATATGAAGTAGAAATAAAAATGTGATTTTTATTTATTGGAATGAAGCGATAAAAATGTGATTTTTATATATGAATAGCTGGAAAAGGTCGCTTTGGAATTTTGGGCATATCCAAACCGTTCAGAAATAAGGAATGGAGGAGTGGATCCCAAGGTGAAAACTCCACACTTTTAATTTTATTTTCTAGTTTGAAATATATACTAGGATGCAGACGTGCTTACCAACATCAGACACCGGTCGTCCACAGACCATGGATGACTTTTATGTTTGATTGATCTGTTGTGGAAGTTGATTGTGTGATGTGGAATGAAAATAAATATTTTATAGTTAAAAAAATAATTTTTAACGTGTATATAAAATGAAATAAATATTTATAAACAAATCAGACGATTTGTTTATGTACACACATTTGACTAATCAGGACGATAAATTTTACACATCGCCCAACTGCACAAATAAAATTCATTATTTGATTGAAACCCCACACGGGTATTGGGGTAATATATGACATACACTAATCCCAATATGTGACGGCCCGCCCCGCACCAACCGACATTTACTCCAAAGGTGCGTTGTACACATGTCCAGTTAGCGCGGAACGGGTCGTCACAAGGAAAGGGAAGAAGGAAATGAACATACAAAGAACCTATAGAATGTCTCACGGCGCATAGAACAAAATATAATAATAACATACTTGACATAAAACAGGAGAGACAGTGCATAAGCTAAAAACCAGAACTAAGCATCATAACAGCGGAAATCCAAAATATAGCTTATTACAACTTTTCAACTGTCTCAAAGCAAAAGCAAGATAAAGGAGGTATACTACTAATGCCCAAGTAGCGACCACCAACGACACAGGGAGAACGTGTGTATATATATATATATATATATCATACGTGGAAGCCTCCTGTCCGCCTCCAAATCAGCTACTCGCGCACCACCAGCTAACCTGTCTCTAGTCTGCTCGTGTGAGCACCCAGAGTAATAAGAAGAGACATAAAACTCTGGGTCAGACATAAAGCCTGGTATGAGCGATAAGCATCTAAAGTGAACAATAACACGTAGACTAAAACATACCTGAACCTGCAACCAAAGAGTTAGCACTACATACTGTACAACACTCTAAGGTGCCCTATCAAACGGTGTAAAGATACGGAGGTGGGGGAGGTGTGCATGTCATAGTGATGGCAAACAATCAAACATAGCATCCATCCTCACATCTCTCACTCAGTGCGTAAAGCATACGATATTCACCACTTCGATCACGCACCCTTGCTACGATCACATTGCCCCATGAAGTCATAAATGGCTTCACTGCACTGATAACGTAGCCACTAATCCTTCACTATGTCCACTTGCCCCATGGAGTTACTCACCCCATCTGCGCTGGCTCATAGCCTTACCAATTCTTACTATGTCCACTTGCCCCATGGAGTTATTCACCCCATCTGCGATGGCTCATAGTCTTACCAATCCTTACTATTCCACTTGCCCCATGGAGTTATTCACCCCATCTGCGCTGGCTCATAGTCTTACTACGCATCACCTTGCCCCTCAAGTCATAATGACTCTACTGCACTGATAACGTAGTCTTTCAACCATCACCTTGCCCCTCGAGTCGCAATGACTCTACTGCACTGATAGGTAGCCCATCATTCATTTTTAGTGGTGAATCGAAGTTATGAACGTTGACAACTCCTTAGCACACGTCCCGCAGCAAAGTCCAACCATAAAGTGAATTCATCGGTTCCCAACTGGACCCTGAGCTCTAACTTCCCATATTGGACTAACTTTGCATCTCGGGTTATTGGTCAATACTGGGTCGGGTCGGGTCCCTCCTCAAGCCATCGGTTCGGGTCGGGTCCACTGCATCGCGTCGGTTCGGGTCTTCTTCTGGTACGGTTCGGGTCGGGTGGTTCTCCTCGGGTCGGGTCGGGTGTCTCACTTCGGGTCGGGTGCCGTCTCCCCTCCAGTTCGCGCTTCCGCTCCGATCCGCTTCCTCATCCTTCACATGCTCCGATCCGATCCATCCTCCTCTATCCGCTCCAATCCCTCCTCCTTAATCCGATCCGATCCCAGTTCAGTTAGCATGGCCTTCCATTTTGCCAATTTTCACAAGTGTCAGGTTCCGATCCGATCGAATCCCTTGCCCAGTTCAACATATCCGATCCGAGCCCCCCATATCCGATCCGATCCGAAACCTGCACTGCTTTCTGAAATTGTTCCAGCAAGTGTTTACGCCGTTCGATGACGTTTTCGACCATTCTAACTATTGAAATCAATTACAAAACATATCATACAGTCATAGCAACATGCATAATCAACCACGAACATCAAAACATCAATATGATAGGTTAAAATGGATCAAACATACCCAAAACCACATATTTCCCCTTAAGCATGTTAGGTGAAACAAATGACAGGATTAGCAAAACTTAACAAAATTAACCCAAATTCATATCAGAGGTCTAAAACATCATTTAGGAATTTATGAACATTTTTCCCGAATTTATTAGTGTATAAATTCGCTAATTAACACTAATTGCCCTTAATTAGCCATAATTAGTGCAAAACTATGCAAATCACTCACCTTAGCCACAAATAAACTAAAATCTGAAATAAATCTCTGATTTGATGTGAATCCCAATGCTAAACAGCAGCTCCAATGTTGTTTTGGTGTAGATCTTCCTTGATTAGAGGTTGCTAAGCCAAATCCTTGACCAAAAGGTAATTTGGAGGTGATTTAGAGGTTGGAGACCATTTTTAGGGTTCCTTGGTGATAAGTGGAGGCTAGAAAACTGAAATGGAATGATTCTCTATCTCATTTCAGCCTTTCCATAACCCCAATCCCGAAATCGGTTATGGGCCTACTCACTAATCACCCGATTTGGCCCGGTTAAGCAGTTTTTCACCTTCCAAACCTTATTTCAGCCATATCTCCCAAACGGTAAGTCCGTTCGACTATTATGACCACTCTACGGAAAGGTAAACCATCAAACGAATCCAATGGGAGTGGTTTCATGTCAAAATTCCTTTCCAATCAAAAGTTATGGCCAAAACAAGATCAACTAGGTGCAAAATAGTCATTTAAAAATCGACAAAAATCATGAGCATGGGAAATGACTGTAATAGATGTTTCCCAAAGTTACATGACCATACAACTTCAAACGGGAAAGAAATAAATATCCTACGATCCCCCGATGCGTAGAATGCGGGTCATTACACTCTCCCCCCTTAAGAAATTTCGCCCCCGAAATTCCCTAATCAAAACACACACAAAGGTCCCGCATGCCTATCAATCATGAAACAACAATCAAACATGCAAACAAGCAAAACAAGTCTACCCTAGCATGCGGAAAACTAAATTGCGAAGTAAATCTTACTAGGCAAAGAGTTCTGGATATTCCTTCCTAAAGCTCTCCTCTGTCTCCCAAGTACAATCATTCTCGTCCTCGCCCCACTGAACCTTGACTAGCTTCACCGCCTTCCTTCGAAGTTGCCTCGTATCGTGCCCCACAATAAGAATCGGCTTGCGGTTCCCAACCGCCTCGGGTTCTACTTCGAAGTCCTCTAACTGATCAGGTGAAATAGTCATATCTGAGTCGTGAACGAACTTCCTTAGTTGGGAAACATGAAATACATTGTGAACCCCCGCCATTTTCTCTGGTAAGCCAACTCTATATGCCAAATTCCCGACTAGTTCAAGAACAGGGAATGAGCCAACAAATCTTGGTGCCAACTTGCCTCTCCTGCCAAATCGAATCACACTCTTTAATGGAGAGATCTTGACAAACACCAAGTCACCAACGGAGAATTTCAAGTCTCTTCTCCTCTTATCAGCATAACTCTTCTGCCTATCTTGGGCAGCTTTCATTCGTTGCTGAATGATCTTAATCTTATCCGAAGTTTCTCTCACCACATCTGGTCCAAGCACAAACTTCTCGCCAGTCTCTATCCAACATGATGGTGAGTTGCACGGTCTTCCGTACAAAGCTTCATATGGAGCCATACCGATACTGGATTGATAGCTATTATTATATGCGAACTCTACTAGATGCAAATGGTCATCCCATGATCCACCAAAGTCCAATATACAAGCTCTCAAGAGATCTTCCAATATACGATTCACCCTCTCCGTCTGACCGTCGGTCTGAGGATGATATGCGGTACTGAGATGTAATCCTGACCCTAGAGCCTCTTGTAAGCTCTTCCAAAACCCACTAGTGAACAACGGGTCTCGGTCACTCACAATGCTTTTGGGTACTCCATGAAATCTCACTACATACTTCATATACAATTCTGCCAACTTGGCTGCAGTCCTAGTCGATTTGACTGGTATAAATCTTGCACTCTTAGTCAATCGATCCACAATTACCCAAATGCTATCATATCCCGATCTAGTCCTTAGTAAGCCATCGATGAAATCCATCGAGACTTGCTCCCATTTCCATTCGGTAATTTCTAATGGTTGCAACAAACCACTAGGCTTCTTTTGCTCGGCTTTAACTAGCTGGTAATTCATGCATTTGAATATAAACTTCCCAACGTCTCTTTTCATCCCTTCCCAGTAGTAGGTTTGCTTCATGTCTCGATACATTTTATTACCACCGGGATGTATAGTCAGTTTTGAGTGATGACATTCTCTAAGCACTTCATCTCTCAAACCATTCACGTTGGGCACAACTAGTCTTCCATTCTTTCGAAGCCATCCATCTCGATCAAGCCCATACACATTCATCTCCTCATCGATACCCATCTCTAACTTGGAGATGATTTCCAATAGGTTAGGATCGTCCCTCTGACTAGAGCCGATCCGCTCAATCAAAGTGGGTCTGTTCGTCAAACTTGCTAACATAACTGGATCTAAGTTGCACTTTGGTCTGAAATCAAACCCCGCGATATACTCCAGTTGCTTCCACTCAAGAAACATTGCCCCTAAACTGGCATGTCTCCTACTCAAGGCATCGGCTACCGCATTACCTTTCCCAGGTGTATATGCGATATCAAAATCATACGAAGCCAAGAACTCTAACCATCTTTGCTGACGGAGATTCAGATCTTTCTGGGAGAAGAGATAATTTAACGATTTATGATCGGTAAGCAACTCAAGTCTTTCTCCCAAGAGATAGTGTCTCCACATCTTCAGCGCAAACACAATCGCTGCTAATTCCAAATCATGGGTAGGATACTTCTTCTCATGAGGCTTTAGCTGTCGACTAGCATAAGCCACAACCCTACACCCTTGCATCAATACAGCACCCAGTCCGGTACCATAAGCATCCGTGTATACCGTCATCTCTTCATTCCCTTTAGGAATGACTAACACTGGCGCACGTGTCAACTTCTCCTTTAGACTCTTGAAGGCATCCTCACACACTTCGTCCCAGACGAAGGACGGATTCTTCTTAGTCAATTGAGTCAACGGTGCTGCTACCTTGGAGAAGTCCTGGATAAACTTACGATAATATCCAGCTAATCCCAAGAAACTTCTTACATCCGTTACATTCTTGGGCGTAGGTCAATCCTGTACCGTAGCCACCTTCGCAGGGTCCACGGCAATACCACTCTCTGAAACAACATGACCCAAGAATCTCACTTCCCTTCTCCAAAAATGACACTTAGAGAATTTCGCTTTCAATTGGTGTTTCCTCAACACCTCCATCACTATCCTCAAGTGTCCCTTGTGTTCCTCCTCTGTCCTTGAGTAAACAAGGATATCATCCACGAACACAAGAACAAACTTATTCAACTGATCTCTAAATACTCGATTCATAAGATCCACAAAATAGGCTGGTGCATTGGTCAACCCAAATGGCATGACCAACCACTCATAAAATCCAGACGGCGTCCTAAATGCCGTTTTCGGAACACTCTCATCCGCTACTCGTAGCTGATGAAACCCTGTCGTGAGGTCCAACTGGGAGAACACTCTTGCTCCTTCCAGTTGATCAAACAAATCATCTATCCGCGGTAGAGGATACTTATTCTTCCTCGTCACCTTATTCAACTCGCGATAGTCCACACACAAACGAAGGGAACCATCTGCCTTAGTGGCAAACACAACTGGTGCTCCCCACTCGGAGACACTCCTTCTAATAAATCCCTTCTTCAAAAGATTGCTGACTTGCACCCCAAGCTCTCGCTGCTCCCTCGGTGCCATACGACGAAGTGGCATCACTATAGGTCTGGCATCTTTCACTAAATCAATACGGAACTCAATCTCTCGGTGTGGTGGAAGCCGGGTCACCTCCTCGAAGACGTCCGGATACTGGCCAACCACGGGCACATCTGACAACTCATCCTGCGGGATGTTGAGGGAATTTACAAAACTAGCCATAACCCCATCACTAGGTAGACTACCAAACACTACCCTCCGCCCATCATCCTCCCTCACTGTCACCAAAAAGCCCTCACAGTCTACAACCACCCCATATCTTTGGAGCCAATCGACTCCCAATATAATTCCATACCCAGTAAAGCCCAAAACAAAGCAATCACATACAAACATACATCCATGACTCGATAAGAACAAATTACTGCAAATCATACTAAGGCTAGTCGAACCACCAATCGGGTTCGTCACAACCAATGGTCTATCGACTATCTCGGGTTCCAGTCCCAACCTATCTACTAGGTCACTAGATATGAAGGAACGGGAAGCCCCAGTATCAAACAAAACTCGAACTGGTACATCATAAATAGAAAGCGTACCTTGAATAACAACATTCTTTCCTTTCTCCGCCGCAGTTGGGGCATTCGACGAAGAAGGAACAGCATCAATAGCATATGCTTTCACAATCTGCTTCTCCTTAAGAGGTTGCAGACACTTATCCTTGAAATGTCCCACTTGACCATAGTTGAAGCACTTCTTATCCGCTGGCTTGGCCCGACAATCTTTAGCATAATGGCCCTTCTTACCACAGCTGAAGCACTCAACATCCTTCTTGCTCTTTTTCTGGCCACCTTTATATTGGTCCTGCTTCCTCTTATTCTGAGAGTTATTCTTGCCTCCACCGCCTGCTTGCGGCTTTGGCCCTTCTGCAGATGTGGTCTCAGTCTTTGACTTAGGGTAAAGACTCTCTGATCTCAAAGCCTTCCCCACAATCGATTCAAAAGTCTCATCGATGTGGTTGATAAGCCTTTCCCCCAAGTATCAATCCAAACCGGTAATGAAATTCTCATTCTTCTTCTCAGGAATGTCGAAAAGAGATAGTCCGTACTTCGACAAAGTGTCAAACTCAGCAATATAATCAGAAACTGCCCTTCCGTTCTGCTTGAGTTCCAAGAACCTCTTGAACAACACTAACTTCTGGGCAGTTGGAATAAACTTCTCGCTAAAGCGAGCCTTGAACTGAGCCCAAGTAACCTGATCCTCTGGAGTAGCTGTTCTAATGGCATTCCACCAATTCATCGCTCGCCCTTGCAGCTAACGAGACGCTAGCCTTCTCTTCATCGCATCCTCAAGACCCAAGTCATCAAAGATACGGTCACAGCTATCCATCTAGTCTTGAACATCTGTGGCCGACTCCATCCCATGGAACGGCTTCCCACCAATGTTAGTGTAATCCTTGCACAAGTTGGCGAAATCGACCCTAGGCGCTTGCACTACTGGGCCAACACCAACTCTAGGATTGGGAACTGCCCCTTGCACTTCTCTAAGCATATCTCTCATGAGGTTAGTAAACATCGCCCTCATGTCTGCGGCATTCCCATGGTTGGTCCCTCTACCAGCACCCCTCGTGTCTCGGCTCATCGTCAATCTGGAAAAAGGAAACGATTAACGACCCCATAGTGGTGCTAGTGCAGTGCGACTTCATTCTTATACTACTAATAGTATATATATACATAGCTTTTGAAAACCAAAGTAATCACAAATACGCGCTCTCATATACGTACTATCTCTCCCTAGTGTCTTTCCCTAGGTTAACTACGCAACCTAGAGCTCTGATACCAAGTGTGACGGCCCGCCACGCACCAACCGACATTTACTCCAAAGGTGCGCTATACACATGTCCAGTTAGCGCGGAATGGGTCGTCACAAGGAAAGGGAAGAAGGAAATGAACACACAAAGAACCTGTAGAATGTCTCACAGCGCATAGAACAAAATATAATAATAACATACTTGACATAAAACAGGAGAGACAGTGCATAAGCTAAAAACCAGAACTAAGCATCATAGCAGCGGAAATCCAAAATATAGCTTATTACAACTTTTCAACTGTCTCAAAGCAAAAGCAAGATAAAGGAGGTACACTACTAATGCCCAAGTAGCGACCACCAACGACACAGGGAGAATGTGTATATATATATCATACGTGAAAGCCTCCTGTCCGCCTCCGAATCAGCTACTCGCG
This sequence comes from Allium sativum, assembly GCA_030737875.1. Classification (NCBI taxonomy): domain Eukaryota; kingdom Viridiplantae; phylum Streptophyta; class Magnoliopsida; order Asparagales; family Amaryllidaceae; genus Allium; species Allium sativum. The sequence continues at coordinate 545,279,877 of CM060913.1, read as the reverse complement.
CACAACCAGCTAACCTGTCTCTAGTCTTCTTGTGTGAGCACCCAGAGTAATAAGAGGAGACATAAAACTCTGGGTCAGACATAAAGCCTGGTATGAGCGATAAGCATTTAAAGTGAACAATAACAGGTAGACTAAAACATACCTGAACCTGGACCTGCAACCAAAGAGTTAGCACTACATACCGTACAACACTCTAAGGTGCCCTATCAAACAGTGTAAAGATACGGAGGTGGGGGAGGTATGCATGTCATAGTGATGGCAAACAATCAAACATAGCATCCATCCTCACATCTCTCACTCAGTGCGTAAAGCATACGATATTCACCACTTCGATCACCCACCCTTGCTACGATCACTTTGCCCCATGAAGTCATAAATGGCTTCACTGCACTGATAACGTAGCCACTAATCCTTCGCTATGTCCACTTGCCCCATGGAGTTACTCACCCCATCTGCGCTGGCTCATAGCCTTACCAATTCTTACTATGTCCACTTGCCCCATGGAGTTATTCACCCCATCTGCGCTGGCTCATAGTCTTACTAATCCTTACTATGTCCACTTGCCCCATGGAGTTATTCACCCCATCTGCGCTGGCTCATAGTCTTACTACGCATCACCTTGCCCCTCAAGTCATAATGACTCTACTGCACTGATAACGTAGTCTTGCTACCATCACCTTGCCCCTCGAGTCGCAATGACTTTACTGCACTGATAGGTAGCCCATCATTCATTTTTAGTGGTGAATCGAAGTTATGAACGTCGACAACTCCTTAGCACACGTCCCGCAGCAAAGTCCAACCATGAAGTGAACTCATCGGTTCCCAACTGGTTCCTGAGCTCTAACTTCCCATATTGGACTACCTTTGCATCTCGGGTTATTGGTCAATACTGGGTCGGGTCGGGTTCCTCCTCAAGCCATCGGTTCGGGTTGGGTCCACTGCATCGCGTCGGTTCGGGTCTTCTTCTGGTACGGTTCGGGTCGGGTGGTTCTCCTCGGGTCGGGTCGGGTGTCTCACTTCGGGTCGGGTCGGGTGTCGTCTTCCCTCCAGTTCGCGCTTCCGCTCCGATCCGCTTCCTCATCCTTCACATGCTCCGATCCGATCCATCCTCCTCTATCCGCTCCGATCCCTCCTCCTTAATCCGATCCCAGTTCAGTTAGCATGGCCTTCCATTTTGCCAATTTTCACAAGTGTCAGGTTCCGATCCGATCGAATCCCTTGCCCAGTTCAACATATCCGATCCGAGCCCCCATATCCGATCCGATCCGAAACCTGCACTGCTTTCTGAAATTGTTCCAGCAAGTGTTTACGCCGTTTGACGACGTTTTCGACCATTCTAACTATTGAAATCAATCACAAAGCATATCATACAATCATAGCAACATGCATAATCAACCACAAACATCAAAACATCAATATGATAGGTTAAAATGGATCAAACGTACCCAAAACCCCATATTTCCCCTTAAGCATGTTAGGTGAAACTAATGATAGGTTTAGCAAAACTTAACCAAATTAACCCAAATTCATATCAGAGGTCTAAAACATCATTTAGGAATTTATGAACATTTTTCCCGAATTTATTAGTGTATAAATTCGCTAATTAACACTAATTACCCTTAATTAGCCATAATTAGTGCAAAACTATGCAAATCACTCACCTTAGCCACAAATAAACTAAGATCTGAAATAAATCTCTGATTTGATGTGAATCCCAATGCTAAACAGCAGCTCCAATGTTGCTTTGGTGTAGATCTTCCTTGATTAGAGGTTGCTAAGCCAAATCCTTGACCAAAAGGTGATTTGGAGGTGATTTAAAGGTTGGAGGCCATTTTTAGGGTTCCTTGGTGATAAGTGGAGGCTAGAAAACTGAAATGCAATGATTCTCTATCACATTTCAGCCTTCCCATAACCCCAATCCCAGAATGGGTTATGGGCCTACTCACTAATCACCCGATTTGGCCCGGTTAAGCAGTTTTTCACCTTCCAAACCTTATAGCTATATCTCCCAAACGGTAAGTCCGTTTGGCTATTATGACCACTCTACGGAAAGGTAAACCATCAAACGAATACAATAGGAGTGGTTTCTGGTCAAAATTCCTTTCCAATCAAAAGTTATGGCCAAAACAAGATCAATTAGGGGCAAAATGGTCATTTAAAAATCGACAAAAATCATGAGCATGGGAAATGACTCTAATAGATGTTTCCCAAAGTTACATGACCATACGACTTCACACGGGAAAGAAATAAATATCCTCCAATCCCCCGATGCGTAGAATGCGGGTCATTACACAATAGTTAGCCGTATGTCAATCGATTGGTTGACTGGCTGTTATAAGCATTGAATATTTATGTTTGATGCTTATGCAGTGTAGAATGCACTTTAGATGTGTGTGATTGTTGTTGTGCACGTGTGCTGTATGAAATCCATATAAATCAAATTATATGGTGATTGACCGTGTCTGGTTCCAGTTCAGAAAAGAAAATATATTTTAAAATAACAAATATTTTCTAATGTTTTCAAATAATATTCAGTAAAAGATCAAAATATGGTTTTGATGTCCGATTTGGGATGGACACGAATATATTTAAATATATAAAGCCGTGTTGATTAAATTGATGCCATTTTGACGTGAACGATATTTATATCGATTTTATTCATTTTTATAATGAATATCGAAAAGGAATTGATTTCAAAATATATAATGTTTTGAAAATATTATCATTTATATATCGATGATATGGAATATTCAATTTTGATTTGAAATTGAATATGAAGTTGAAATCATTTTAAAAACAAATTTAAAATGATTTATAAAATACGATTTAAAAGGAAATCGATGAAATATATATAATATATATATAATGGCCTGAATAGAACGCACCGCGGCAGTTCGTGAATTTCGACCATTGACTTTGAACGGACATTACGGGAGATCCGACTGTCGAATTCTCCTAAAACTAGAACCGTTTGGTTCGTATCGAAAAGAGCTTTCTAACAAATATGAGAAATTTGAAATCTAACAGTTGGATTTAGAATTATGTCCAAATCAAATTAGGCAAAGGTTGTTGTAAGTGCAGTTCGATGGCCGTTTATGGAAATCGACTTTACGGGCCTTGATAAAATTATTAAAAATAGCAATAATTAGAGTGAAATCATAAGAAATGATTTGGAAACAAGTGGGATAAAAAAAACTATATTTGAAAAGATAAAAATATATTTTTATCGAAATGAACTAGTTTTGAACTAGAATTATAATATTATGTTTAAAATAAATAAATTTGATTTGAAATGGTTTCAAATATAACCAGAATTTCCAATATAAGAATTGGAATGGATTTGAATAGAAATTATCTTCGGAATATTTCGTTATTGGGTTCCGTGATTTTACGGATATTGTGGAGAATTTGGAAGATATATATATATCGTTTTTCCAATACGATATTTGTTGATTTCAGAATTTGATATTGAATATAAGCCGATATATTTTCTATTCAGAGCCTTGTATTTAATATTAAACGGGATTTGGGTTTGTCGTGAATGGTGTCTTCATTAACATTGTTCTTAAACCCAGTTGAAAAAAGATTAAATCTTTTCATTTGGATTTAATGAAATATACCAATTAATTAATATTTAATTGGAATATATAGGGGAATCGATTATTTTTGGGTTTATCGTGAACAGTGTTTTAAACAACACTTGTTCTTTGACCCGATAATAAATGGAATGTGAATTGGGTTTATTATGAACTGTTTTTTTAATGACATTCGTTCTTTAACCCGATTTACAGTGAAATATGATTTGGAATTTATAGATCTTTTTATAAAGATTTAATAGGATTTTCCAAAGTAACGTTTTCCAATTTAATATATTAAATTGAAATTGAATGGAATTCGATTTGATAATAATCAAAATGAGATTCTGTGGAGGAAGACTGTTAATACATACGGAATTTAAAAAGCTTTGCCGTTATTCCAATTATATTATTAGTCGAATACGGAAATTAATATCGATTATATACTGATTTGATTTCCGTGAAGATTCCATAAATAATGGAATGTGATTTGGGTTTGTCGTGAACTGAGTTTTAAATGACATTAGTTCTTTAACTCAGTAAAAGACAGGATTACATGTCTGTTGTTGTATTTCGAACTGTATGGTTGACCTCTACTTAATATATATCTGTTTGGCGGCGGAGAATTTATTCTCTTGCTTAACGCCCTTCTCTGAGACGTACGAGCTTAGAGGTTATATATCGGCAGAAATCAATAGTGCGATATAGATTGTCGATGCGACATGTTTGGGTTTCCAAAGTTAAATAATCATTAATATTGATTTTTGGGAAGATTAAAACTAAGTGGAGTTTTAATGAATCTTTAAATAGATTAAAAATGTGAATTGATAATTTAAATTACCAAATTTAGGAAATGATCGAAAGTGGAGTATCACAAGTATTGCTTCTAGCGATAGTTAAATCTTTAATTAGATTTGAACGTGAAATGGTAATTAAATTTACCATAAAACCGTGGTGTTAGTTATGGGGTAATAACGGTTCTGCTCCATGGGATGAATAGGTTGGGATTGGGAAATAAAATAAATGATTACTTCGGTATGGTTCGTTAATCCGGACTAGTTTGGAAAATCGTAATATGGTTTGAAATGATATCCAAAGGAAGATTAAAGAATAAATTTTAAAGAATTTATCTTTAATAAAATTAATGGGAATAAATCCCTAAAGATGTGAATATTTAAACAAAAGAATATTCAAAATTGGAATGAGGCATATGTTGTGTTTTTATAGCACTTGTTTATTATATATGCGAGTTATTCAGAAAGACTGGGTCTATCCATTCTAAATAACTAATCCGATGATAAGTCGAAGATGAAGAAGGTGGTTGAAGACCGGAGGTCTTCACATTGTTTGAACGATTACTGGTGATCTTGATTGGGTTGTACACCTAAGAGGAGGGAAATAGTTGGTGATCGTCTAGACGTATTTGGAGATAAATGGGTATGCGAGGTATAAGGTGCCTCCGGTTTCGTTCAGACCCAGAACGAACTTGTAAATGGATTGTGTGTTTGACATTGGATTTTATTCTATGTTGATTGATTTCTATTAAATATATATCTGTTTGGCGGCAGAGAATTTATTCTCTTGCTTAATGCCCTTCTCTGAGACGTACGAGCTCAGAGGTTATATATCGATAGATATCAGTCGCATGGCATGAACTGCCTGTGTGGCATGCTGAGATGCAAATGATCAAGGCTTTTGTTGAAAAGCATAGTCTTGTGGTTGATAATCAAAGCACGGCTTTAATACAGCGTAGCTTTGTGTATAGCATTGATTCGCGAGCCTCACACCTCGGTATGTGCCAAAAACGGGATCGTGACTGCAGGGAGTGCACGATGTTTCTGTCTAGTTATGGGCGGTGTTAGCATTTTACTAGCCCTGATATTTTACTGTTGTTTTTGTTGAATTGCGAGGCGCCTCAGATATATCGGTCTCTTCGGAGCCGATGGATGTTCCGTTAGGACCGAGAAACATGTGTTCAGGAATAACTAATCCTCAAACGTAATGGAGGACCGACCCTGAAGATCCAAGGGTTACCCAGAGTGTGTTGTCCGGAGACATCTACTAGAGTGTCTAGAAGCGGTGAGGAGCCATCCCTGGCCTTGACTCATGACAGAAATCCAATTTCCAATACACGACATTTGAGCTTTATTCGTAGAGCCTAGTATGGCAACATAGTAGCATGGGATACTATGCCGTCTATGATTGACACATTTATATTTGAAGTTGTTTTCATACACTTTACATTATAATAGTATCAAAAAGATTTGTTTTAAACGTACCAAGAATGTTTGGCTAATACAGTGTAAAACTCTATCCTCCAGCTTGCGTTGCATTGTGTGATAGGACCTGAGTCTTATAATAGCTTCATTTTTCCAAAAAGCATTGTGCTGCTTATTCTATGCACTAGTATTCTTGGGAGTAAACCTGTTCCATGTTATACGGCGTGGTCCCTTGAATTACTCTCTTTTAAAGTAAAGTTTAAAATAACTGTTTTAGTTCTCATACTAGTCACATGACTGACCTGGAGTTTATTGTTTTAACATAAACTCTGGGTGCCCCTATTTTCCACACGGGCAGCTAGTAGTTTTGGTTTTGCAGATTTATATTCACAGGATCCTGGTTTACAGCTGGAATGATTTTCGGAAAGCTCTGTATCCATTTATCCCTTTCAGTTGTGTATTGTATTATTTTTCCGCTGCTATGTAATGTATTAAATCTCTGATATTTTGTTGATGTATAATATTCATTCATACTCTGCATATTCTTTTATTTTGATGGAATTGTTGTAATTAACAATGAAATGTTCTTCGGTTTGTGTTCTAATTTGTCATGTTCTCAACTCAATCTGTTCCTTCCTTCACACAGAAGTTCACTGTAACGACCCGGAAAAGCTGAACCAATTTAAAAATTGTAAGTTGGCTATTTTGGTGGATTTTAAATATTTAAAATAAATATTTTAAATAATAATGACGAAAAGTAAGTTTGAATCAACATTTGAAAATAAATATAATTACTTCTAATTATAAACAAGGCCTGAAATGGCGCGGTAGTTTCAAAATTTGAATTCAAACTTTGACTGACTTTACCAAGTGCAAAATAAATCAGATTTTAGTGAAACCAAAAATATTTAAATCTTTTAGTGAATATCTTTCTAATGAATCTGAAGGATCGAAGTTTCATAGCGGGAAGAAAAAGTTATGGCTAAATGAATTTTCAAAAAGGTCGCTATAGAGTTTATATAGCCCGTGAAAATGGCCATTTTGCAAACGACCTCAGAATTCGACGAAACCACTTTTGTTGGATCCGGGATGTTAAATTATAGCTAGGTTTCAAATTTCATAATTTTTTAAGCTAGTTTGTGAGCGTGGCAAAGGAAAATGTGTTTGGTCGATTTATATTAAATTGGATCGACCAGAAAAGAGCCATTTTTCAAATAGTCTCAAAATTCGACGAAACTAGTTTTGTTGGGACCGTATCGTCAAAACATAGCTAGATTTATTTTTCGGAAATTTGTAGAATCAGTATGTGGCCCCGGCAAATTGAAATGTACGTTCAAATCAAATATTGAATGTTTTATATTTTAATTTGAATGAAAACTGACTGAAACATTCGAATAGGCCTTCGAAACATATCCCATTGTGTTTGGAATAGAGGTATTTAGCTAGGGACGACAGTCATTGGGTTTGGACTGGAGCTCGTGTGTGAAAGAGGGTATTTTTGGATTTTTTCAAATTTATAAATATAAAAAAATCCTATTGGTCAACGCCTATCCATTCTCCCCGATTATTGCTCCAGCGCACGGCGGAAACCCCTCAATCGCTTCCCCCTTCGATTTCTCCTTCCACACTCAATAAAAACCCATGCCCCAGTTGAGTTTTTTGTAGATCACCTTATGAGCTTCAAATCCATATAAGATTTGCAATTTATAGTCGCTTTGTTCGGGAGATACGGGTCTCGAAAGTCGAGCCCTTTGAACCGCCGCCGCGACCACGTCTGGCCACCGAACTGGGACAAACTTCCGGCGAGCAGGCGCCCCACCTCCCCCTTCAACTTGCGCAACCCGATCCCCGTATCGATCAACGGATTTGCTGAAAATTTGAAACCTAGTTTCGAACCCAAAACTGAGAGGTACGGCTAATTTTAAAATAAACCATATTATAGCAATTTAAAGCGCTACGGTTTTTGATTTCACTATAAAAATCTTATCTTTTCATATGTGATCGAAATTCAGTGAAACAAGAGACACCGGGACCGTGAGGACGTCTTCTACATTCTAGAAGAGACCGGATATTTTTCTGAGCCTTCTGCTACTTTTGGTGGAGTGGAAACCAAGGTGAGATTTCTGAATTACAAACGATATGGAAAACGACGATGTATAAATTATATAGTCGATGTATGAGTTATATAAGCATTGTACACTTCATGTATAAGCGTTGTATAAGTTGTACATTCGATGTATAAGTTATGTATGCGTTGTAAAAATTATATATGTGTTGAATAGCAGTGAAATATACTTATATACCCCTCGTCCACAAACCATGGACGATATTTATTGGTTGTGATTGGTTTGAAAATTAGTTGATAGCGAATGGTTAATTAGAATTGTTTGTGGTAGAAATTGATTGATAGTGGTTGAAAAATACCCGTTTGTGGTTGAGAATTATTTGGTTGAAACCACATAGGATTAGTTTGTGGAAATGAAAAAAATATACATGCCGCCTGCATGCGAACTAGATGCATGAAATCCCCATTGTCAAAAGCTGCGAGGCTTTAAGGTAGAGCGAGGAGCCGTACTAGGGACGGCCCCGGTTTTAACTACCCTGCCGTTATGCTGCCGAAATTTTCTGAAATATTCATGTGTTAGAATTATTTTCATTTGTTGAAATTATTTTCATACGTTGAAACCTTCATGTGTTGAATAGAAATTCTTTCGTTAAATAGAAATTCATGTATTGAATGGTATTCGTGTTTTAAATAAATTGCTATAACAATAAAAATCACATTTTTTATTATATATACGAACTATATAAAATAGTCGTATTTTGAAATAAATTATTTCATAATAAAAATCATATTTTTATCATCTATATGAACTATATAAAATAGTCGTGTTTTGAAATAAATTGTTTCATAATAAAAATCATATTGCTATCATCTATACGAACTATAAAACAGTCGTGTTTTGAAATAAATTGTTTTGCAATAAAAATCACATTTTTGCTAGATACATGATTTGTTAAAAATGGTGAAGTGTCGAAATAAATGTCGGTTGGATAAAAATATCATTTTTATCAAATGTATGAAAAGAAAATAGTTTTGAAATTGAAGAATGGATTATATTTTTATATGTATATATATAACTGAAATATATCAAATAACGAAGCTGCAGTTCGTGTTTTGAAACCGTGATTTCAAACGATTAGTGCGAAAGATCCGACCATTGGATTTTCCTGAAACCGAAACCGTTGGGTTCGCCTTGGAAATATCTTTCCAACGACACCCACTTTGTAAAGATCCAACGGTTGGATTGTTTGGAATGTTTAATTCAAATCTGAAGAAAAACAGCGCCAGAATCAACTCTATATATATATATATATATAATTAAATTAAATCGAATAACGACGCTGCAGTTCGTATTTTGATATCGAAACTTCAAACGAGTGTACCGGGAGATCCGACCGTCGGATTCTCCTAAAACTGGAACCGTTGGATTCATTTTGAAAAGATCTTTCTAGTGATATAATTTTTTTGAAGATCCAACGGTTAGATTTTCAGATATGTGTAAAACAAATCTGAAGAAAAACAGAGCCACGGCCGCCTTATGCCCCGAAGCGTCGTTTGAGTGAATTGGCTATAAATAAATGAATAAAAATAGTGATAAATCATTATAAAATATTATAAACGATATGGAATGGAAATAAACTGAATTTACCCGGTTTATTGAATATTTGATGGTTGAATGTGAAATTTAGAAACTAACTGAAGGTTAGCTAAGTCGAATGGTTTCCTGGGTTTTGATCTGATGTTGGTTTCGGCCTTCGGTGTTAAGATTTGGGAAATCGTTCTCTTACTGATTTATGGTTAGTGACTAATGAATTGGAATAAGGCGTATGTCATGTTTGTGTAGCACTTGTTAATTATATACGAGAGTAGCTCAGAAAGGCCGGGTTTATCCCATTCTGAATAACTGAATCGACGATAAGAAGTCGAAGATGAAGACGATGGTTGAAGACCGGAGATCTTCACCTCGTTTGGATGATAACTGATGTCCTGATTGGGAGGCATCCCGAAATATGGATAATTAGTGGTGATCGTCCAGACGTACGTGGAGATCGATGGGTATGCGAGGTATATAGTGCCTTCGGTTTCGTTCCGACCCGGAACGGACTTGTAAATGGACTGTGTGTCTGACAGTGGAATTCATTCTGTGTGATTGATAGCCATCAGTTGCATGGTGTGAATTGCCTGTGTGGCATGCTAAGATGCAGTGATCAAGGCTTCTGTTGAAAAGCAAAGTCTTGTGGTTGATGATCAAAGCACGACCTGTGTGGCGTAGCTTTGTGTATAACGTGAATTTGCGAGCCTGACACCCCGGTATGAACCAGAAACGGGAGAGGACATCAGGGAGGGCATGCGTTTCCTTCTAGCTAGAGGTGGTGTCAGTTCTTAAACTGGCTGATATTTATATTATTTTCACCTGTGTGGTTGTTGTTGTTGCGAGGCGCCTCGGATATATCGGTGACTATGTGAAGCCGATGGAGCCATTCATTGGCTCATCGACGCCCCAAAGGGCGGGGAAACGCAGTGTTCATGCATTTTAATCCACATCGGTGGACCGGCCCTGACGATCCAAGGATCGATGGGTTCTGATCCTGAGACACGGGCTAGAGCATCTCGAATTCGGTAAGGACTATCTTTTGCCTTGGTTCATGATGGAAATCCAATTTCCAAATACGTGATTGTGCGGTTTTGATTGTATACCTATATATGGCGACATGATATATGGTACCCATGCCGTCTATGATTGATACTTATGATTTGAAATTGTTTTTGAAACATATAAACACTAGTAATAATATCAAACTCTTTTTTTTATTCGTCTCAAGCATATTTTGGCCATTATATGGTAAAAAATCTATCCTACGGTTTGCATTGCATTGTGTGATGGAAACTGAGTCTTATAATGACTTCATTTTTATAAAAAGCATTGCAATGTTTAAAAGATTGACTTGTTTTGAAGCACTGGCAATCCAATGGAGTAAACCCGTTCCGCGAAAGTGGCGTGGTTTTGTGATTAGCCATATTATAAAATGTGTTAAGTAGATTTCTCATACCAGTCCCATGACTGACTCGTAGTTTGTTTCATTTGCAAACTCGGGTGCCCCTTTTTCTACACGGGCAGCCTTGTATTCAAGTTTCAGCAGGCTCTTTCTGGATAGCTGGAGCTGAAGATGGATACTATCATTTATCTCTTTTGTGTTGTTCAGCTCCTATTGTACATATTATGTTTGTTTTCCGCTGTAGACATTTATGTATAGCTGAACTGTATTTGTACTAAGTATGATCCTGTATACTGTGTAACTATGATGTTTACGTTTATCCAGTATATTATTTGTTCATTATCTGGTGTATTTATTTAATTTTGTTCTTCTATTATCTGTTTATGTGTTATATTCCAAAGATTACCCTTGCCACCGTCAGTACGGGGTTTGGGGTATTCACAACGTGGTATCAGAGCTTTTGTTAAGCTTAGTGCTGGAATATAACATATTAACGAACTTGTCAGAAATAGAACCAGTAGTGTTCTAGGACGGGTAACTCATTACAGATAGGATCGGTAATATCCTAGTATGAGTAAAGCAGAATGAAATACACCACAATAGACACATTTACATTTGAAGTATATGTTTCTATGTTTTAAATTACCTTTTCTGTGACCTTACACTTGATCTGCTATTTTCAGAAGTACTAGAACATGAGTGTCAGAAACATAAGAAATGCAGAACCAGATTTAGAGGCTCTATTTAAGAGATATCGAAATCTGGGAGGAGCACAATTCTCGGGCAATGAATCTATAATTCAAACTCAAGCTTGGATGAGTTCTGTTGAAAGAATTTTTAAACGTATCCAGTTGAGAGATGATCAGAAAAGATTAGTGGCATCCTGGGCATTCAAAAAAGAAGCTTTAATCTAGTGGGAAACAATCATCAAGGATAATCCAGAAGGTGATATCACCTGGAATAGATTCAAAGAGATTTTCCTAGAAATATTTACTCCTCCTGAAGCAACTGAGCGGCTATGTGATGAATTCTCTTATCTGATACAAGGAGATATGACCATCCCAGAGTATCATAAGAAATTCAACGAACTTTCTCATTTTGCCCCTCATTTAATTCAAAAAACGAAGAGGAAGAATCTGAGATTTATTCATGGCCTGCAAAGAAAATACCAGAATAAAGTAATGGGGCATGTGAAGCTTCCTTTCTCAGAAATGATATACATGGCTTATCAGTATGAAGATCTCTATAAGAAAGGTATGTTGCACAACGAAGAGGAAATCAGTCCGAATAACAAAGAAGAGTCTGAAACAGATAATCTTGAGGCCAGTACGATGCCTGAGGTCAGTAAGAAGCCCCGAGCCAAGAGGAAAAGGGTTGGATCGGAGAAAGGACCAGTAATGACTGCAATATGCAATAACTGCAAGGAACCAGGACATGTGTCGATAAACTGTGGCCCCTTGAAGAAACGAAAGAAGGATAAATTTAAATCCAGGGACAAGTTTCGAGAGAATAGAAAATGCAGTCAATGCCATCAGACTGGTCATCTTGAAAAGGATTTCCGACTAGTTAAGAAATCCAAAGCAGTGCATGTAAATGAAGTAGCAGAAACTTCTGAGCCCACAGCTAGTCAAGGAAGGCCTGATGTTTTTGAAGGCACGCTTAATGTCAAAAACATTCCAGTAAAAGTACTGTTTGATACAGGCGCTTCACGAAGCTTTATTGCAAAGAATGCAGTTAAGAAGTTGGATTTGAAATTGTAAAAGCTCAAAGAACCCATCACTGTCCATAATCCGATTGGGGGTTCTCTCGATCTTAGCTGGATTTGTGCGGTGCCTATCTCTTTTTCCTGTTATAAGTTCCCTACCATCTCTATCGTCATGAATTTTACTGAATTCGATCTCATTTTGGGATTGGATTGGTTAACCAAATATGAAGCAGAGGTTAGATGCGCTGACAGGGTTGTTAGGGCAAGATGAAGTGAAATATCTTGGCCACGTCGCATCAAAAGAGAGAATTGCTGTGGATCCAAGTAAAATCACCGCTATTCAAAATTGGAAATAGCCTAGTACTCCCATAGAAGTCCGAAGTTTTCTTGGATTGGCTAGTTATTACTGGAAGTTCATTAAAGATTTTTTGAAGATATCTAGTCACTTAACGAAGCGTACAAAGAAGCACTCAAAATTCCAGTGGACTCTAGAATGTGAGGAGGCTTTTTAGGAGCTAAAGTTAAGATTAACAACGGCTCCAGTATTGACGATAATCGACGGCAATCAGGACTTGAAAGTTTGGACAGATGCGTCCAAAGAAGGCCTTGGTGCAGTATTAATGCAAAGAGGTCAAGTGATTTCTTATGCTAGCCGTCAGCTGAAGCCACATGAAAAGAACTACGTCACTCATGATCTTGAGTTGCTGGCTATAGTATTTGCTTTGAAAATCTGGAGACACTATCTTTTGGGTGAGAAATTCGAATGTTTACAGATCACCGGTCGTTAAAGTATCTGTTCACCCAGAAATACTTGAATCTGAGGCAGCAACGTTGGCTAGAGTTCCTTACAGCATACGATTTTGAGATTCTATACACTCCAGGGAAAGCCAATGTCGTGGCCGATGCGCTAAGCCAAAAAAAATGTAATGATCGCCAATTTTATTATTACAACTTCATTGATTGATAAAATCTCTGCTCTTCAGAAGGATGATCACTTCATTAAAAGGATCAGAGAAAGCATATAGAAAGGTGAACGCTTGAGTTTCCAGATTGATGACCAAGGGATTCTAAGGCTAAAAGGTAGAATTTGTGTTCCTAACATCCCTGAGCTCCGAAAGGAAGTGTTGGATGAATGCCACAAGTCAAAGCTTAGTATCCATCTAGGAGTAAGCAAAATGTATAATAACATCAAACGCACTTTCTGGTGGAGGTCGATGAAGAGAGACATTTCTTTATATGTCAGCCGATGCTCTACTTGACAACTAGTCAAAAGTGACCAGTAGAAAGTGGCTGGATTGTTGCAACTGCTGGACATTCCAGGTTGGAAGTGGGAACATATTTCCATGGACTTCATAGATGGTTTGCCCATAACCAGAAAAGAAAATGAGAGTATTTGGGTGATCGTAGATCGCTTCACGAAGACCGCCCATTTCATACCTGTCAGATCGAACAGAACTGCTTCGAGTCCGCCGTGGATATATTTCAAGGAAATTGTTAGACTACACGGAATGCCGATCAGTATAGTTAGTGATAGAGATCCAATATTTACTAGCAAATTCTGGGAGGCATTTCAAGTAGAACTGGGAACAAAGCTGAATCTAAGCACCGCCTATCATCCTCAAACAGATGGTCAGACTGAGAGGGTGAATCGTATACTCGAAGATTTATTATGGGCTTGTGTTCTTGACTTTGGTGGATCATGGGAAGACCATTTGCATTTAGCTGAGTTCTCATACAATAACAGCTACCAGGCGAGCTAGACAATGTCACCATTCAAAGCATTGTATGGTAGACCGTGCCGATCTCTTGCTTGTTGGGTCGAACCTGGTAATAGACTTGTATTGGGACCTGATATGATCCGTGAAGCTGCCAACAAAGTCGACTTTGTTAAGAAACGATTACTCATAGCTCAAAGCCGACAGAAAAGCTATGATGATTCGAGAAGAAGGGATTTGGCTTTCTCTGTTGGTGACTATGTGTATTTAAGGGTTTCTTCGATGAGAGGAGTGATTAGGTTTGGAAAAACTGGAAAATTAGCGCCTAGATTTATTGGACCATTCCCTATTCTTAAACGGATTAGGACTCTCGCTTATTGAATTCAATTGCCTGATTGGTTGCCTGGAGTGCATGATGTATTTCACGTATCTCGACTTCGAAAGTGTAACACCCCACACCAGCTAAGGTCACTCACTAAGGGAATGCCTTAGCTTCGGTGGAGTATTTAAGTGAATATAGAACTGAAAAATTTTTACAACAAGACAGATATAAGTGATACTTGAAATTTAAAACATCATTTCATTGCAGCAGAAGGTAAACATGTTTGGTTACATATCAAAAACCCACAAGAGTCAAGTACAAAATATCCATCTTCGTAAAAACATAAGTACATAATCCCACTACATACTAATAGCCATAATAGAAAAGATAACTGAGCTTTTCTTCAAGAGTCCAAGCTCCAAAAGATAGATAAAGCAATCTGATCAAAGCCCACTAGTGCTAGGCCCACTCTGAGAACCTGAGGGTTAGGGAAAAAGATAAAAACAACGGGGTCAGACATAAGTCTGAGTGAGCCCTATAACTTTAACAATACAATCATTAAAGTAATTAGGGTATGATATAAACCTGGTACGGTACGACTGGGGATAAATGACTACACTAAGCAGCCAACTAGACTTAGGATAAACTAAGATAACGGTAAAGACGCGCCTATCCACCCAAGGATAAATACTATTCTGCACCACACCAGATCTACCCACCCAAGGATAATTCCTACACTGCACCACACCAGATCTACCCACCCAAGGGTAATTCCTACTTAAAGGTTGATCCCACTAAGTGTACTTAGTAATTTTTAATAGTAGTTTCGTGTACCCCTAGCCTACTACATAGGTGCCGTCTGCCCCTATCTCCACTAGGTGTACCCACAACTTAGTTATTTTATTAGTAGTCTCGTGTACCCCTAGCTGACTACATAGGTGCCGTCTGCTCCTATCTCCACTAGGTGTACCCACTACTCCCATTCGATCGGCTCCCTAACGTAGATACCCGTGCTGGCCCCACAATGGGGTGTATCACTCCCAAAAGTGGCAACTCGATACAACAAATGGTGCACGGCTTATACCTACACGATGCAACAACGTCTTACCTACCAGCCCGGGTCCACACACGCATATGAAACCCGTTGGACTTGCGTTGCCACCGCTAACCCGTTTTGGCCTCTTATAATCAAGCCCAGTACGCGTGTCCCGTCCTCGACATGGGTCGAGCCCAATAAGATACATATGGGTTACTGGGTGAAATGGGCCCCCCACAAGCTACCACCTAAGCTTGTCAATTTTTTCTAGTGCATCCCACTTAACCCTTTTTAATAATCATGTCCACTTACATGTTCAAAGTTTGGTTAAGTCATCTACTCATATTTCAATTGCCACTCAAGGCACCCACTAGATTTCCCCATGCCACCCAAGGCACTTAATTGATTTCCACATGCCACCCAAGGCACTTACTTAACCCTTTAATCATGTTTAATTACATGTTCCCCTTTGGTTAAGTATTTTAATCTTATCTTCCATTGCCACCCAAGGCAACCACTAGATTTTCCCCATGCCACCCAAGGCACTTACTTAACCCTTTAATCATGTTTAATTACATGTTCCACTTTGGTTAAGTATTTTAATCTTATCTTCCATTGCCACCCAAGGCAACCACTAGATTTTCCCCATGCCACCCAAGGCACTTACTTAACCCTTTAATCATGTTTAATTACATGTTCCACTTTGGTTAAGTATTCTAATCGTATTTTCTATTGCCACCCAAGGCAATCACTAGATTTTTTCCACATGCCACCCAAGGCACCCACTTAACCCCTCATGCCCCTCTACATGCTAATATGGTTAAGTGTTTCTTAATTGATTAAGAACGTAACCGTTGTAAAGACCTCTCACATTAGACTATCTTTTATGGCAGCTGGATTTGCCGGTCGGGTTCGGGCAGCCTTACGCCATAACCGAGTCTAACCTCGTGTCTATACACTTGTCACGTATTTAGTTTGTTCCTAAGACCTCTCACATTGGGCCAATCATTTGTAGCCGCTGGATTTGCCGGTCGGTTCCGGGCAGTCTTACGCTACAAAAGGGTCCAACATCGTGTCTTAGTCGATTAATTACACCTAATTAATCACCCCCATATTTCGAATTAATTTTCCCTAATTAATTCCAATTTTAACGATGTACATAATTGACTCAATTATGTCCATCTACTTTATGGTATGCATAATCATACCAACTTCACACCATTTCATTAACATGTATATTAACCCCATCGTTCCCCACGCAATTCGCTAACATGACATAAAAGGGAAGATTCATCACAAATACAATGGGTTCAACTTGCATAACATTAGCATCAACATGGGTTTAAAGGTGTCAACATGCATATAGCATCAACCCAACTAGCATAAATAATCAACCCAAACTTGCATGAATCACATATGTCATAAAGAGGTTAACTTGCATAAGTTATTTATGTCGTACAAAGGGGTAAACTTGCATATGTATGTATGACATACAAAGGGGTTAACTTGCATATGTATGCATATCATACTAAGGTGTAAACTTGCACATGTTACTTGCATATAATCAAACACCAAACTTGCATAACATGTCATATATGAACTTGCATATAATCATACACCAAACTTGCATAACATATCATGTATGAACTAGCATATAATCATACACCAAACTTGCATATCATGGTGTCATAATGGATCAATGTTTCTCATATGACTTGCATATCTTGCATAACATCATAAACACATAACATATGACTCGCATAACTTTCATAACACCACAAACACATAGCATATGACTTGCATAACTTGCATAACATCATAATCACATAGCATATGACTTGCATAACTTGCATAAGATCATGATCGCATATGACTGGCATAACTTGCATAACATCGTAATCACATAGCATATGACTTGCATAACTTGCATAACATCATGATCGCATAGCATATGACTTGCATAACTTGCATAACTTCATGAACATATATCACATAACTTGCATAACTTGCATAACATCACAAACACATAGCATATGATAACATAATCTTGCATTGATCCACATTCATAGCCATAACCTCATTATATCCTATCATAATCATTTCAACAATTGGTTATTAAGGCTATAGAAAACTCACAACTTGTTGATTAGCACTCCTAAGAAGAAGATTAAGTTGCTAGAGTTGATTAGGGATTGATTTGAGAAGCTATATTCCTCTTTAGATTGATGGAGGCTCCTTAAAGTTGCATTTTGACGGCATAACGGTGTTGTAGCTATTTTTAGTATCAATTAGGGTAGTCTTAGGGTGTATTTATAGATTAGTTAGGTGTTTTAGGCCCTTAGATTAACCCTAAATCATATTAGAGCCGTCAGATCACGTCCTAGCTACCAAAACACAGTCCAAAAGCCATACTGATGCACCCAACTCACCTGGGCTCGACCAGGGAGGTCGACCCCCAGGTCGACACTAGGGTCGACTCCCCAGTCGACCTGGTGGGCAGGTCGACTCCCCAGTCGACCCCCAAGTCGACCCCCTGGGTCTGGCGGGAATTTTCCCGCCACTTCTGAAATGTTTAAATTTTTATATTTAAATCTGTTTTGAATTTCTAAAAACTTCTTCGGGCCTTATCTGGGCCATACGGACTCCGATTTTCGAAAACTCGGACTCTATTTCGCGTATTTTTCCGAGACGAACGCAATGGCATAGCCCTTTCCCCTGATTCAGATTTTTAAATTTAATTCTGCCCTGTTTTATATTATAGTAAGTTATTCAACATAAGGGGTGTTACATTCTCCCCTACTTAAAGGATTTCGTCCCCGAAATCTCTAAGTCAAGAAGAACGTATCCTACCAACCAAACAACCATCTACTCAAACCATCAAACACTGGCATCCATTGTCCTTAGAGTTTCTAATGCTGTATGAACATATGCAAAGAGTGTGTGTATATGTTCCGTGTCTAATGCAAAATTGGGCGGTCTACTAATTCAGTTGACCTCCTTAATGCAAATCATGATAGTGCCATGCATCCAATATGTATGCAAAAGAACCCTATCGACACACACTATCTCTACATGAGTGCACAATCATTCACCAAAATGCATCATCCATGTGATAACACAACCATTATACATCCATTAATATAGCTACCTACACACAATTTTATGCAATATGCAATATGAAGTGACTGAGCCGATCTAGTGCCTAGAGAGTGTGTATATGCATCCACGAGCAACCACTAGCAACCACTTGCATCCACACGCATCCATCAATCATAACATGTCTCAAACACATGTTTCAACCATAGGTTTACCCTATCTAAAGGTCAAAGGTACTAATGAGAGGACATACTAAAGATAAGATAAGCACTAGACAAACGATAAAGGAGAAGTTAAAGGACATACCCTCAAAAAGGAATGGGTACAATGAACGCATCTTCGCTTCTGTCTCCCAAGTAGCATTGCTCTCCTCTTCTCCCCTTTTCACTTTGACTAGTCGAACCTCTCTGTTTCTCCACTTCCTAATCTCTGACCCAAGGATGCGGGTAGGAGCTCGTCGAATAGTCGCATCACGCTCTACCTCCACTTCTTTAAGCAAGCTCGGCTCTACCACCTCTGCGGTCTCATGTAGGCACGTCCTCAACTGCGATACATGGAATACGTCATGTACCCCACTGCTTCTTGCAAAACTCACTAGTGAAGATAGGATCTCGATCGCCCACTATGCTAAAAGGTACACCATATAACCGAGCTATCTCTCGAAGGTAAACCGAAGCTAGCCATGGAGCAGTCCTCTTGCTCTTTACGGGTATGAAATGGGCGCTCTTAGTAAGTCTGTCTACTACAATCCCAAATTTCCGTATTACCCTTCCTCGATCTCGGTAACCCATCAATAAAATCCATCGAGACGCTATCCCACTTCCATTGCGGAACTTCCCGTGAGTGAAGCAACCCACCAGGTTTCTTTTTGCTCCGCTTCCACTTGTTAGCACACCAAGCATCTAGCGACATACTCGGCCACATCTTTCTTCATACCGGCCCAAAAGAAAACTCGCTTCATGTCCTGGTACATCTTGTCCCCACCGGGATAAATGGTCATCCTAGAACGGTGTGCATCATCAAGAATAGCCTTCCTTAAACCCTCGTCTTCCGGTACACAAAGTCTACCGTCTCTACGCAAGCACCCCTTATCGTCTAGGGTGTACCTACTCAAATGGCTGGACGACTCTCCCCTTATGAGACTCTCTACCAACTCAACCAACTTTGGGTCGTCCCGCTGTGCCTTGCCAATCCATCTCAAAAGAGTAGGCCTGACCTCCAAGGATGCTAGCAAACCGGGTATAAAGTAAACGGAAGGTCCGAAATCAAACATCGAGATAAATTCCAAGCTTCGTCGTTCTACGAACAATGGACTCAAGGACAACCTTTTTCCGCTCAAGGCGTCCGCCACCACGTTACCCTTGCCAGGGGTATACGCTATCTCGAAATCATAGGATGCTAAAAACTCCATCCACCTTTGCTGTCTCAAGACTATGCGCTCGAAGAGTCTCCAACACTTCCCTAAGATGTAGGGCATGCTTTTCTCCACTTCTGGAGAAAACCAGGATATTCTCCCATACAAAATCGTCACAACTATCCATCTCTCACGCAGACCATCCTAGTCGAACTCGCCATCCCCCAAGTGCAAGCCCCAAAGGCCTAAACCAATATCAGACAAACACCCAAGGGACGCCTCCTTCGAATTCAGAAGACCTACGTGAGATGATACTAGTAAAAACAGCTAAATAATTAAGCCCTTGTCCAACTCTGGATGTCCTTGCCAATCTCGCTCCAAAACCACCGTTGATCAAATAACTGGCTTTGCTTAACCTATTCAGCACACAGGAAAACTTATTTCGCTTTTTAGAAAAGACCAAGATGTCATCCACAAAGACCACTACGAAGTTATTTAGGTACTCCCTGAACACTCTACTCATCAAATCAACAAAGTATGCGGGGGCGTTCGTCAAACCAAATGGCATCACAAGCCACTCATAGAAACCATCCGGAGTCCTAAAGGCAGTCTTCTCTATATTATCCTCAGTCACTCCCAACTGATGAAACTCCGTGGCCAAGTCCCACTGCGAAAACACTGAGGCGCCAACCAACTGATCAAAGAGATAGTCAATCCCTGGCAATGGGTGTCTACTCTTCCTTGTGAGCTTGTTAAGTTCTCTATAATCTACACAAAGTCTGAGGGACCCATCCACCTTCGTGGCAAAAACTACTGGAGCACCCCACTCCGATATACTTCGTCTTATGAACCCCCTTCTCAAGCAACTCCCCTACTTGCTTATGGAGTTCCCTCCTCTCCCGAGGAGCCATGCGGCGCACTGACAAAGATACTGGTTTAGCATCGTCTACCAGATATATTCGGAGGTCTATCTCCCGCTTCGGAGGTAAGCCCTTCACCTCCTCAAACACATCCGAGTATTCCCGGACTACTCTAACAGATCGCAAACTCTCGACCGAAGCGTCAGGCGATTCAAGATAACTTAGCATAACAGAGTCTATGGGATTACAAGAGATCTCGAGAGTGTTACCCAAGCGGGTCATGAGCCTAACAACTCTCCTTTCCCAATCAAGAACGGCAACATTACTGGATAACCAGTCCATGCCCAAAATCAACCCATAGCCCGTGAAGCCCAAAACAAAGGCATCACACTTAAACTCAACGCTAAGTATGAGGATCTTCAAACCCAAACATATCATGGACAAATAAGTGGAGCCCCCAATTGGGTTTGAAACAACCACGGGATCATCTACTAACTGGTGTCTAGGTGCAGTGACTCAACTAATGATGATGAGATAAACGAATGTGATGCGCCAGAGTCGAATAAAGTTCGAACAGGATGATCGAGAGAACCAAATTTCAACTTAGACGGTCCTACCCCCATCAGGTATACCCATCGTGAGGGAATACATCAACCCTCCAAAAGATCCTGAACTTCGTCCTTACCTCTTTGGACAACCCTAAGGTGTATTATTTCTCCAAAACAACTAGCCTTCCCCTTCCCATTCTTCTTTCGTGGCCTTCTTACCACGATGAGGTTTCGTCCTTTATTTACCTAATAGCTATTTGAACCTTCCTCTCTCGTCCATCTTAAAGGTACCCATAAGCCCTCCACCTCCTTGGACTAACTTCTTAGCCCGACAAACGTCTTAATCCCTTGAAGTGGTTCTTCCGTCCTTCATACGGAAGTCCTTATTTATCTTAAAAAGACTTCTATACGCGGAGGGGAAATTCAAAAAGAGAAAGAGGAAGAGATTCAAAACGGAGAATCGAAGGAAGGATATATGGCTATTGGGGATTATGCTTTTCTTTCAAAAACTTTTCTCTTAAAAGACATGTTTTTGAAAATACTTCTTCCGAAAATGTTTTTAGAAAAATAGTTTTCTAAAATTTTTATCTATTCTGGTAACCTTGAGCTCTGATACCACGTGTAACACCCCACACCCGCTAAGGTCATTCACTAAGGAATGCTTTAGCTTCGGTGGAGTATTTAAGTGAATATAGAACTGAAAAAAAAATTACAACAAGACAGATATAAGTGATACTTGAAATTTAAAACATCATTTCATTGCAGCAGAAGGTAAACATGTTTGGTTACATATCAAAAACCCACAAGAGTCAAGTACAAAATATCCATCTTCGTAAAAACATAAGTACATAATCTCACTACATACTAATAGCCATAATAGAAAAGATAACCGAGCTTTTTTTTCAAGAGTCCAAGTTCCAAAAGATAGATAAAGCAATCTGATCAAAGCCCGCTAGTGCTAGGCCCACTCTGAGAACCTGAGGGTTGGGGAAAAAGATAAAAACAACGGGGTCGGACATAAGTCTGAGTGAGCCCTATAACTTTAACAATACAATCATTAAAGTAATTAGGGTATGATATAAACCTGGTATGGTGCGACTGGGGATAAATGACTACACTAAGCAGCCAACTAGACTTAGGATAAACTAAGATAATGGTAAAGATGCGCCTATCCACCCAAGGATAAATACTATTCTGCACCACACCAGATCTACCCACCCAAGGATAATTCCTACACTGCACCACACCAGATCTACCCACCCAAGGGTAATTCCTACTTAAAGGTTGATCCCACTAAGTGTACTTAGTAATTTTTAATAGTAGTTTCGTGTACCCCTAGCTGACTACATAGGTGCCGTCTGCCCCTATCTCCACTAGGTGTACCCACAACTTAGTTATTTTATTAGTAGTCTCGTGTACCCCTAGCTGACTACATAGGTGCCGTCTGCCCCTATCTCCACTAGGTGTACCCACTACTCCCATTCGATCGGCTCCCTAACGTAGATACCCGTGCTCGCCCCACAATGGGGTGTATCACTCCCCAAAGTGGCAAACCGATACAACAAATGGTGCACGGCTTATACCTACACGATGCAACAACGTCTTACCTACCAGCCCGGGTCCACACACGCATATGAAACCCGTTGGACTTGCGTTGCCACCGCTAACCCGTTTTGGCCTCTTATAATCAAGCCCAGTACGCGTGTCCCGTCCTCGACATGGGTCGAGCCCAATAAGATACATATGGGTTACTGGGTGAAATGGGCCCCCCACAAGCTACCACCTAAGCTTGTCAATTTTTTCTAGTGCATCCCACTTAACCCTTTTTGATAATCATGTCCACTTACATGTTCAAAGTTTTGTTAAGTCATCTACTCATATTTCAATTGCCACTCAAGGCACCCACTAGATTTCCCCATGCCACCCAAGGCACTTAATTGATTTCCACATGCCACCCAAGGCACTTACTTAACCCTTTAATCATGTTTAATTACATGTTCCCCTTTGGTTAAGTATTTTAATCTTATCTTCCATTGCCACCCAAGGCAACCACTAGATTTTAACCATGCCACCCAAGGCACTTACTTAACCCTTTAATCATGTTTAATTACATGTTCCACTTTGGTTAAGTATTTTAATCTTATCTTCCATTGCCACCCAAGGCAACCACTAGATTTTCCCCATGCCACCCAAGGCACTTACTTAACCCTTTAATCATGTTTAATTACATGTTCCACTTTGGTTAAGTATTCTAATCGTATTTTCTATTGCCACCCAAGGCAATCACTAGATTTTTTCCACATGCCACCCAAGGCACCCACTTAACCCCTCATGTCCCTCTACATGCTAATATGGTTAAGTGTTTCTTAATTGATTAAGAACGTAACCGTTGTAAAGACCTCTCACATTAGACTATCTTTTATGGCAGCTGGATTTGCCGGTCGGGTTCGGGCAGCCTTACGCCATAACCGAGTCTAACCTCGTGTCTATACACTTGTCACGTATTTAGTTTGTTCCTAAGACCTCTCACATTGGGCCAATCATTTGTAGCCGCTGGATTTGCCGGTCGGTTCCGGGCAGTCTTACGCTACAAAAGGGTCCAACCTCGTGTCTTAGTCGATTAATTACACCTAATTAATCACCCCCATATTTCGAATTAATTTTCCCTAATTAATTCCAATTTTAACGATGTACATAATTGACTCAATTATGTCCATCTACTTTATGGTATGCATAATCATACCAACTTCACACCATTTCATTAACATGTATATTAACCCCATCGTTCCCCACGCAATTCGCTAACATGACATAAAAGGGAAGATTCATCACAAATACAATGGGTTCAACTTGCATAACATTAGCATCAACATGGGTTTAAAGGTGTCAACATGCATATAGCATCAACCCAACTAGCATAAATAATCAACCCAAACTTGCATGAATCACATATGTCATAAAGAGGTTAACTTGCATAAGTTATTTATGTCATACAAAGGGGTAAACTTGCATATGTATGTATGACATACAAAGGGGTTAACTTGCATGTGTATGCATATCATACTAAGGTGTAAACTTGCACATGTTACTTGCATATAATCAAACACCAAACTTGCATAACATGTCATATATGAACTTGCATATAATCATACACCAAACTTGCATAACATATCATGTATGAACTAGCATATAATCATACACCAAACTTGCATATCATGGTGTCATAATGGATCAATGTTTCTCATATGACTTGCATATCTTGCATAACATCATAAACACATAGCATATGACTTGCATAACTTGCATAACACCACAAACACATAGCATATGACTTGCATAACTTGCATAACATCATAATAACATAGCATATGACTTGCATAACTTGCATAACATCATGATCACATAGCATATGACTTGCATAACTTGCATAACATCATAATCACATAGCATATGACTTGCATAACTTGCATAACATCATGATCACATAGCATATGACTTGCATAACTTGCATAGCTTCATGAACATATAGCACATAACTTGCATAACTTGCATAACATCACAAACACATAGCATATGATAACATAATCTTGCATTGATCCACATTCATAGCCATAACCTCATTATATCCTATCATAATCATTTCAACAATTGGTTATTAAGGCTATAGAAAACTCACAACTTGTTGATTAGCACTCCTAAGAAGAAGATTAAGTTGCTAGAGTTGATTAGAGATTGATTTGAGAAGCTATCATCCTCTTTAGATTGATGGAGGCTCCTTCAAGTTGCATTTTGACGGCATAACGGTGTTGTAGCTATTTTTAGTATCAATTAGGGTAGTCTTAGTGTGTATTTATAGATTAGTTAGGTGTTTTAGGCCCTTAGATTAACCCTAAATCAAATTAGAGCTGTCAGATCATGTCCTAGCCACCAAAACACAGCCCAAAAGCCATACTGATGCACCCAGGTCACCTGGGCTCGACCAGGGAGGTCGACCCCCAGGTCGACACTAGGGTCGACTCCCCAGTCGACCTGGTGGGGAGGTCGACTCCCCAGTCGACCCCCAGGTCGACCCCTTGGGTCTGGCGGGAATTTTCCCGCCACTTCTGAAATGTTTAATTTTTTATATTTAAATCTGTTTTGAATTTCTGAAAACTTCTTCGGGCCTTATCTGGGCCATACGGACTCCGATTTTCGAAAACTCGGACTCTATTTCGCGTATTTTTCCGAGACGAACGCAATGGCATAGCCTGTTTCCCCTGATTCAAATTTTTAAATTTAATTCTGCCCTGTTTTATATTATAGTAAGTTATTCAACATACGGGGTGTTACAGAAAGCATGTTCATGACCCAGACTTGATCGTGGAAGAAGCAGTGCAACAGGATATTGAAATTACTCCAGAATTGGCTGTGAGAAGAGAGCCGCTAAAGATCATCGGCAAAGAAATCAAAGAACTGAGGAACAAGAAGGTTCACTTAGTCAAAGTGCAATGGAGTTGAGATCCGCGAGATTGTACTTGGGAAACAGAGGAAAGCATTAAGAAAGCCTATCCTAAGTGCAGGGTGGATATCTCTGATGGACTCTGGTGCAAGGTACATTTACCATATTTTGAAATTTCCATTATGTCCTCTACTTTGTTGTTATCTTCTTTTCATGGATGTGAACTTTTAATTCTATAGTCTGAATGATTTTAAAAGAGTACAGGAATTGATTAGTACATTTTTGAAAAGTTAAAAATAAAATTGATTGTTGTTTGTGTTGTGTGATATTTGATATGGTTAATTAAATTATTAGAACGATAGTTAATTTAATCAATAAGAGAATGAATGGTAGAATTTATTCGATTAAATCACACATTGAACTGAGTTAAAAATAGATAGAAATATATACATGTGCATTATATATGTTTGAATAGGTAAATGGATTAGCTGTTGAGTAAAGAATTTACTTGTGTGCCTGACAATTAGGTAAACCTTAATGAGTTAGATGCACAATTTTATTATTATATCAACTCCTGTGAATGCCATTGGATGCAGAGTGCTGGTTGTTCTGTGTGTAATAATAAACGTCGCCATAGGCTAGTAATAATTAATTTTGAACTACACTACATGGCATACTTCTTGGAGATAGGTATACTTCATCATATACCACATAAGCATTTGGAGCTTGTGTGACGAGGTTGAAGATTTACCATACGAGCGAGAGGCTTGTATGGCGATAACTATATTTATAGGTTGAACTGATGACTGATATGGACTATGTATAATGTAATGGTAAATTGCCAGATTAATAAAAAACCCACAAGGGTCTGGAGATGACAATAAACACATCTCTCTGGTCATTAAGGCACAAAAACCATTTATAGGGTGACGAGAATTTATTCTTTGGAGTTATGATCTATACACACTCCCCTGTGGACACTGGAATATATCACTATAAATATGTGCATGCTTATTAGGATTTATTGGGTATCTAATACGGCCCAATAAATTTCCAAACCCCTCCCCGTACAAAGGAGGTTATGGCGAAATTTTTCGAAAATTCTGGGTGTTAGTCAAATTTTTGAAGAATTAGAAAATTCTCAAAAACTAAAAAGTTGGAGAATGGAAGTCAGATTAGAAGCAGAGTTGATTAATCCAACCACTTTTGACTTTGTTCCTTTTCGGGGACGAAAAGTTTTAAGTGGGAGAGATTGTAACGACCCGGAAAATATGAACCAATTTAAATTTTTTAAATTGGCTATTTTGGTGGATTTTAAATATTTAAAATAAATATTTTAAATAATAACGATGAAAAGTAAGTTTGAATCGATGTTCGAAAATAAATATAATTACTTCTAATTATGAACAAGGCCTAAAATGGCGTGGTAGTTTCAAAATTTGAATTCAAACTTTGACAGACTATACCGGGTGCAAAATAAATCAGATTTTAGTGAAACCAAAAATATTTAAATCTGTTAGTGAATATCTTTCTAATGAATCTGAAGAATCAAAGTTTCGTAGCGGGAAGCAAAAGTTATGGCTAAATGAATTTTCAGAAAGGTCGCTATAGAGTTTATATAGCCCGTGAAAATGTGTAACAACCCGTATTTTCAATAACCTGTTATAACATAAATCGAGGCAGAATTTAATTTATAAATCTGAAACAAGGGAAACGGGCTGTGCCATTACGTTCATCTCGGAAAAATACGCGAAATAGAGTCCGAGTTTTCGAAAATCGGAGTCCGTATGACCCGATTAAGGCCCAATGAAGTTTTCAGAAAATTTCAAGTTCAAAACAGATTTCGAATTTCGGGTTCAAAATTCGAAAAAGGGTCAGATTGGGCCAGGCGGGAAAATTCCCGCCAGAGCACCCAAGTCGACAGCCCTGTCGACTTGGGAGTCGACTTGGTTGGACCCAAGTCGACAGCCCTGTCGACTTGGCTGTCGACTTGGTTCAGCCGGGCAGTTTTGCCTGGTGCACCATTTTGGAGTTGTGTTGAGTTTGGGGGCCAGATTCGGTTTTGAGGGCTGAGATTGGAACTAGGGTTTAATCCTAAGGTTGAAACTAATCCTAATCTCTATAAATAAGCCCCTAACCTAACCCTAAATCATCATTAATCAATCCTACAACTAAACTATGGCAAAATCATTCCTCTCATGGCCTCCACTCTCTTCATAAAATTCTAAGTTATTTCTATGAGAGATTTTCCATGCATACAAGTGTTTTCAAGCTTGTATGAGCATCATTAGCTTGCATTCAAGTCAAGTTTCCATATTTACATCATAAAGCAAGGGTTTTGATCATTTTGGCTCAAGGGTTTTTCTATTGGAGCTTGCATTTTGGGTTTATTAGATAGCATAAGGGCTTTGTCTCAATTTATATATATTTTTGTGTCTTCATAAGCATTGTAAGCCCTTTTCTACTTTCATATTTAAACTCTAAAGTTAAATGAATGATGCAAGTTTGGTTGATCATTATGATATGCAAGTTTACCATGTTATGCTATGCAAGTTTGCCATGTTATGATATGCAAGTTTATCATGTTATGTTACGCAAGTTTGCCATGTTATGATATGCAAGTTTATCATGTTATGTTATGTAAGTTTGCTATGTTATGACATGCAAGTTTGCCATATGATATGCAAGTTATGTTATGCAAGTTTGGGTTGATCATTTGGCTCATGTTATCCTGTTATGAAAGCTTATCTTGGGTTTATGAGCCTAAAGCTTCAAGCTTTATGCTAAAGGTTGCATTTTGGCAACATGTAAGTTATCATATCCCTTATGATAACTTGCATGTGAGGCTAAATGCGAACTTATGGCAACTTCTACATGTCATTTATCACCATGTATCACTTATATGCTAAGTTTGGTTTTATGCATGCTTTTGAGGCCTAAAAATGTAATATGCAAGTATTTGAACATATGTACATTTCATATGCCACCATGTTAAACTTGTGGCTTCAACACCTTTATGTCATGATTATGCCAAGTTCCCTCTTTCTATCCTTTATGCGCTATTGCGATATGTAAGCGATGGGATTGCGTGTGGGGTTGGGTAAACTTAAAAGACATAAAAACATAAGATTGGGAATTTACCTATTAAGTTAGGTCTACCCATTGGGAATTTACCTATTAAGTTAGGTCTACCCAAATGCTTGAAAACTTGTAATATGTTTTGGAAACATAATGGACATGACACTTAGAAAATATAAGTGTGACCAACTCGAAGTTGGGTTGAGTTTGTAGCGTAAACCTACCCGGAACCGACCGGCTTAACTAGTTGCTACAAACAATAGGACCCAATGTGAGAAGTTGGTCATGTTGTACCTTGAACCCGAGGTTAGACCAAGTTGTGGTATAAAGCTACCCGGAACCGACCGGCTTAACTAGTAACCGCAACGAAGTCTAATGTGAGAGGTTAAGGCACATTAATTAATTAATGCCTCATGATTAGGGTTTAAGTCATGGTCCACTTAATACTTAATCAATGTGGGCTTGGTAGATTAATCAGGGTTAAATCGTGAACTCATCGTTACAGTTAACCAAGTTAATCCATGATTAGCAAGAGGGTTAAACCGTACTTAACCCACTAGAAAATCCTAGCAATGGGGGTCCACTCCAGCAGTAATCCCAAGTTTGTATCATTAAGACCCTAGGGACTAGGCTAGGGTGGGGGCACGATTACTGGACTTGAGGTAAGTGACCAAAAACGACGGCAGAGTGGTACGCCGATGTAGTTCCGGACGGACTATGGTCGTGCACGTAGTCCGTATTTGGAGAAGTCAAGCATGGGTACCAGTAGATCTAGACTGTGCACTTATGTTTATGGTGTCCAGGGGTTGACACCCTAGGGCTTGATACACCCGACGGGAGACCCGGCACAGTCTGACTACAATTATGTTTGGGCCGTATTGACACCAACACGTGACGAGTTAGGCTTATAGGGAGCCGATCGACTAGACCGTTTGGTTGGACCTCGTATTAGGGTCATTTCATGTTATTGGACCTCGTATTAGGGTCACTTCATGTTATTGGACCTCGTATTAGGGTCATTTCATGTTATTGGGTCAAAGCTTGGGCCAAGGGATCAATACGTGTTTATTCAAGTCATGTTAGTTTGCTAGTACACCTGTGGTACAAAACCTTAAACCTGATTATGCGATGACACCTTTATCTATCATGCCAGTATGTAGTTATCCTTATGTTCATCCCTGCTTCTCATGCCAGTTAACTTTATCAGTTTACATTGATTGTAGTAGGGCTTACTCAGTCTTTTTGACTGACCTGTTTTTCTTTCGCCTCTTTTCTTCCGTTTCCCCCCCAGGTTCTCAGGGTGGGAATATTGGAGCTTAGCTTGGATTTCTGATCGCTTGCTTGTGGGATTTTAGCTCATGTACGGTCTTGACATGAAGCTAGCTATGGTTATCACTTATTTTGGGGATAGTACTTATGTATTTCAGTTTTTCAGTGATGTTGTTTTTATCTAGACTTGTGTATTTGGAAAGTTGACATTATGTTGTACCAGACTTGTTTTGAATTAGTTTGAAATCTTCCGCTGTTTTACTTATCTTATTTACTCTGTTTACATATATACATATGTTCTTGTTCTGCCTTGATATATCATTATGCATGTTTACCCGGTACAAACGCCCCTCCAAAGTCAGAGTGCTTGCAAGAGACACCCTGGCGGAGGCGGGATGTTACATTTGGTATCAGAGCATATGGTTTACGAGAAGGAACAAAAAGGTTTTTAAGACTTTTGGAAAACTATTTTCAAAACCAAGTATAAAGTATTTTCCAAAGAAAAGTCTAGTTTATTTTAAAGGCTATTCCCAAAAAAGCCATTAGCAAAATTCCTTCGTTTTTCTCCATTCTGAATCTGTCTTTTTCTTCGTTTTCAGTATGGCTGATAACTTTGCTATTCCGGAGGGAGTACACGTACCTGTTTGGTATAGGAGACTTTTGGAGGCTAGGGCAACCGAAGCCGGCACCGCCGATGTTCCTCCTCCTCCTCCTCCAGTAGTTAATGTTCCTCCTCCTCCTGTCGCTGAGGTTCCTCTTCCTCCTCCCCCTTAGCATCCTCAAGCTGACTTCGCAAAGACTTGCAAAGATTTCAAAGCAATGGGTGGCAAGAACTTTCAAGGCACTAAGACTTTTGTAGAGGCCAGAAATTGGTTGAAAGAGACCGAGGATTTATTTGCTATCTTTGGGTTAGACGATCAGAGGAAGATCTTGTTGGCGGTTTGGCTTATGAAGGATGAAGCCGCTTATTGGTGGGAAGTCACCAATGGTACTAGGCCTGTTGAGACTTGGGCCGATTTCAGGGCAAGGTTCGTGCTTAAGTTTCTATCTTCTGCTGAGGAGAATCTGCAAATGGAGAGGTTCATAACTTTGAAACAAGGAGATATGTCTGTCAAAGAATATGTGAACAAGTTCAATCAGTTAGCTCGTTTTGGCTTGGATATAGTGAATACTCCTCAGAAGAAGGCTCTTCGTTTTGCTAGAGGATTGATTGAGCCGTTGCAGGGATTGGCTATGTCACATATTCTCCATGGGGCCACGTTTGAGAGCTTGGTTGATATGGCGTTACTTCAGGGAGATGTCAAGAAAGAGATCAAGATGAATGGTACTCAAGCCAAGAAGACTGATTCCCAGTGGAAAGGAAATCAGGGTAATCCAAGTGGGCAGAGCAGTCAAGGCAATCAAAACAAGAACAAGAGTCAAGGCAACAAGGGGAACAACAACAAGGGCAATAACAACAAGGGGAAGTGCCATTATTGCGGTTCAGTTGGGCATCTTATTAAGGATTGTAAGAAGAGGAAAAGGAAGAATGGTGAATGCTTTTTCTGCGGTGAGACTGGACATTTCAGTATGGATTGCCCGAAGAAGCAAGGGCAAGGCCAGGGTCAGACTCAGCGTGCTGGACCTTCAGGAGGGCAAGTTCATGCTCTCAATGCCGCTCCAGTACCCGATCGAGGTAGTATTTCTGTTGAGAGCCTTGTATATATTTCTGATTTTCCAGTTCGTACCTTGTTTGATTCTGGTGCATCGCATAGCTTTATCTCATCTGATCTTGTTGATAGTTTGCACCTTAGTACTAGCTTGGTAGATGATCCCGTCTGTGTCTCAAATCCTATTGGGGGTTCCGCCCATCTGTCTATGATATGTGGGGATTTGAGGATCTCTATACTGAGTGTAGAGTTCTTGTGTAGTGCTTATGTTCTTGGTTTTAGGGGATACGGATTGATATTGGGCATGGATTGGTTGTCCAGATATGGAGCCATCCTTGATTGTGAGCATAGGGTTGTGAGGCTCGTAACTCGCCTCGGAAACACCCTAGAGATTTCTTGTAATCCGAGAGGTCCCGTCATGTTGTGCTATCTTGAATCACTCGACTCGTCAATGGAAACTCTTCAGTTTGTGAGAGTGGTTCGAGAGTATCCGGATGTTTTCGATGAAGTTAGGGGGTTGCCCCCTAAGCGATAGATTGATTTCCGCATTTATCTGGTGGATAATGCAAAGCCGGTTTCTTTGCCCGTTCGGCACATGGCTCCGCATGAAAGGCGGGAGCTAAGTAAGCAAGTGAAGGAGTTGCTTGAGAAGAACTTCATTAGACGAAGTATATCTGAATGGGGAGCTCCTGTGGTATTTGCTACCAAGGCAGATGGTTCTCTCCGACTTTGTGTTGACTATCGAGAGTTGAATAAGCTGACTAAGAAGAACAGACACCCGTTACCGAGGATTGATGATCTTTTTGACCAGCTTATCGGTGCTTCTGTTTTCTCTCAGCTTGATCTTGCTACTGGATTCCATCAGCTTAGGGTAGCTGAAGATAGTATAGACAAGACTGCGTTCAGAACGCCAGATGGATTCTTCGAATGGCTTGTCATGCCGTTCGGCTTGACTAATGCACCCGCATATTTCGTGGACTTGATGAGTAGGGTGTTCAGGGAGTTCTTGAACAAGTTTGTCGTGGTCTTCGTAGATGATATTCTGATCTTCTCTAAGGATGAGGAAGAGCACGCAAGGCATCTCGTGGAGGTGATGGATACACTTAGAGCGCATCAGTTGAAGGCCAAGTTCTCCAAGTGTCACTTTTGGAGAAGGGAAGTTAGATTCCTTGGGCATATAGTATCTAAGCAAGGCTTAGCGGTGGATCCCGCTAAGGTAGTTGCAGTTCAGGATTGGAAGACTCCAAGGAATGCAACCGAAGTGAGAAGTTTTCTAGGTCTTGCAGGCTTTTACCGGAAGTTCATCAAGGACTTCGCGAAGATTTCCGCTCCTCTCACTAAATTGACGAAAAAAAATTTAGTTTTTGCTTGGAGCATAGAATGCGAGCTTGCTTTTCAGAGGCTCAAGAGAGCTCTCACATCAACACCTGTTCTAGCTTTGCCCGATGGAGGGAAGTTATTTACAGTATACACCGATGCATGTGGCACGGGGTTAGGAGCTGTTCTAATGCAAGAAGGAAGAGTGGTATGCTTTGGCGGTAGACAACTCAAAGTGCATGAGAAGAATTATCCCACTCATGACTTAGAGTTGGCAGCAATAGTATATGCACTCAAGGCTTGGCGCCATTATCTTCTGGGAGAAAGATTTGAGCTTTATACCGATCACAAGTCATTGAAGTATCTCTTTTCTCAGAAGGATCTGAATCTGAGGCAACAAAGATGGATGGAATTCTTGGCGTCCTACGATTTTGAGATAGCTTATACCCCTGGCAAGGGGAATGTGGTAGCAGATGCATTGAGTAGAAAAAGGTTGACTCTGAGTCCTCTATTCGTTGAGATGAAGAATTTAGAGTATGTGGCAACCTTTGATTTCTCTTTGGCGATTGAGTCGATGACCGGTTCTTTAGCATCTCTGGAACTCAGACCTACCCTTCTTGATCAAGTTGGGGCTTCGCAGAGAGAAGACCCTCAGATAGTTGAGATTATGGATAAGCTGATTCGAGGAGAGGCGTCTAGTCATCTCGCTCGATATTCTATTGATGACAAGGGTTGGCTGAGGAGAGACGGAAGGTTATGTGTTCCAATGGTAGAAGATTTAGTAAGAAAAGTTCTTGAGGAAGCGCATCGCTCTAAGTTGATTATACATCCGGGCGGAGATAAGATGTATAAAGATATGAAGCGCATTTTCTTTTGGCCTGGGATGAAGAAGGATGTGGCAGAGTTTGTCTCTAGATGTATCATTTGCCAGCAAGTTAAGGCCGAGTCGAAGAAGCCCGGTGGGCTATTGCATCCTCTAGACGTTCCACTATGGAAGTGGGAGAGTATTTCCATGGATTTTATCGATGGGCTACCAAGGTCAAGGAAAGGGAATACGAGCATTTGGGTTATTGTGGATAGACTTACGAAGAGTGCTCATTTCATTCCGGTGAAGAGCAAGAGGACCGCATCTTGGCTAGCGTCTGTATATCTTCGTGAGATTGTGAGACTACATGGAGTCCCTTCTAGTATAGTCAGTGACCGTGACCCAATCTTTACAAGTCAGTTCTGGAATAGCTTGCAAGAAGCTATGGGCACGAGGTTGAATCTAAGTACGGCTTATCACCCACAGACGGACGGTCAAACTAAAAGGGTGAATGGGGTACTCGAGGATCTGTTGAGGCTTTGTATTCTGGATTTTGGTGGTACTTGGGAAGACCATCTTCCTCTTGTTGAGTTTGCATATAATAACAGTTATCAGGCAAGCATAGGGATGGCACCATTTGAAGCTTTATATGGGAGGCCATGCAAGTCGCCTACATGTTGGTGGGAGACTACAGATGAGCTTATACTTGGGCCTGATATGATCAGAGATACATTCGAGAAGGTCGAGTTGATTCGGAGACGGATGAAAGCGGCCCAAGACCGACAGAAATCCTATGCTGATAAGCGAATAACTGATTTGGAGTTTGATGTTGGGGATATGGTTTTCGTGAAGGTTTCTCCTTTGCGGAATGTGGTCCGATTTGGAGCTGTTGGGAAGTTAGCACCGAGGTTTGTTGGACCATTCCCTATTATAGAGAGGATCGGGCAGATGGCTTATAGAGTGGAGTTGCCCGAGAAGCTTGCCGGAGTACACGATGTTTTTCATGTCTCGCATCTCCGGAAGTGTTTACATGAATCAGCAGAGGTTGTTGAGCCAAGTGTTCTGAAAGATGTGGAAGTGGAGAAAGAGGCTACCTTGAGGAGAGCTCCGATTCGTATCTTGGGGACGGAGACCAAGAAGCTAAGGAATCGAGAGGTCAAGTTGGTGAAGGTTCAATGGGGTGAAGCCGAAGAAGACGCAACTTGGGAAACCGAGGAGAAGATGCGTGGGCTTTATCCATTCCTTTTTGAGGGTACACTCTCAATCTCTTTTCTTTGTTAGCATATCTTTCTCTTTGCTATCCATGATTATCTAGTTTATCGTGTTAATCTTGTCATGAGAACCTTAGGTAGAAACCCTTTGGATGAAACATGTGTTTGAAACATGTTATGCTTGATGTTTGCAAGTGGTTACTCGTGGATGCATTATACACGTTAGGCACTAGATCGGCTCACACACTCCTCATATTGCATATGCATGAGTGTTTATGCTTATTCATGGATGAAAATTTCTGTGTTATCACATGGATGTTGCATATGGATGTATGTTATGTGCACACATATAGATGTTATACATTATGTTAGGAATTGCATACATATGGATTCATTTCACTAACATAATTTGCATTGATGATATTTGCATTAGATAAGTACATATGCACACACCTTTGCATATGTTCATACAACATTTAGAATCTTGTAAGGACAATGATTGCTCGTGGATGATGTTTTGAGTAGATGGATGTTGGATGGTAGGATACGTTCATCCTAACTTGAAGATTTCGGGGACGAAATCCTTTAAGGAGGGGAGAATGTAACAACCCGTATTTTCAATAACCTGTTATAACATAAATCGAGGCAGAATTTAATTTATAAATCTGAAATAAGGGAAACGGGCTGTTCCATTGCGTTCGTCTCGGAAAAATACGCGAAATAGAGTCCGAGTTTTCGAAAATCGGAGTCCGTATGACCCGATTAAGGCCCAATGAAGTTTTCAGAAAATTTCAAGTTCAAAACAGATTTCGAATTTCGGGTTCAAAATTCGAAAAAGGGTCAGATTGGGCCAGGCGGGAAAATTCCCGCCAGAGCACCCAAGTCGACAGCCCTGTCGACTTGGGAGTCGACTTGGTTGGACCCAAGTCAACAGCCCTGTCGACTTGGCTGTCGACTTGGTTCAGCCGGGCAGTTTTGCCTGGTGCACCATTTTGGAGTTGTGTTGAGTTTGGGGGCCAGATTCGGTTTTGAGGGCTGAGATTGGAACTAGGGTTTAATCCTAAGGTTGAAACTAATCCTAATCTCTATAAATAAGCCCCTAACCTAACCCTAAATCATCATTAATCAATCCTACAACTAAACTATGGCAAAATCATTCCTCTCATGGCCTCCACTCTCTTCATAAAATTCTAAGTTATTTCTATGAGAGATTTTCCATGCATACAAGTGTTTTCAAGCTTGTATGAGCATCATTAGCTTGCATTCAAGTCAAGTTTCCATATTTACATCATAAAGCAAGGGTTTTGATCATTTTGGCTCAAGGGTTTTTCTATTGGAGCTTGCATTTTGGGTTTATTTGATTGCATAAGGGCTTTGTCTCAATTTATATATATTTTTGTGTCTTCATAAGCATTGTAAGCCCTTTTCTACTTTCATATTTAAACTCTAAAGTTAAATGAATGATGCAAGTTTGGTTGATCATTATGATATGCAAGTTTACCATGTTATGCTATGCAAGTTTGCCATGTTATGATATGCAAGTTTATCATGTTATGTTATGCAAGTTTGTCATGTTATGATATGCAAGTTTATCATGTTATGTTATGTAAGTTTGCTATGTTATGATATGCAAGTTTGCCATATGATATGCAAGTTATGTTATGCAAGTTTGGGTTGATCATTTGGCTCATGTTATCATGTTATGCAAGCTTATCTTGGGTTTATGAGCTTAAAGCTTCAAGATTTATGCTAAAGGTTGCATGTTGGCAACATGTAAGTTATCATATCCCTTATGATAACTTGCATGTGAGGCTAAATGCGAACTTATGGCAACTTCTACATGTCATTTATCACCATGTATCACTTATATGCTAAGTTTGGTTTTATGCATGCTTTTGAGGCCTAAAAATGTAATATGCATGTATATGAACATATGTACATTTCATATGCCACCATGTTAAACTTGTGGCTTCAACACCTTTATGTCATGATTATGCCAAGTTCCCTCTTTCTATCCTTTATGCGCTATTGCGATATGTAAGCGATGGGATTGCGTTTGGGGTTGGGTAAACTTAAGAGACATAAAAACATAAGATTGGGAATTTACCTATTAAGTTAGGTCTACCCATTGGGAATTTACCTATTAAGTTAGGTCTACCCAAATGCTTGAAAACTTGTAATATGTTTTGGAAACATAATGGACATGACACTTAGAAAATATAAGTGTGACCAACTCAAGGTTGGGTTGAGTTTGTAGCGTAAACCTACCCGGAACCGACCGGCTTAACTAGTTGCTACAAACAATAGGACCCAATGTGAGAAGTTGGTCATGTTGTACCTTGAACCCGAGGTTAGACCAAGTTGTGGTATAAAGCTACCCGGAACCGACCGGCTTAACTAGTAACCGCAACGAAGTCTAATGTGAGAGGTTAAGGCACATTAATTAATTAATGCCTCATGATTAGGGTTTAAGTCATGGTCCACTTAATACTTAATCAATGTAGGCTTGGTAGATTAATCAGGGTTAAGTCGTGAACTCATCGTTACACTTAACCAAGTTAATCCATGATTAGCAAGAGGGTTAAACCGTACTTAACCCACTAGAAAATCCTAGCAATGGGGTCCACTCCAGCAGTAATCCCAAGTTTGCATCATTAAGACCCTAGGGACTAGGCTAGGGTGGGGGCACGATTACTGGACTTGAGGTAAGTGACCAAAAACGACGGCAGAGTGGTACGCCGATGTAGTTCCGGACGGACTATGGTCGTGCACGTAGTCCGTATTTGGAGAAGTCAAGCATGGGTACCAGTAGATCTAGACTGTGCACTTATGTTTATGGTGTCCAGGGGTTGACACCCTAGGGCTTGATACACCCGACGGGAGACCCGGCACAGTCTGACTACAATTATGTTTGGGCCGTATTGACACCAACACGTGACGAGTTAGGCTTATAGGGAGCCGATCGACTAGACCGTTTGGTTGGACCTCGTATTAGGGTCATTTCATGTTATTGGACCTCGTATTAGGGTCACTTCATGTTATTGGACCTCGTATTAGGGTCATTTCATGTTATTGGGTCAAAGCTTGGGCCAAGGGATCAATACGTGTTTATTCAAGTCATGTTAGTTTGCTAGTACACCTGTGGTGCAAAACCTTAAACCTGATTATGCGATGACACCTTTATCTATCATGCCAGTATGTAGTTATCCTTATGTTCATCCCTGCTTCTCATGCCAGTTAACTTTATCAGTTTACATTGATTGTAGTAGGGCTTACTCAGTCTTTTTGACTGACCTGTTTTTCTTTCGCCTCTTTTCTTCCGTTTCCCCCCCAGGTTCTCAGGGTGGGAATATTGGAGCTTAGCTTGGATTTCTGATCGCTTGCTTGTGGGATTTTAGCTCATGTACGGTCTTGACATGAAGCTAGCTATGGTTATCACTTATTTTGGGGATAGTACTTATGTATTTCAGTTTTTCAGTGATGTTGTTTTTATCTAGAATTGTGTATTTGGAAAGTTGACATTATGTTGTACCAGACTTGTTTTGAATTAGTTTGAAATCTTCCGCTGTTTTACTTATCTTATTTACTCTGTTTACATATATACATATGTTCTTGTTCTGCCTTGATATATCATTATGCATGTTTACCCGGTACAAACGCCCCTCCAAAGTCAGAGTGCTTGCAAGAGACACCCTGGCGGAGGCGGGGTGTTACAAAATGGTCATTTTGCAAACGACCTGAGAATTCGACGAAACCACTTTTGTTGGATCTGGGATGTTAAATTATAGCTAGGTTTCAAATTTCATAATTTTTGATGCTAGTATGTGAGCGTGGCAAAAGAAAATATGTTGGTCGATTTCTATTAAATTGGATCGACTAGAAAAGGGCCATTTTTCAAACTGTCTCAGAATTTGACGAAACTAGTTTTGTTGGGACCGTATCGTCAAAACATAGCTAGATTTATTTTTCGGGAATTTTTAGAATTAGTATGTTGCCCCGGCAAATTGAAATGTACGTTCAAATCAAATATTGAATGTTTTATATTTTAATTTGAATGAAAACTGATTGAAACATTCGAATGGGCCTTCAAAGCATATCTTATTGTGTTCGGAATACGGGTATTTAGCTAGGGACGATAGCCATTGGGTTTGGATTGGGGCTCTTGTGTGAAAGAGTGTATTTTTGGATTTTTTAAAATTTATAAATATAAAAAATCCTATCGGTCAACGCCTATCCTCTCTCCCCGATTATTGCTCCAGCGCACGGCGGAAACCCCTCAATCGCTTCCCCTTCCGATTTCTCCTTCCACACTCAATAAAAACCCATGCCCCAGTTGAGTTTTTTGTAGATCGCCTCATGAGCTTGAAATCCATATAAGATTTGCAATTTATAGTCGCTTCGTTCTAGAGATACGGGTCTCGAAAGTCGAGCCCTTTGAACTGCCGTCGCGGCTACGTCTGGCCACCGAACTGCGGCCCACTTCCGGCGAGCAGGTGGCCCACCTCCCCCTTCGACCTCGCGCAACTCGATCCCCGTATCGATCAACGGGTTTGCTGAAAATTTGAAACCTAGTTTCGAACCCAAAACTGATAGGTACGGTTAATTTTAAAATAAACCATATTATAGCACTTTAAAGCGCTACGGTTTCTGATTTCACTGTAAATATCATATCTTTTTCATGTGTGATCGAAATTCAGGGAAACAAGAGACACCGGGACCGTGAGGACGTCTTCTACATTCTAGAAGAGACCGGATATTTTTCTGAGCCTTCTGCTATTTTTGGTGGAGTGGAACCCATGGTGAGATTTCTAAATTATAAACGATATGGAAAACGACGATGTATAAATTATGTAGTCGATGTATGAGTTATATAAGCATTATACACCTCATGTATAAACGTTGTATAAGTTGTACGTTCGATGTATAAGTTATATATGCCTTGTACAAATTATTTATGTATTGAATAAAAGTGAAATATACTTATATAAATATATATATATATATATATATATATATACACACGCCCCTCTTCCACAAACCATGGACGATATTTATTGGTTGTGATTGGTGTGAAAATTGGTTGATAGCGAATGGTTGATTAGAATTGTTTGTGGTTGAAATTGATTGATAGTGGTTGAAAAATACCCGTTTGTGGTTGAGAATTATTTGGTTGAAACAACATAGGATTATTTTGTGGAAATGAAAAAATAAACATGCCGCCTGCGTGCGAACTAGATGCATGAAATCCCCATTGTCAAAAGCTGCGAGGCTTTAAGGTAGAGCGAGGAGCCGTACTAGGGACGGCCCCGGTTTTAACTACCCTGCCATTATGCTGCCGAAATTTTCTGAAATATTCATGTGTTAGAATTATTTTCATTTGTTGAAATTATTTTCATATGTTGAAACCTTTATGTGTTGAATAGAAATTCATTCGTTGAATAAAAATTAATTTGTTGAATGGTATTCGTGTTTTAAATAAATTGCTATAACAATAAAATCACATTTTTATTATATATACGAACTATAGAAAACCTTCATGTGTTGAATAGAAATTCATTCGTTGAATAGAAATTCATGTGTTGAATGGTATTCGTGTTTTGAAATAAATTGTTTTATATTAAAAATCATATTTTTATCATCTATATGAACTATATAAAATAGTCGTGTTTTGAAATAAATTGTTTCATAATAAAATTCATATTTTTATTATCTATATGAATTATATAGAATAGTCGTGTTTTGAAATAAATTGTTTTATTATAAAAATCATATTTTTATCATCTATATGAATTATATAAAATAGTCGTGTTTTGAAATAAATTGTTTTATAATAAAAATCATATTTTTGCCATCTATATGAATTATATAAAATATTCTTGTTTTGAAATAAATTGTTTTATAATAAAAATCATATTTTTATCATCTATATGAATTATATAAAATAGTCGTGTTTTGAAATAATTTTTTTATAATAAAAATCATATTTTTATCATCTATATGAACTATATAAAATAGTCGTGTTTTGAAATAAATTGTTTCATAATAAAAATCATGTTTTTATTATCTATATGAACTATATAAAATAGTCGTGTTTTGAAATAAATTGTTTCATAATAAAAATCATATTGTTATCATCTATATGAACTATATAAAAAAGTCATGTTTTGAAATAAATTTTTTTGCAATAAAAATCACATTTTTGTTAGATGCATGAATTGTTAAAAATAGTGAAGTGTCGAAATAAATGTCGGTTGGATAAAAATATCATTTTTATCAAATGTATGAAAAGAAAATAATTTTGAAATCGAAGAATGAATTATATTTACATATGTATATAAATATAATTGAAATATATCGAATAATGAAGCTGCAATTCGTGTTTTGAAACCGTGATTTCAAACGATTAGTGCGGGAGATCCGACCATTGGATTTTCCTGAAACCGAAACCGTTGGGTTCGCTTGGAAATATCTTTCCAACGACACCCACTTTGTAAAGATCCATTGGTTGGATTGTTCGGAATGTTTAATTCAAATATGAAGAAAAACAGTGCCAGAATGGATTATATATATATATATATATATATATATATATAAATTAAATAGAATAACGACGCTGCAGTTTGTATTTTGAAATCGAAATTTCAAACGAGTGTACCGGGAGATCCGACCGTCGGATTCTTCCAAAACTGGAACCGGTTGATTCGTTTTGAAAAGATATTTCTAATGATATAAAATTTGTGAAGATCCAACAGCTA
The DNA here is from genome assembly GCA_030737875.1 of Allium sativum. Lineage (NCBI taxonomy): Eukaryota > Viridiplantae > Streptophyta > Magnoliopsida > Asparagales > Amaryllidaceae > Allium > Allium sativum. The sequence continues at coordinate 545,237,864 of CM060913.1, read as the reverse complement.
GATTTTCAGATATGTGTAAAACAAATCTAAAGAAAAACAGCGCCACGGCCGCCTTATGGCCCGAAGCGTCGTTTGAGTGAATTGGCGATAAATAAATGAATAAAAATAGCGATAAATCGTTATAAAATATTATAAACGATATGGAATGGAAATAAACCGAATTTACCGGTTTATTGAATATTTGATGTTTGAATGTGAAATTTAGAAACTAACAGAAGGTTAGCTAAGTTGAATGGTTTCCTGGGTTTTGATCTGATGTTGGTTTCGGCCTTCGGGGTTAAGATTTGGGAAATCGTTCTCTTAATGATTTACGGTTAGTGACTAATGAATTGGAATAAGGCGTATGTCGTGTTTGTGCAGCACTTGTTAATTATATATGAGAGTTGCTTAGCAAGGCTGGGTTTATCCCATTCTGAATAACTGAATCGACGATAAGAAGTCGAAGATGAAGACGGTGGTTGAAGACCGGAGATCTTCACCTCGGTTGGATGATAACTTGTAACAACCCGCAAATTCTGAACCAATTTATAAAATTTATTTTAGAAAATTTTAATGAATTTTAAGGTTATAATATAATTTATTATTAATAATAATGGCTAGAATTTATATTAATCGAAGTTAAAAAAAATAAATTTAATTTATATATAAATGGAGTTAGAAATGGCGCGGTAGTTTTAAAATTTGATTTTGAAATTTAACTGAATGTACAGGATTCAAAATAAATCAGAATTGAGTGAAACCAGAAATATTTAAATCTGCTTAACCATATCTTTCTAACGAATCTGAAAAATTGAAATTTCATAGCGGAAATCAAAAGTTATGGCCAATTCAATTTTTAGAAAGGTCGCTGTAGAATTTATATATATTATATATATGGCCCAAAAGGCTACTTTTCACATATGAAGGAATTTCGACTAGAAACCACTTCCATTGAGTTCGGAATGACGTTTCTGCATTAAAAACAATAAACACTTATATATTTTGAGTTTCGGAATTTATTTGTTTAAAAATGTATTTTTAATATTAAATATATTGGCCTTAAAAATAGTCATTTTTCAAACGACCTCCGTTTTCGACGAAACCACTTTTGTTGGAACCGGAATGTCAAATTATAGCTCGGTTTCAATTTTTAGAATTTTTAGAATTAATACGTGAGCGTGGCGAAAGAAAATGTGTTTTGACTATTTTAGTTAAATTTAAACGCCTTAAAAATAGCCATTTTTCAAACAGTCTCATAATTCGACGAAAATAATTTTGTTGGATTCGTATCGTCATAAGAAAGCTAAAAATATCTTTTTCAGAATTTTTTGAGGTCATATGTGGCCCCGGCATATTTATATGTACGGTCAATATTTAATTAACTGATTTTTTTTTGGATTTTTAAATAAACTTTCTACAGATTTCGGAATTGGACCCCGAGACCCATCCTATTGCATTCAAAAGGCCTCAAAACATTAAGATTGACAGTAAGCAAGCCCAATCCGGAGACAGCCCGCATTTTCACCTTTATAACACATTTTTTAATAATAAAATAATAAAAAATTCAAACCCTAACCCTAAAAACGCAGCCGCCGCCTACCCTAAAACGATGGCCAAGAACTTCCCAATTTCAATCATCAATTTCTTCCAATCCACTCTATGAAAATTGACAAATAATATACCAAATCGAAGCTCTTCAAGAGACCTTTCCATCCATACGGATGATGGGTATCATTGGGATCTGGATTCGCCAAAATCGGAGCAGGAAGGCACTTATGTTGGAGGCGATTTGGTGGTCCATGGAGCGGCCGAGCTCGGAGCTATTGGGGGCGGTGGTGGCCCGCAGGCGGGCTTCGGAGTGGTGGTCTCGATTGGTCGACGGTTGGCCATAGGGGGGCGCGCGCAGAAGGAGTAGACGGTGTGAATGGGTTCGTGCGTGTTCCTGGAACGTGGGGAAGAAAGCGTTTATTTATTTATTTATTTTAATATTTAAATTATTCGATCTTTAAAAATCAATATCTCTTTCATACGAGGTCCGATTGACGAACCGTAAGTTGCGTTGGACTCGTCTTTCCGAGAGCTTCGCGATGGCGCAGACCAGAGCTAATTCTGAGACAGTCGAATTTTCAGCAAAAATCAATGTGAGAATTCTGAATTTTATTATTTAATTAATTATAAATTATTTTTCTTGCGTTAAAAATAATTGTATAATGATGTAAATTCAGATCTGAAATGTTCTGTGATTGTTGAATTATTGATGATTGCTTGTGGTATGTTTGTTGGTTATGTTATGATAGATCCGCATTGAAATCTCATGTATGGTTGAATTTTATTTGCGATAAAAAAATTAAATCTAGATTTAGATTTAAATAATATTTTATCCAGATCTAGTTGTTCTTAAATTTATTAAAATATTATTCTTATTACTTTGATTATTCCAAAATGAACCATGAAATTTGAACGACAAATAAAGATTTATTTTATTTGTTGATGTTACAACAGGATTTGAACGACAAATAAAATATTATTTTATTTGTTTATTTACAATAGAATATGAACAAACAATAGAATATACTTTTATTTGTTTCCATTTCAACAGAATTTGGCTAACAAGTAAAATTTTACTTTTATTTGTTTACATTAAGAACAAGATTTGTGAATTACAGTAAAGATTTCTTTTTACTGTAACCTTAAGCATAGGATGTTTTAGAATTAGAATATTAAATTTTATTGTAAATTTATTACAATAAGAAGTATGGACATTAAAGATTTTATTTATTTATAATTAGATTAAAATAAAAAGATTTTACAATAAAGGTTAAACCTTTATGTAGTATTGTTTTCAAATAAAAAGGTTATGATAAAGAATTTACCTTGTGGTAACCTTGTAAAATAAAATAAAATTAGATATTATAAATTACAACAAAAAAAAGTTTAGGCCTGATAGCTATACATCTTGTGTCATGTATAATAAAATGGTTGTCTTTTATTTGTAATGTTTTGTTGACAATTTGTTCAATATTAAGATAAAATATGAAAATTACATTTTTATGCAATACCATTATATGTGGAGATTATGTTTATATTTTATTTTGTCACATTAGAAAATAAAATTGTAGGATTACTTTTTGTTGTAATTTTTCTTTTATTAAAAAGATTAGAGATTAAAAATTTGCATTTGTAATGTAAAGTTTTGTACAACAAAAGGGATGAGAATTTAATGTTACACTTTAGTCGTAATTTTATTTCATAAGTTAGATTATAATAAAAGTAACATCTTCATTAGAATTTGATTTATGAAATAAAAATCATCACTTTTGTCAAAACTTGATTGTTGAATTGAAAATATCATTTTTGTTAAAACTTGATTACTGAAATGAAAGTAACAATTTTGTTTACATTTTTTTTATGTAAATAAGAAATTATTTTCAGAAGTTACATAGAAATTGGGTAGATATTTTATTCATGTTTTTCAACGCAAATAAACATAGAAATTAAAAGGTTATCTTTCATTTGCACTTTTCAATGCAAATATAGCATGAAATAAAATTCATTTTTCTCATTTGCATCTCACAATGCAAACATAAATTGACAATAAAAAGTACATTTTTATTTGTGTTCGACAACACCAATAAAACTAAGAAAATAAAATACATATTAAAAATAAAGTTTTGTTCTTTATTTTGTGATCTAAAATGTAAATATATTTTGAAAATAAAGTTTGTACTTCTATTTACATTCAGCCATGCAAATATATATATAGTAAATAGAAATTGTTCTTTTATTTGCATTTACCAATGCAAATATATAATGAAGCAAATAATTCATTTGCACTCACCAATGCAAATACATACACATATTGAAAATAAAGTTTATTTCTTTCATTTGCATTTATCAATATATATATGCATTGAAATTAATGTTTATTCTTTTATTTGCATTTATCAATGCAAATATTCAATGAAACTATAGTCTATTATCTACATTTACCAACAAAAATGTACACGCTTTTATACATTTAATAGAATTTGTTTAAATTATACTTTGAAAATAAATTTTGTTCTTTTATTCACTAATGTACATATAATTTAAAAATAAAACTATTCTTTGTTTGCATTCATAAATGCAAATACTCATTTAAATAAAATTTGTTTCTTTTATTTACATTCAATAATGTAAATACACTTTGGAAATGAGGTTCTTCTACATTCACCCAAATATACTTTTAAATAAAAATAAAAGTTACATTTGTTATTTGCATTTCTTGTTGTAAACAAAACCTTAAAATAAAGTTCGTTTTTGTTTGCAATTCATGAATGCAAACAAACCATCAGATTGAAAATCATATTCTGGATTTATAATTTTAATATGAATAAAGATTGTTTGAAATAAAGGTTAGAATTTGAAAGTTACATTTTAACAACTAAACATTCACATTTTTATCATTAAAGTAGAATAGATAAAAACACTCATTTTGCCTAAATTAAAAGAACAAAATATAGCATTGGCATATTTATTAGAATTGAAACACAAATTATTCATTTTGGTAAATTTATATTAGTTAAAAACAATTATTCATTTTTGTTAATTTACATTAGTTAAAATAATTATTCATTTTAGTCAATTTATACTAGTTGAACAAAATTTTACATTTTGTCAGAAATATTCATTTTTGTCAAAATGAATTAGTTGAAGCAATTTATATATATATATATGTATGTTTGGCAAGATATATGCTTGTTAAGATTGGTTAGTTAAATCAAAATATTTATCATTTTGCCTCATTAGAATTGCCAAACAAAATAACCACTTTGTTTAGAGTTTTAAATTAGCAAAATAGAATTTGTAAATAGAGACAAAGTTATTATGCTTATTCATTCATTGCAATAGAGATATTTTCTTATCATCATTATATGTATTGTGTAGTACACTTCCATTCACAAGTTACCCGACTTGTGTATGTGATTGGGACGATAATTTTTCACACATCGCCCAAGTGCACAAATTAGTTTATTATTTGTTTGTTGGTTGAAAACCCCACACGGGTGTTGGGATGAAAATTTATATACACTAATCCCAATATTCAGTTGTATGTTGATCATTAGATCGACAGGCTGCGATGAGCGTTATCATTGAATTTTAACGCTTACACAGTGGAAATTACACTTTGGATGTAGACGGATGATGTGATGGTTTTACTGTTATTATCATATATATGATGTGTGTGAAATCCATATAATCCAAATTATATGGCAAATGTTTGAGTCGTATTTCGATTCAGGTGTTCTTTTAAATAATGATATTGTTACATTGGAAATCCTTTTTATATAAAGTGCATATGTTTTCATAATATATTTTTAATCAACTATATGTTAAAACAAAGAATATTTGTAAAAGAAAGAATTCATAATATAAAGCATACCTTTCATTTTGAGTCTTTATATAAAGAATATTTTTATGATTATTTTAAAATATGTTTTTTAAAAAGATTACTAGCATTTGCAATTATATTTTTTGTGATTATAAATTAATTGAGATGTGAAGTGGATTTATCGTGGATGATGTTTTAAACGACATTTTTCCTTTAATCCAATTTACATTGAAATTATTATTTGGAATTTATAAATCTATTTTATAGATTTAAAACGGGCATTTTCTAAAAATCAAGTTTTCAATTTAATATATTAAATTGGAATTAAGTGGAAATTCGATTGGTAACAATCGAAATGGGCTTCTGTAAAAGAAGACCGATATTATATATGGAATTTAAGAGGCTTTGCCGTTATTCCATTTATATTATTAGTCTGATACAGAAATCTATATCGATTTTGTATTGATTTGATTTCTGTGGAATTCCATATTTCAGAAATGGATTTATAGATTTTATTTTCAGTGTTTATCTTTGATAAAATTAATGAGAATCTTTTAAAACAAATATCTTATTAAAAGAATATTCTGAGTTGGGATGTGGCGTAATGTGTGATTTTCCAATATTTGCTTTTTAATCCCAAAATACGCGAGTTATTCAGAAAGACCGGGTTTAACCCATTCTGAATAATCATCATGACAATCAAGAGTCGAAGATGAAGACCGTGATTGAAGACTGAAGGTTTTCACATCGTTGGGATGATGATGACTGGTATCTTGAATTGGGATTAGCCTTCCAAGGCAAGGTATTTGGTGATGGTCGTCCAAATGCATTTGGAGATCGATGGGACGTTGTTTCACTCAGACCCAGAGCGGACTTGTAAATGGATTTTGTGTCTGACATTGTATTCATTTCTGCTGTATTTGTTGAACGCTACTGATTATATATTTCTGTTTGGTGGTGAAGAATTTATTCTTTACTTATCACCCTTCTCTAAGACGTATGAGCTTAGAGGTTATATATATATTGGTAGATGATCAATAATATGGTAGGGTATGACAATGTGACATGCTAAGATGCAAATGATCAAGGCTTTGTTGAAAAGCAGGCCTTGTGGTTGATGATCAAAGCATAGCCTGTTTAGGCATAGCTTTGTGTATAGCGTGACTTCGCGAACCTCACACCCCGGTATGAGTCAAAAATGGGATTAAGACTGCAGGGAGTGCACACGTTTCTTTCTAGCTAGTGGTGTTTGGGCTTTAACACGGCCCGACATTTTACTTATGTGGATTTCGGATTGAGGTACCTCGGGTTTTTATAGGCCGGAAGTGGTCATACTATAGGTTCAAAGGAACCGGGAAACATGTGTTCAGGAATTGCCAATCCACTACCGTTAGGTGGGGACCGGCCCTGAAGATCCAAGGGTTCACTGCGGGGGATCCTGAGGCAATTGCTAGAGTGTCTCGAATTGGAAGAGGACGATCCCTAGCCTCGATCTCATGATGGAAACCCAATTCCCAATACACCCTTGCGGCTTTGATTGTAAACCTATATATGGCGACATAGTATATGGTACCTATGCCGTCTAAGATTAATACATTTATATTGAAATGTTTTAAATATATATATATATATATATATATATATATATATATATATATATATATATACACACACTAATAATAATATCGTTTTTACGTATCAAGCATCTTTTGACCATTATAAGGTAAAACCCTATCCTCTAGTGTGCGTTGCATTGTGTCATGGGACCTGGGTCTTATAATGGTTTCATTTTTCTAAAAAGCATTACGTTATTTGACGATTTACTTTAATTATGCACTGGCAATCCAATGGAGTAAACCCGTTCCGCATTAGCGGCATGGTCCTGAGATTAGCCTACTTATTAGATAAGTTAGGTATAGAATTCTCACACCAGTCCCACGACTGACCTGTAGTTTGTTTCACTTTGCAAACTCGGGTGCCCTCTTTCCACACGGGCAGTCGAGTTGCTCTTTTTGCAGATATAGTTAAGCAGGATCCTGGATTGAAGCCTGAAGCTGGGTCCAGAATATTGATGGCCTTCCGCTGAGATTAGTTCCGCTGCAATGTATTTAATTTATTGTAAATGTATCTTCCGCCGTATTATTTATTGATGTACTCTGATATATTCTGTACTCTGATGTAACATTTATTATTGATGTTATAAATGTATGTGTTGTTGTTCTGATGTGTTGTATGCCCAAAGTTAACATACGTGGGTTTTGAACGGTCCTAATCGATCTTGCGATCGATTAGGGTCGGGCGAAATCCACGTCGTTACATAACTGATGTCCTAATTAGGAGGCATCCCGAAATATGGATAATGAGTGGTGATCGTCCAGACGTACGTGGAGATCGATGGGTATGTGAGGTATATAGTGCCTCTGGTTTCGTTCCGACCCGGAGCGGACTTGTAAATGGACTGTGTGTCTGACATTGGAATTCATTCTGTGTGATTGATAGCCATCAGTTGCATGGTGTGAATTGCCTGTGTGGCATGCTAAGATGCAGTGATCAAGGTTTCTTTTGAAAAGCAAAGTCTTGTGGTTGATGATCAAAGCATGGCCTGTGTGGCGTAGCTTTGTGTATAACGTGAATTCGCGAGCCTCACACCCCGGTACGAACTAGAAACGGGAGAAGACATCAGGGAGGGCATGCGTTTTCTTCTAGATAAAGGTGGTGTCAGTGCTTAAACTGGCTGACATTTATATTATTTCACCTGTGTGGTTGTTGCAGTTGCGAGGCGCCTCAGATATATCGGTGACTATGTGAAGCCAATGGATCCATTTGTTGGCTCCTTGACGCCCCAAAGGGCGGGGAAACGCAGTGTTCAGGCATTTTAATCTACATCGGTGGACCGGCCCTAACGATCCAAGGGTCGATGCGTTCTGATCCTGAGACAAGGGCCAGAGCGTCTCGAATTCGGTAAGGACTATCTTTTGCCTTGGTTCATGCTGGAAATCCAATTTCCAAATACGTGATTGTGCGGTTTTGATTGTATACCTATATATGGCGACATGATATATGGTACCCATGCCGTCTATGATTGATACTTATGATTTGAAATTGTTTTTAAAACATATAAACACTAGTAATAATATAAAATTCTTTTGTTTTATTTGTATCAAGCATATTTTGGCCATTATAAGGTAAAAACTCCATCCTCCGGTTTGCGTTGCATTATGTGATGGGAACTGAGTCTTATAATGGCTTCATTTTTATAAAAAGCATTGCGATGTTTAAAAGATTGACTTGTTTTGAAGCACTAGCAATCCAATGGAGTAAACCCGCTGCACGAAAGTGGCGTGGTCCTGTGATTAGCCATATTATAAAATGTGTTAAGTAGATTTCTCATACCAGTCCCATGACTGACTCGTAGTTGTTTCACTTGCAAACTCGGGTGCCCCTTTTCCTACACGGGCCGCCTTGTATTCAGGTTTCAGCAGGCTCTTTCTGGATAGCTGGAGCTGAAGATGGATACTATCATTTATCTCTTTTATGTTGTTCAGCTCCTATTGTACATATTATGTTTGTTTTCCGCTATAGACATTTATGTATAGCTGAACTGTAATTGTACTAAGTATGATCCTGTATACTGTGTAACTCTTATGTTTACGTTTATCCAGTATATTATTTGTTCATTATCTGGTGTATTTATTTAATTCTGTTCTGCTATTATCTGTTTATGTGTTATATTCCAAAGATTACCCTTGCCACCGTCGGTACGGGGTTTGGGGTGGTCACATTTAGGTCATTTCAGGTGGTACCAGAGCTCTGGTTTACAGAGCTCGAGAACAAGACACATTAGAACCATACGAAAGAATTCATCAGAGATTGAATTAGTAACATGCAATGAGAATGGCTCGTTAGAGATAGGATCAGTACTATCCTAGAACGAGTGTGAAGAGTATATTTTTAAATGAAAAAAAATATTGTTTTGAAAATTTAAACCGTATTCAACGTATTTGAATATTTATTTGTATTGAATTTGGACAATCCAATATATAAAGATTTTGCACATACGCCTTGCAAATGTGTATTCGAAATTTTAATATGCTGGATAGATATTGAATCACACTCTAGTCGCCCGGAGATGATACTAATGATTGATATATCATCATCAGTGTTTGTGTTCGAGTTTCGAAAGTGGGATTTCTATATATTTCCATTAGACTGGTGTGAGAACCAAAACTAGATAGGGCTTATTGTTGTGAATTGGCATCAAAAACACTATTTTCTGTTTATGTATCAAAATTATGAATTTGAAACGTTAATCAACTAATTGATTGATGGTTGTGTTGTGTGATTATTCATTTAAACCAATATGTGAAAGAATGGTACCTGTAGCCAAATTGTATCAAATATTGAATTGTATTGAAAATTGTTGGAAATTGCATGCATATACATGTGTATCCATTGAATAAGTCATTGCAAAGAGGCTAGAGCAGAGGAATAAAATTGTTTGTCGACAAATAGGTACATGTTTATTGTATTTCCTGGGGTTTTTGATGATTTTATGAGCCGATTGGCTAGCTGCTTGGCTGTTTCTTTTTCTTTTTGCATTGGAAAGGCCTGCATGGCAATTTCGGGATTTTCCCGGTGCTCCCGGACAGGGGAGGTTATGGCGAAATTTTTCAAAAATTTAGGGTGTTAGCCAAATTTTTGAAGAATTTGAAAAGTTCTTAAAAACTGAAAAGTTGAAGAACTTAAGCCATAATGAAAATAATGAAAGTTGAGTTCGTTAGTAAACAACTTTTAGCTCTGTTCCTTTTCGAGGACGAAAAGATTTTAAGTGAGGGAGATTGTAACAACCCGGAAAATCCGAGCCAATTTAAAATTTTTAATTTGGCAATTTTGATGAAGTTTGATACTTAAAATGATTTATTTTAAATAATAACGATGATAAATTTATTTTGAGTAGAATTAGAACGTATATATTTATTTGAATCGACGTTAGAATATAATTATTATTTTTTAATTATCAAAGGAACTGAAAATGGCGCGATAGTTTGAAAATTCGATTTCAAATGAATGTACAGGTGTAACAACCTATATTTTTTATGTATTTAAATTTATATTTAAAATTAATAAATTGAATAATATGGGTTAAAATCCAAATTTTGCTGATAATAATAATGATGATTATTGAATTGAGTATAAATAGGTTTTCAAATTTAGTTTTTAAGAAGGCTGTAATTTGAATTTAATATTTAAATAATTAAATTAATTTCAGTGGGTTAATTTAAAAGTGGAATTCAAATTTAAATTGGAAATGGTGGAATTTTGAGTCGTTGAATTATAACTGAAATTCAAATTAAAATTCAAATAATCAAATTTAGGATTAGAAAAATGTATGACATTTATTTATAAAAAATTATTTAAGTTATAAATTTATTTAAGTGGAATTTTATAAATATTTAAATTGAATTAACAGTTAAATGAAAGATTTGAATATTTTATTGATTTAATTGCTGCGAAATTTAACTGTTTTGGCAACTATCTCGGAATCCAACGAAACCGGTCTCATTGGAACCGGAACGGTGAAGTATGATAGGATTTCAATTTGCATTACAATCGGACTTACCATTTGATCGTACGAGAGAAAATGTGAACAAGATCTATGTAAATGGATAAATTGGTGTTTTCAACATTTGGGCCTTCTATAATTATATAAATAAAACCCACTTAACACCCATCAGCTCATTCTCACCACATGTACGTTTTATCCTTGAGAATTTTCTCTTTAATGGCTGAAACAAATCTCCAAACCATAGAAATAAAAAATTCAAGCTTTGAAATTCAAATCTCTTCAAAACCTGGCGTATTATATGTCAAACTGAAGCTCCGACGATACGAACCTATGGGTGCTCTCTGTTTCGACATGCAGCGCTTTACCTGGCCGAAAAACGCGGTCAAACAGGCATTTTTGTGAAACCATAGGCATGAATTAGGGGTTTCTGATTTTGGCTTTAATCAGGGATTCGAGCTTATGGGTATTGTTGAGGACGTCGATACGAGTTGGAGGAAGTTGGTCAGAGCTTCTATCATCGAGTGTAGTGGCTGAATTCGGTGGTTGAACGTTCAAAATGGCAGTATTAGGGTTCGATGGCGATGGCTCCCTGGTCAACCAGAGATGACGATGTGTGACGGCAAGGAATTTCGCTCGGTCCGAACCAGTCGTTAAACCGATCTAGACCGTTCGAAACGCCCTATCGTTTGAGAACACGACAAATCAGAACGCATATAGAAGAACATTTCATTGTATATTACAACAATGCATCAGATTACAAGAATATACAGAGTATAAATGAATAAATATTACACAGAGATATCAGAGATTTAAATTACATTTAAATACATAGCAGCGGAAAATAATACAATACACAACTAGAAAGAGATATACGGATACAAAGCTTTCCGGATATCATTCCAGCTGTAAACCAGGATCCTGTGAATATAAATCTGCAAAACCAAAACTACTAGCTGCCCGTGCGAAAAATAGGGGCACCCAGAGTTTAGGTTAAAACAATAAACTCCAGGTCAGTCATGTGACTGGTGTGAGAACTAAAACAGTTATTAATTCTTGATTTTAAAGTTAGGTAAATCAAGGGACCACGCCGTATAACACGGAACGGGTTTCCTCCCAAGAATACCAGTGCATAAAACAAGCAGCGCAATGCTAAATAAAGAAAAATGAAGCTGTTATAAGACCCAGGTCCCATCACACAATGCAACGCAGCCGAGGATAGGGTTTTCCCTTATAACAGCCAAAGAATGCTTGATACGGTTAAAACAAATCGTTTGATACTATTATAAGTGCATAGTGTATAAAACAACTTCAAATCATAAGTATCAATCATAGGCGACATGAGCGTCCCATGCCACTATGTCACCATATATAGGTTTACAAATAAAACTGCAAAGTCACGTATTTGGAAATTGGATTTCCGTCTATGAACCGAGGCAAAAGATAGTCCTCAACCGATTCGAGACAATCTAGCCCATGTCTCAGGATCAGAACGCATCAACCCTTTAGATCGTCAGGGCCGGTCCACCGATGTGGATTATTATGCCTGAACAATACGTCTCTCCGCCCTATGGGGCGTAAACGAGCCAACAAATGACTCCATCGGTTCGAGAACGACCGATCAATCTGAGGCGCCTCGCAACAGCAACAACCACATAAGTCAAACTCGTCAGGGCGTGTAAAACCACTGACGCCACTTCTAGCTAGAAAGAAACGCAAGTCCTCCCTGATGTCCCCTCCCGTTTTTGGTTCATACCGAGTGTGAAACTCGCGAAGCAAACGTTACACAAAGCTACGCCACAAAGGCCGTGCTTTGATCATCACCACAAGACTTTGCTTTTCAACAGAAGCCTCGATCAATTGCCCCTTAGGCATGCCACACAGGCAATTCACTCCATGCGTTTGATATCCATCAACATATAACCCCTGAGCTCGTACGTCTCAGAGAAGGGCGTTAAGCAAGAGAATAAATTCTCCGCCGCCAAACAGATATATATTTAATAGAGATCAATCACACGGACTAAAATCCAATGTCAGACACACAGTCCATTTACAAGTCCGTTCTGGGTCTGAACGGAACCGGAGGCACTTAGTACCCCGCATATCCATCGATCTCCAAGTACGTCTGGACGATCACCAACTGTTTCCATCTTCTTGGGTGTACAGCCCAATCAAGATCATCAGTAATTACCCAAACGACGTGAAGACCTCCGGTCTTCGACCATCGTCTTCATCTTCGATTTATCGTCGTATCAGTTATTCAGAATGGGATAAACCCGGTCTTTCCGAATAACTCGCGTATATTTTATAAAAGTGCTACACAAACACAACATACGCCTCATTCCAATTCATCAGTCACTAACCGCAAATTAATCAAGAGAATAGTTCCCCAAATATTAACCCCGAAGGCCGAAACCAACATCAGATCAATATCCAGAAAACCATTCTGCTTGGCTAACCGACAGTTAGTTTCTAAATTTCACATTCATAGGGAAAGATTCCCATTAATTTTATCAAAGATAAATTCCTTGAATTTATTCTTTAATCTACTTTTGAATATCAATTCAAAACTAGTCGGGATTAACGAACCTTACCGAAGTAATCGTTTGTTTTAATTTCCCAATCCCAACCTATTCATCCCATGAAGTAAAACTGGTCATACTTCATATCTAACACCACGGTGTTATCGGTAAATTCAATTACCATTTCACGTTCAAATCTAATTAAAGATTTAACTATCGCCTGGAGCAAAACTGGTGATACTCCATTTTCGATCATTTCAATCTAATTAAAGATTCATTAAAACTCCACTTTGTTTTAATCTTCGACTGGGTTAAAGAATCAGTGTCATTTAAAACACGGTTCACGATAAACCCAAAATCACATTCATTAATTATCGGGTTAAAGAACGAGTGTTATTTAAAACACTGTTCACGATAAACCCAAAAATCAATATCGACTCGATTCCAATTAAATATTATTTAATTGGTACATTTCATTAAATCTAAATAAAAAGATTTAATCTTTTCTCCACTGGGTTTAAGAACAGTGTTAGTGAAGACACCATTCACGACAAACCGCAAATCACATTTGATATTCAATACAAGGCTCTGAATAGAAAATATACCGGCTTATATTCAATATCAAATTCTACGACTAACAAATATCGTATTGGAAATAACGATATATATATCTATATCTTTCAAATTTCCATAACAACAGTTGTATAATCACAAAATCCAACATCGAAATATTCCGAAGACAATTTCGATTCAAATCCACTCCAATGCAATCATTGGAAATTTTGGTTATTTTCAAAATCCTTTTCAAATTCAATTTATTTATTTAAAAATAAATAGAATTATATTTCTAGTTCAAAACTAGTTCATTTCGATAAAAATCTATTTTTATCTTTTCAAATATGGAGTTTTTCATCCCAAATCTTCACAAATCATTTCTTATGATTTTACACAAATTATTACTATTTTTAATAATTTTATCAAGGCCCGTACAGTCGATTTCCATCAACGGTCATCGAACTGCACTTACAGCGACCTTTTTCGAATTTGATTTGGACGTATCTCCAAATCCAACCGTTAGATTTCATTTTCCTGACATTCGTTAGAAAGCTCTTTTCGATACGAACCCAACGGTTCCGGTTTTAGGAGAATCCGACGGTCGGATCTCCCGTTATGTCCGTTTGAAATAAATGGTCGAAATTCGCGAACTGCCGCGGCGCGGCGCGTTCTATTCAGGCCATTATATTATATATATAATATATAGTATATATATTTCGTCGATTTCTATTTAAAACGAATTATATAAATAGTTTTAAAATTCGTTTCAAAAGCAATCTCAACTTCCATTTCAATTCAAATCAAAATTGAATTCTTCTTTATAAATTCGGTTTAAAATTCATTTCTATTCAATTCAAATTTCAATTCAATTTGAATTCATTTCACTTCGCTTTCAATTCAATTTGAATTCGTTTCACTTCGCTTTCAATTCAATTTGAATTCGTTTTCAATTCAATTCATTTCGAAATCGTTTTCAATTCAATTCATTTCGAAATCGTTTTCAATTCAATTCATTTCGAAATCGTTATATATTCAATTCATTTCGAAATCGTTTTCAATTCAATTCATTTCGAAATCGTTTTCAATTCAATTCATTTCGAAATCGTTTTCAATTCAATTCATTTCGAAATCGTTTTCAATTCAATTCATTTCGAAATCGTTATCAATTCAATTCATTTAAAATGAATAAAATCGATATAAATATCGTTTACGTCAAAATGGCGTCAATCTAATCAACACGACTTCATAAATTTCTATTTCAAATATTTTATTTCAAATATTTCTTTTTCAAAATAGTTGTTATTATCAAAATATTTCGTTCAACACATGACCAATCTCAAAGGATGAGTACTGTCAACACATGAGCTTTTATTTTATATTGATAAAGATGTAAATTTTATTATCAAAATATTTCGTTCAACACATGACCAATCTCAAAGGATGAGTACTGTCAACACATGAACTTTTATTTTATAATATTCCTTATTTTCTAAATTAGAATGAGGCCCAATCAATCACCATATAAGGTTAATTATATGGATTTTCATACAACACATGTATAATAGCATTGAAAAATAATCAACCATCAACCAAAGTGCACTACACTGTATAAGCATCAAATATTGGTATCTAACGCTTGTAACAGCTTGTCAATCAATAGATTGACATATTTAATAAATCAGGATGAGTGAAATTCATATTTCATCCTAACACCCGTGTGGGGTTTTCAAACAATCAAACACAGATTTTAGTTGTGCAGTTGGGCGATGTGTAAAATTTATCGTCCCAATCAATGTCCTTCAAATAGGTGTACATAAACAAAACGTCTGGTTTGTAAATGAATATTTATTTATTCACATTCACGTTAAAAATTATATTTTTAACGATAAAACATTTTATTCCAACATATGAATTTCTATTAAGTTCATTCTTTAAATAAAATGATATTTTTATTTTTCTAACACATTTTAGAAAATTTCGGCGGCATAACGGCACGATACTAGAAACGGGACAAGGCCTAGCCTTATCCCCGGTATAGTGAAGGCCCACGCCATTCACACATCAATCAAATTCACCAAACAACCAAATTCAAATCAAATCATATAACTAAGCTATGCAACCAAACAAACAAGTCCATGGTCTGTGGACGATTGTGTCGGGTGCTACTAAGCACCGTCTGCATCCTAGTATATATATATAACTAGAAAAGTTTAATTGAAAGGTGAGAAGTTCTCACAGATAGCTATCCAAGCTCCACGACACTTCTTTTACAGAAATCTTCATCGCTATCGCATCTTCGTCATCTTCCTTGCCCGTAGTCACTATAAATATAAAAATCACATTTTTATATTCTCTATTATATAAAAATCATATTTTTATCGCTAACTTCATATTGTGAAAATAGAATTTTCATCGCTATTTCCTATTTGTAAAAATAGAATTTTCACTTCGTTATACTTTATATAAAAATTGAATCTTTACTATGTTATTCAATATATAAAAATCGAATTTTTACTATGCTATTCAATATATAAAAATCGAATTTTTACTATGCTATTCAATATATAAAAATCGAATTTTTACTATGCTATTCAATATATAAAAATCATATTTTTATTTTGCCACTCGTATAAAAGTTATATTTTTATTACTCTACTATAATAAAAATTATATTTTTAACCTTAAAAATCACTTCTTTTTAGCGTTCTAAAAATCCAATCTTTTTCCTATACAAAGATCTAATTTTTAATCACGATATATATTCTTCTCTCATTTTTTATAATATGAGAGATCATAGCTTTAAATTTATAAAAATTTGAAAATTAAATCAATGTACATAAATAATGAAAATAAAACTTACAGTTGGATTTCTAGAAGGGGGAGGGGTTTCACATTGCTGAGAAGGGGGAGGCAAAGCTTCGTCGGTCGGCAGCAGCGTTGGGTGGGCCACGCAGGTGGTGGGGCGTCAGCCTAGGCGGTTTTTTTTTTTTTTTTTTTTTTTTTTTTTTTTTTGGGGCGAGGTAGGGCTTGGGGAGGTTTGTGGGTTCGAATAGAAGAGGAGGAGGGGGATCTGGTGGTCATCGATGGCTGGGAGAAGGGCGCGGCCTTCTGTCGCGAGAGAGGAGAGAGAAACGGAGGGGGAAGGCGGTTGACGGTGGAGCTTGGGGCGACGTGGAGGAAGGGCGGTTGAAGCTCCAGTGGGCGAGCTCCGCCTCTGGCGGCGGTCCTGGCGGCGGCGATGGTCGTCGCCTGGCGCGATTGATTTCCTTTTTTTTTTTCTTTTTTTTCTAATCTGTTCGAATGATTTTAGTCAGGGGGGGGGTCTGATAGGAATAAGGAGAAGTTTAATTTTTTTTTTATTAATTTAATTATTTTATTTTTCAAAAAGTTGACTTTCACATACGACCTCTAAACGAGGCCCACCGCCTGTCGTCCATAGCGTTACACCCCCATTCCGAACACAATGGGATATGTATCGCAAGCTGATTCGATCGTTTCGATCAGTTTCCGTTAAATTTACATTTAAATCACTATATTGAATTTAAACGCGCATTTCAATTTACCGGGGTCACATACGAACTTTAAAAATTCCAGAAAAATATTTTCTAGCTTCGTATTGACGATACGGTCCTTACAAAACTAGTTTCATCGAATTCTGAGATCGTTGGAAAAATGGCCAATTTCCAGTCGATTAAAATCAACTGAAACTGGTCAAACGCGTTTTCCTTTGCCACGCTCACATATTGATTCGAAAAATTATGAAATTTAAAACCTAGCAATAATTTTACATCACGGACCCAACAAAAGTGGTTTCGTCGAAATCCGAGGTCGTTTGCAAAATGTCCATTTTTAAGGGCCTGAATTCCATAGCGACTATTCAGAAATTTCAACTGGACATATCTTTTGATTTCCGCTACGAACTTTTGATTTTTCGGATTCGTTGGAAAGATATTCACTATTAGATTCCATTATTTTTGGTTTCACTAAAATCCGGATTGTTTTGCACCCGGTACATTCAATTGAAGTTTGAAATCGAATTATTGAACTACCGCGCCATTTTCAATTCTATTTATAATTATATATAATTATTTATATTCCAACGACGACGTATATAATATATACGTTCTAATTATATTCAAAATAAATTTTCCGTCGATATTATTTAAAATAATTCATTTTAAATAATCAAAATTCGCAAAAATTGCCAAAATAAAAATTTCAAACTGGCTCGCATTTTACGGGTTGTTACACGATGTGTGTACGGGTAGATGCGGTTTTCGGAGAGGGTCCGTTTGGTAGTGGTCTCGTATGTTCTGGTGGTTGGAGCGTGGAGGAACAGGCGGTCAAAGTAGTGGGTGCAGATGGGTTATTTTGTGCGTTGGCTACTGTAGCGGGCTGGAAGAAGGAGCGGGAGAATGTGAAGCTGATGTGTCAAAATTCTAGCGGGTGAGGAGATTATATTATAATTTTTTTATATATTTTAAATCTGAATGGTAAAACTCTGACAACTTCCTCATATAAACTCGGATTTGGACGTGGATGGGTGCGTTGGGACAGTGGAAAAATTGCGGTCGATCTGAGACTGGTTTGGCTCCGTTTAGAGACTGTCAAATTTCGATCTCTAGTCGGATGTTCGACCGATTTAAAGACCCGAAGGTGAGTGATTTTCTCACTTACGAAATACTGAATTATTCCCATATTTATTAAATTAAATTGTGAATTAAGTTTGGCTACATGGTTGTGTATGATTGATGATGTGTTGATTTAAAACCGACATGCGAGTATGGAAATCTAAAAATTTAGGCAAATAATCAGTTATTAAATTTAATTTAATTACTAGTAGAAAATTCTGATCCTTGCAAACCCATGAACAGTTTAATACTGATTAATTGGATGAAATGGTTGTTTGGTTGAATTTTATTATTGAATTGGTGTTGACACTGCTAATGCTTCATATTTAGTATATTGTATTGCATGTTGATTTGACGATAAATCCCAATTAACCTTGATGTTACGGGCATCTAATGAACCCTGGATTAATCGATTTAAATAAATTAAGAACACAAAATTAAATGATAAATCTCTGTGATCCTGATTTGGACTGGAATGATAGATCAATCCCTGAATATCGAGAAATTAAATTTAAATCACTTGGCCATAGGGTAGCAAATTATATATGACATCGGTTGGTTAAATGATTTAAATCGAAGGAAATTCATTTAAAGGAAATGCGTCGATCTCGATTAATTTTTATTCTTCCTTTAAAGATTTGAATCTTGAATGTTATTTGAAGTGATTAAGAAAAATTTTACCAAAGTGAATTTGAAGTTGTAAAGATTCAAAATTTATATGATTTGGGATTTTCAAGGATTGGGTGGACTCGAACTTAATAAATTCTTAATGAGTTTAATATTGGATTAAAGATAATCGAGGATACTTGGAGTGTTTTAAATTTAACACGAGTATGGTTTTGAATCCTTGAATTGAAAATAGGTTTGAATGGGGTTGAAACAAGATTTTTAATTATGCAACTCCATGTGGACTGGGGTATAGGTTCGAGTATTTGAGATTCGGAAGAAGCAACAAATTCGGTATTAAGAATTTTATTATATATAGATTGTTTGATTTCAAAAAAAAATTTCCTTTAAAATTTATTTATTAAGATTTTTTTTCCGTATAAACTATTTTGTCATAATTGAATTTCCTTATATTTTATTTCATAAACTATTTTGGTAAAATTTAGTTTCTGTATATCCATATTGTTTTAAAGTTATTTCATCCTATTCCAACTATTATATTTTTTTATATATTATTTTATATAAAGGTTTTCTTTATAAACATCAATTTTTTCATAGTTATATCCTTTAATTTTACATTTCTTCCGAATGGAAAGTGTTTGGATCTAAATCGTTGGTTCAAATGGAGTTGAGGTAATAATTCCTTCTATTTGACTATGAAACGATTTAAATCGATTTTTATATGGATATATGAATTATATTCTTCTCGAATATAAATAGATCTCCTAAGAGACTTAGAATGAGTGTTATGAAGATATATATTCTAGTTGAATATGAATGGATTTCGAACATAAACCGATTTGGAATAATTATAACCTCTGATGTGAAGTATATTCTTCTGGAATATATATCGATTTGGAAGTATTATATGAGTATAATATAATGATATGAAAGTGTATTCTAGTTCAGAATATAATCGGTTTTGGGAATGATTGGGATATCATGATATGAAATTTTATTCTATTGAATAAATTTGGTTCGAAATAGAATAGGATATTTTGATATGAAAGCGAACCTTTATGAAATATAAAAGAACTAACCGATGTGAAAGATGTAAGCGTTGGTTGTTAAAGAGACCGGAGTCTACATGAGGCATACTCTCTGTCAATGTCGATACCACTGTAATAACTGTGAACGTTATGACGTATCCAGAATGAGTATGATGACTTGGAGGCGATTATTGAATCGAAGAAGATGAATGACAACGAAATAGCCCTGACCTTCGGGTCAGAATTGAAATAACTAAAACAGGAGCTATACCGTGACTAATTGAGGTAGCATTTTTGATCGGACACACTTCTTCGATACTATTTCTATGACTATGATGATGATGATGATTTGGGACCATTTATGATTTTGGGAGTGTGTTCCGACGTGGGCGGTAGTGGCTGCTATGCGTTACCACTGGTATGGCAGTGCAATTAGTAGAATCCTACCCTGGGCGTTGCCTCGAGTGCCTTGTCATATTATCCTTATCGAGCCCCATACGATTTTGATTTGTATCGTATCTATGGAGTGCTCTCTGATGCCATCCTTGTTAGGTTGGGTTTACGGTACTGTATAGACTACGGTATTATAAACGATGTAAGGGTAAAAATGTAATCCCGCTTACGCTATTTTCAGTATTTATACTTTACTGAGTAGACACTATCATAATAGAGTATTATACTATCTCTGTATTAGTTTAACGGATCCTTGAGAGATGGAAAAATCCCGTAACATCTCTTGAGTTACTGTACCTATGACACTGATGTTATTTCATATTTAATTTGACTAATATGAGAATGATTTAGTGCTGATCCAAGTGTTTGTTGTGTTTTCTTTTATGCAATACGCCCGGGTTAGCTTAAGTTTGCGTTAGCGAAGTTTACCCTGCCTTGGAGATCGAAGACGAAGATTTGATATATATATATATATATGTATATATACATATATCAATTATAAGTATGTTTTCCCGCTGCACTTTATTTCCGCTACATTACTGTATATACTTGTACTAGTGTAACTCTGATGACTGAAAGAAGTATAACTCAAAATGTGTATGATCTAAATGCTTTTATTTATTTGTGTATTATATGTTGTCCTTCCACTGTGAGAACTCTGTATTGTTTTTCTCTTCTTTCTTCTTTTCCTTCTTTTTCCCAATAACTGCCTGTATTTATGATTTGTTTGGGTCGACATGTGTGGTTTATTGTCGATTTGAATGGTCAAAAATCTGGATCGTTACATTTGGTATCAGAGCCATGGTTAGCGATAACCTTGGCACTGTTTGGGAATTAACTCGTTAGAGATGGGGTTAGAAATGCCCTAGAATGGGTTTGAGGGTATATACGAGAGAGCGTATTTATATTTTGATATAAAGTGGTTTATGTTGTGTTGGCTTATTATGTTGAATATTTATGGGTTCTGGTCGATATATGGGACGCCATAGAATCGATAGGGATTCCTAAATAATCCAATGGAATGAATTGACATAATATGGTTTTCGATTATATTTTATATATATATATTATATACTATTAGTGGTTTTAAGTGTACAAGCATTGGTCGTTGGTAGGTAATTGTATTAAGTTAATGCCTATTGCAGTTGATTCGATAATAAATTTAACAAGGAAAATTTAAATGGTCTAAGAAATATTTGGAAATGAAATGATTTGTGATTTAAGTAGAAGGAACTTGGAAACTTGATTCTGAGAGGGTTTTGAAGTAGTTTTTTTTCTAAGTTTGAAAAAAAATTGTATTATAAGAAATAGGTTTGGAAATAGTTTTCAAAAGGATATTTAAACAAAATAAGTGCGTAATCCCTTCTCAGAACATCGGAAATAACTTCGGTAATGAGTGCACGCATTATCGACGTTTATTCTGAAGCGTCTAAGTGGGAAGACCACTCGATATTTTCATATCCAGTTTAACAAGGGATTTTGGATTTAAATTCCATATAGTATAAAGTCTATATAAAAGTATTCGTATATGTTATTTAAAGTTGAGTTTAAATTAAAACGGAATAGAAATTCCGAAGTTCTTGGTTAATTAAAGGTTTAGATTTAGAGTTTTATATCGTATAAGATATGAATATTATTTTAAGCTTAGATATAAACCCAGGATTTAGGTTTTAAGTTTACCTTAACTAATAATATTAACTCCTATACCAGAGTAACCTGATTCATTAGAATTTTGGTTTGAAACCAGCAAAATTTACTTGAGTATTAAGAAAAGAGAAATTGTCATTGAAATGCTTAAGCATGAGCAATTATAAAGTTTAAGCAAATTCCAGGTTTAGTCGTTATAAGTGTTCGACAAGGATTAAAATTTACCAAGAGATGAAATTCAACTAAAGTATAATAAATTGGAAAGTTTTGTTGGGCAAATAAATTTGGCGTAGCTTATGACTTGGCTAATTAATAAGGATATTAAGTTAGTCAAGTTAAATAAGGTTAAATTAGGAAATCGAACAAAAGTGGTTTGAGATCCAGGTGTAAAAGTTGAATTATAAATGATCCTTAATTAAATTCCTGTTTGGCGGGTCAAACAAATAAATTTAGTTGAAGGAATAAGATTTAGTTTAAAATGAAATTGAAATTGAGAAAACCTGTATCACTCGAAACTTTAAGTTTTGAAATAAAGGAATGAAGATTGGTCCAAGTTAAATGTGTATACATGAAAAACCTTGGGAAATGAAAGTTAGAAGGTAACTTGTAAAGGGGAAATGGAATGAGTTATATACCAACAATAAATTGGAAATATTTTGGTTTGGAATAATTAATAAGTGGATTAAACTAGTTGAGAAGAAGTCGAAATGAAGTTTAGGTTAGTTAGTAAATGTGAGTGGTCGAGAAAAAATCTAATGGGGGTAAATCTCATTAGTACAATATATCGAATGTAAATTTGAATATAAACAATGAAACGGATGAGGATGGACTTAAATAATTAGAATGAATAAAGTCGAATTTAATCCAAATGGAAAGACATTCAATGTAAATTGGATGAAGTAAATAGATAAGAATGGAATTTGGAAATTTGATCCATTTTAATGAATGCAAGATCTAATGTAATTAAGTTCGTTAGAGATTTTTAAGTGAATTCAAGTTTTATTTGCAATTTAATGCTTGGAATGAAATGGGTAGGTTGAAAATGAACTTAAGTAAGATGGACGATAAAGGAACATAAATAAATGCAATGAAATTCATTTGATATAGGTGAAACGAACATGGATATATTTAAGCACTAAAAGAATGAATCATATTATGTGTATAATGGATCGATAACCCATTTAGATGGATAAGCTTTGTTTAAATCTTCGGAATCCGGAGGTTGAAACTCCAAATAAAATAAATCTATGTTTATGTGAAACCTGAAATATTCGATAAGCTGAAGAAAAATGGCTGTAACTTTTGATGGGATGATCGGAATTCGATGAATCCAGACTTTTCGGAAACCTTAGAAGCTTAGCTAAAACTTTTGTTAATGGATCCATGTCAAAATTTCATGTTTACTAGGTTGAAATCCGCTTGTTAGTTGTAGTATTTTGTGCAGAAAATTTAAAACTGAAGCATATACTGATATTGTTTTGATCATAACTTCCTAACGGAGTGTCGGATTTCGATGTGAGATCGGAAAGACCAGGATCTAAACTAAAACTTTTCCCTAAGTTGCTAGGTAAAATTCTGCTGTTTAAAGGGTTAAAAACGGGGTTGAACAACTCAGACCTGCATTTTTCAGTGTATGGGCGGAGGTGTTTGCCTTCACTTAAATATTCATAACTTTTGTACGAATTATCGGAATTCGACGAATCCGGACAATTCGGAAAGCTTGAAAGAAATGCTACAGCTTTTGCCTCTTTTGGTCAAATTCCATCATTAAAAGGGTGATAAACCTCATTCTGTTCGCTGGCCTGTCGTTAACATTATGGTTTTAAAGTTATGTTGTGTAAGTTGTATACATTTGCTATGTATTGTTTATATGTTGGATTCTTATGCCTATGTGAGTATTTAGCATGTGTAAGGAGTGTGCGCTGCGCCTTGGATCTCGCCTGCACTAAATACTAAAATGCTAAAGTAAATCAAAATGCAAATAAACGCTAAAGAAGGTACGTATTTGAGTTATATAGTTTTATAAGTTACATATATATATATATGGTGTTTTCCCCATTTTTGGGATGCCTCATCGAATGATGAGATGTATATTTGAATTTTATATATGTTGTGATTTTCCGGACCTCTCCGTACAAAGGAGATGCTGCCGAAATTTTCTGTTATTTCGGGAGTTAGAAAATTGTGAGATTTTTCAACTATATAACTTATTTTATAAATGCTATTCTATAAGTATGGATTTAAAAGTATGATTTGTTTAATACCTTATCTCGTTCTCTTTTCGAGGACGAAAAGATTTTAAGTGGGGGAGAATGTAACAACCCATATTTTTTGTGTATTTAAATTTATATTTAAAATTATTAAATTGAATAATATGGGTTAAAATCAAAATTTTGTTGATAATAATAATGATGATTATTGAATTGAGTATAAATAGATTTTTCAAATTTAGTTTTTAGGAAGGTTGTAATTTGAATTTAATATTTAAATAATTAAATTAATTTGAGTGGGTTAATTTAAAAGTTAAATTCAAATTTAAATTGGAAATGGTGGAATTTTAAGTCGTTGAATTATAACTGAAATTCAAATTAAAATTCAAATAATCAAATTTAAGAATTAAAAAATGTATGACATTTATTTATAAAAATTTATTTAAGTTATAAATTTATTTAAGTGGAATTTTATAAATATTTAAATTGAATTAATAGTTAAATGAAAGATTTGAATATTTTATTTGGTTTAATTGCTACGAAATTTAACTGTTTTGGCAACTATCTCGGAATCCGACGTAACCAGTCTCATCAGAACCGGAACAGTGAAGTATGATAGGATTTCAATTTGCATTACAATCCGACTTACCATTTGATCATACGAGAGAAAATGTGAACGAGATCTATGTAAATGGATAAAAACATTTGGGCCTTCTATAATTATATAAATAAAACCCACTTAACACCCATCTGCTCATTCTCACCACACGTACGTCTTATCCTTGAGAATTTTCTCTTTAATGGCTGAAACAAATCTCCAAACCCTAGAAATAAAAATTTCAAGATTTGAAATTCAAATCTCTTCAAAACCTAGCGTATTATATGTCAAACTGAAGCTCTCAACGATATGAAGCTATGGGTGCTCACTGTTTCGACATGCAGCGCTTCTTTTGGCCGGAAAACGCGGTCAAACAGGCAGTTTTGTGAAACCCTAGGCTTGAATTAGGGGTTTCTGATTTTGGCTTCAATTAGGGATTCGGGCTTATGGGTATTGTTGAGGACATCGATACGAGTTGAAGGAAGTTGGTCAGAGCTTCTATCATCGAGTGTTGTGGCCGAATTTGGTGGTTGAACGTTCGAAATGGCGGTATTAGGGTTCGATGTCGGTGGCTCCCTGTTCAACCGGAGATGATGATGTGGGTACGGGTAGATGCGGTTTTCGGTGAGGGTCTGTTTGGCAGTGGTCTCGCTTGTTCTGGTGGTCGGAGCACGGAGGAATAGGCGGTCAAAGTAGCGGGTGCGGATGGGTTATTTTGTGCGTTGGCTACTATAGCGGGCTGGAAGGAGTGGGAGAACGTGAAGCTGATGTGTCAAAATTCTAGTTGGTGAGGAGATTATGTTATAATTTTTTTTATATATTTTAAATCTGAATGGTAACACACTAATAACTTCCTCGTATGAACTCGGATTTGGACGCGGTTGGGTGCGTTGGGATCGTGGCGAAATTGCGGTCGATCTGAGACTGGTTTGGCTCCGTTTGGAGACTGTCAAATTTTGGCCTCTAGTTAGATGTTCGACCGATTTAAAGACCTGAATGTGAGTGATTTTCTCACTTACGAAATACTGAATTATTCCCATATTTAATAAATTAAATTGTGAAATAAGTTTGGCTGCATTGTCGTGTATGATTGATGATGTGTTGATTTAAAACCGACATGCAAGTATAGAAATCTGAAAATTTAGGCCAATAATCAGTTATTTAATTTAATTTAATTACTAGTGTAAAATTCTGATCCTTGCAAACCCATGAACAGTTTAATACTGATTAATTGGATGAAATGGTTGTGATGGTTGTTTGGTTGAATTTTATTACTGAATTGGTGTTGACACTGCTAATGCTTCATATTCAGTATATTGTATTGCATGTTGATTTGACGATAAATCCCAATTAACCTTGATGTTACGGGCATCTAATGAACCCAGGATTAATCGATTTAAATAAATTAAGAACACAGAGTGAAATGATAAATCTCTATGAACCTGATTTGGACTGAAATGATAGATCCATCCCTGAATATCGAGAAATTAAATTTAAATCACTTGGCCAAAGGGTAGCAAATTATATATGGACATCGGTTGATTAAATGATTTAAATATTTGAAATTATATTTGAAGGAAATTCATTTAAAAGAAATGCGTCGATCGCGATAAATTTTTATTCTTCCTTTAAAGATTTGAATCTTGAATGTTATTTGAAGTGATTAAGGAAAATTTTACCAAAGTGAATTTGAAGTTGTAAAGATTCAAAATTTATTTGATTTGGGATTTTCAAGGATTAGGTGGACTCGAATTTAATAAATTCTTAATAAATTTAATATTGGAATAAAGATAATCGAGGATACTTGGAGTGTTTTAAATTTAACACGAGTATGGTTTTAAATCCTTGAATTGAAAATGGGTTTGAAACAAGATTTTTAATTACGCAACTCCATGTGGACTGGGGTATAGGTTCGAGTATTTGAGATTCAGAAGAAGCAACAAATTCGGTACTAAGAATTTTAATATATATAGATTGTTTGATTTCAAATAAATTTTTCCTTTAAAATTTATTTATTAAGATTTTTTTTCCATATAAACTATTTTGTCATAATTGAATTTCCTTATATTTTATTTCATAAACTATTTTGGTAAACTTTAATTTCTGTATATCCATAGTGTTTTAAAGTTATTTTATCCTATTCCAACTATTATATTTTTATATATATTATTTTATATAAAGGTTTTCTTTATAAACATCAATTTTTCATAGTTATATCCTTTAATTTTACATTTCTTCCGAATGGCAAGTGTTTGGATCTAAATCCTTGGTTCAAATGGAGATGAGAAAATAATTCCTTCTATTTGACTATGAACCGATTTAAATCAATTTTTATATGGATACATGAATTATATTCTTCTCGAATATAAATAGATCTCCTAAGAGACTTAGAATGAGTGTTATGAAGATATATATTCTAGTTGAATATCAAGGGATTTCGAACATAAACCGATTTGAAATAATTATAACCTCTGATGTGAAGTATATTCTTCTGGAATATATATCGATTTGGAAGTATTATATGAGTATAATATAATGATATGAAAGTGTATTCTAGTTCAGAATATAATCGGTTTTGGGAATGATTGGGATATCGTGATATGAAATTTTATTCTATTGAATAAATTTGGTTCGAAACAGAATAGGATATTTTGATATGAAAGCGAACCTTTATGAAATATAAAAGAACCAACCGATGTGAAAGATGTAAGCATGGGTTGTTAAAGAGACCGGAGTCAACATGAGGCATACTCTCTGTCAGTGTCGATACCACAGTAACAACTGTGAACGTTATGACGTATCCAGAATGAGTATGATGACTTGGAGGCGATTATTGAATCAAAGAAGATGAACGACAACGAAATAGCCCTGACCTTCGGGTCATAATTGAAATGACTAAAACAGGAGCTATAACGTGACTAATTGAGGTAGCACCTTTGATCGGACACACTTCTTCGATATTATTTCTATGACTATGATGATTATGATGAATTGGGCCCATTTATGATTTTGGGAGTGTGTTCCGAGATGAGCGGTAGTGGCTGCTATGCGTTACCACCGGTCCGGGAGTGCAATTAGTAGAATCCTACCCTGGGCATTGCCTCGAGTGCCTTGTCATATTATCCTTATCGAGCCCCATACGATTTTGACTTGTATCGCACCTATAAAGTGCCCTCTGATGCCATCCGTGTTAGGTTGGGTTTACGGTTCTGTATAGACTACAGAATTATAAATGGTGTAAGGGTAAAAATGTAATCCTGCTTACACTATTTTCAGTATTTATACTTTACTGAGTAGACACTATCATAATAGCGTATTATACGATCTATGTATTTGTTTAACGGATCCTTGAGAGATGAAAAAATCCCGTAACATCTCTAGAGTTACTGTACCCATGGCACTGATGTTATTTCGTATTTAATTTGACTAATAAGAGAATGATTTAGTGCTGATCCGAGTGTTTGTTGTGTTTTCTTTTCTGCAATACGCTCTGGTCAGCAGAAGTTTACAGTTAGCGAAGTTTACCCCGCCTTGGAGATCGAAGACGAAGATTTGATATACATATATATATATATATATATCAATTATAAGTATGTTTTCCCGCTGCACTTTCCGTTGCATTACTGTATATACTTGTACTAGTGTAACTCTGATGACTTAAAGTAGTATAACTCAAAATGTATATGTTCTAAATGCTTTTATTTATTTGTGTATTATATGTTGTCCTTCCGCTGTGAGAACTCTGTATTGTTTTTCTCTTCTTTCTTCTTTTTCTTATTTTTCCCAATAACTGCCTGTATTTATGATTTATTTGGGTCGACATGTATGGTTTATTGTCGATTTGAACGGTCAAAAATCTGGGTCGTTCCAGCAGGATTCAAAATAAACTGTATTTTAGCGAAACAAAAAATATTAGAATCTAATTGAAAATATCTTTCTAACGAATCTGAAAAATCCAAATTTCATAGTGGAAATAAAAAGTTATGCCCAGGTGAAAATTCAGAATAGTCGATACGGAATTTTGGGCCCTTAAAATGGAAATTTTGCAAACGGCCTCCGATTTTTATGAAACCACTTTTGTTGGATTCGGGATGTCAAGTTATTACTGGATTCGAAAATTCATAATTTTTCGAATCAATATGTTTATCGTGGCGAGTAAAACGTGTTTTGACTGTTTCAATCAATTTGGATCGACCAGAAAACGGCGATTTTTCTAACGGTCTTCAAATTTGACGAAATTAGTTTTGTTAGGATCGTATGGTCAATACAAAGCTAGAAATAAATTTTCTGAAACTTTTAGAATTAGTATGTGGCCCCAGTGAATTGAAATGTACATTTAAATTAAATATATATACTGATTTATATTTTAATTTCAATGAAAACTGATCGTAACCGAATTGGCCTACGAAACATATCCCATTGTGTCCAGAGTGGGGGTATTTAGGTAGGGGCGACAGTCGTTGGGCCTCGAAAGGAGTTCAGATAGAAAAGTTGACTTTTTGAATTTAAAATATATATTCTCTCCCTAGGCTCTCTCACTCCTCACATTCTCTCAGCCGTCGTTGTAAATAAAAGGAAAAAACCTTAGCTCGAATCGCTAGCGCCGCCACGATCCCCCGTCGCCATCGCTCCCCTGCCCCACCGTGCAGACCGCCATCGCCCGAGACCTTGTCGCCACCTGCCCCACGATCAATCCTCCTTCGTTCAGAACAAGCAAAACCCCAATCCTCCAGCGCAGAGATGAGCCGCCGCACCGCCTGGGCCCACGCCTGACCACCTGACCACCTCCGACGCAACCCCCACTACCTGCGACGGCGACCGTGACTCCCCCAGCCCTCCTCCTTCAATAGACCGTAAGTTTTTAACTTTTAATTCATTTGAAAATTGACTTTTAAATTAGTTTAAAATTTGATTTTTCGTTTACTTTAAACTCTGATTTTTGTATAGTTTAAAAACCGAAAAAGATTGATTTTTAAAACTATAAAAGATTTGATTTTTTTTATTGCTTGAAAGTTGTGATTTTTACTTAGATAAAGAACTGATTTTTTAATAAAAAGAATGGATTTTTATTAACATAAAGATGAGATCTTTATGTATGTAAAGTTATGGTTTTTAAAAATATAATCTTTGTTTGTTTAAAAATAAGATTTTTATAAGATAGAGAATATAAAAATATGATTTTTATATATGTTGTAGCGAAATAAAAATTCGACTTTTATATGAGTAGCGGATTGAAAATAGAATTTTTATACAATAGAGAATATAAAAATATAATTTTTATATATGCTATCGAAATAAAAAACTGATTTTTATTATATATATGTTGGAATAAAAATGTGATTTTTAGAGTGTCGAAATAAAAATTCGATCTTTATATAAGAAGAAGGAATATAAAAATATAATTTTTATATAGTAAGAGGTGTTGTAAAAATATATGAAGTAGAATAAAAACGTGATTTTTATTTATTGGAATGAAGCGATAAAAATGTGATTTTTATATATGAATAGCGGGAAAAGGTTGCATTGGAATTTTGGGCATATACGAACCGTTTAGAAATAAGTAATGGAGGAGTGGAACCCAAAGTGAGAACTCCTCACTTTTAATTTTATTTTCTAGTTTGAAATATATAATAGGATGCAGACGGTGCTTAGCACCACCCGACACCCGTCGTCCACAGACCATGGATGACTTGTATGTTTGATTGATCTGTTGTGGAAGTTGATTGTGTGATATGGAATGAAAATAAATATTTTATAGTTAAAAATATAATTTTTAAAGTGTATATAAAATGAAATAAATATTTATAAACTAATCGGACGATTTGTTTATGTACACATTGACTAATATTGATTGGGACGATAAATTTTATACATCGCTCAACTGCACAAATAAAATTCATTATTTGATTGAAACCCCTCATGCATACTGGGGTAATATATGACATACACTAATCCCATTAATTAGCTGTATGTCAATCGATTGGTTGACAGACTGTTATAAGCATTGAATATAAATGTTTGATGCTTATGCAGTGTTGAATGCACTTTGAATGATGGTTGACTATGTGTGATTGTTGTTGTGTACGTGTGCTGTATGAAATCCATATAAATCAAATTATATGGTGATTGACCGTGTCCGATTCCAATTCAGAAAAGAATAAATATTTTAAAATAATGAATATTTTCAAATAATATTAGAAAAGATCAAAATATGATTTTGATGTCCGATTTGGGATGGACACGAATATATTTAAATATATAGAGCCGTGTTGATTAGATTGACGCCATTTTTACGTGAACGATATTTATATCGATTTTATTCATTTTTATAATGAATATCGAAAAGGAATTGATTCCAAAATATATAATATTTTGAAAATATTATCATTTATATATCGATGGTATCGAATATTCAATTTTGATTTGAAATTGAATATGAAGTTGAAATCATTTAAAAATGAATTTAAAACGGTTTATAAAATACTATTTAAAAGGAAATCGACAAAATATATATAAAACATATATTATATATATAATGGCCTGAATAGAACACGCTGCGGCAGTTCGTGAATTTCGACCATTGACTTCGAACGGACATTACGGGAGATCCGACCGTCAGATTCTCCTAAAACCGGAACCATTGGGTTCATATCGAAAAGAGCTTTCTAACAATATGAGAAATTAGAAATCTAACGGTTGGATTTGGAATTATGTACATATCAAATTTGGAAAATGTCACTGCAAGGACAGTTCGATGGCCGTTTATGGAAATCGGCTGTACGGGCCTTGATAAAATTATTAAAAATAGCAACAATTAGTGTAAAATCATAAGAAATGATTTGGAAAGAAGTGGGATGAAAAAATCCATATTTGAAAAGATAAAAATGTTTTTTTAACGAAATGAACTAGTTTTGAACTAGAATTATAATTCAATTATTTTTAAAATAAAAAAATTGGATTTGAAATGGTTTCAAAAATAACTAGAATTTCCAATATATGAATTGGAATTGATTTGAATTGAAATTATCTTCGAAATATTTCGATATTGGATTCCGTGATTTTACGGAATTATGGAGGAATTTGGAAGATATATATATATCGTTATTCCAATACGATATTTGTTGATTTCAGAATTTGATATTGAGTATAAGCCGATATATTTTCTATTTAGAGCCTTGTATTTAATATCAAATGGGATTTGGGTTTGTCGTGAATGATGTCTTCATTAACACTGTTCTTAAACCCAGTTGAGAAAAGATTAAATCTTTTTATTTAGATTTAATGAAATATACCAATTAATTTATATTTAATTGGAATAAATAAGGGAATCGATTATTTTTGGGTTTATCGTGAACGGTGTCTTAAACAACACTTGTTCTTTGACCCGATAATAAATGGAATGTGAATTGGGTTTATTGTGAACTGCGTTTTTAATGACATTCATTCTTCAACCAGATTTACAGTGAAATATGATTTGGAATTTGTATATCTTTTTATAAAGATTTAATGGGATGTTCCAAAGTAACGTTTTCCAATTTAATATATTAAATTGGAATTGAATAGAATTCGATTTGATAATAATCGAAATGAGATTATGTGGAGGAAGACTGTTAATACATATGGAATTTAAAAGGCTTTGCCGTTATTCCAATTATATTATTAGTCGGATATGGAAATTAATATCGATTATATATTGATTTGTTTTTCATGAAGGTTCCATAAATAATGGAATGTGATTTGGGTTTGTCGTGAACTGTGTTTTAAATGACATTAGTTCTTTAACTCAGTAAAAAGGCAGGATTACATGTTGTCGTTGTATTTTGAACTGTATGGTTGACGTCTGCTTAATATATATCTGTTTGGCGACGGAGAATTTATTCTCTTGCTTAACGCCCTTCTCTAAAATATACGAGCTCAGAGGTTATATATCAGCAGAAATCAATAATGCGGTATAGATTGTCGACGCGACATGTTTGGGTTTCCAAAGTTAAATAATCATTAATATTGATTTTTGGGAAGATTAAAATTAAGTGAAGTTTTAATGAATCTTTAAACAGATTGAAAATGTGAATTAATAATTTAAATTATCAAATTTGGAAAATGATCGAAAGTGGAGTATCATCAGTTTTGCTCCTAGCGATAGATAAATCTTTAATTAGATTTGAACGTGAAATGGTAATTACATTTACCGATAACACCGTGGTGTTAGTTATGGGGTAGTAAAAGTTCTCCTCCATGGGATGAATAGGTTGGGATTGGGAAATAAAATAATTGATTACTTCGGTATAGTTCGTAAATCCCAACTAGTTTGGAAAACCGTAATATGGTTTGAAATGATATCCAAAGGAAGATTAAAGAATAAATTTTAAAGAATTTATCTTTGAAAAATTAATGAGAACAAATCCCTAAAGATGTGAATATTTAAACAAAAGAATACTCAGAATTGGAATGAGGCATATGTTGTGTTTTTATAGCACTTGTTTATTATATACGCGAATTATTTAGAAAGACCAGGTCTATCCCATTGTGAATAACTGATTCGATGATAAGTCGAAGATGAAGAAGGTGGTTGAAGACCATAGGTCTTCACATCATTTGAACGATTACTGGTGATCTTGATTGGGCTGTACACCTAAGAGGAGGGAAATAGTTGGTGATCGTCCAGACGTATTTGGAGATAAATTAATATGCGAGGTATAAGGTGCCTCCGGTTTCGTTCAGAACCAGAACGGACTTGTAAATGGATTGTGTGTCTGACATTGGATTTTATTCTGTGTTGATTGATTTCTATTAAATATATATCTCTTTGGCGGCGGAGAATTTATTCTCTTGCTTAACGCCCTTCTCTGAGATGTACGAGCTCAGAGGTTATATATCAATAGATATCAGTCGCATGGCATGAACTGCCTGTGTGGCATGCTGAGATGCAAATGATCAAGGCTTTTGTTGAAAAGCAGAGTCTTGTGGTTGATGATCAAAGCATGACTTTAATACAACGTAGCTTTGTGTATAGCGTTGATTCGCGAGCCTCACACCTCAGTATGGGTCAAAAACGGGATCGTGACTGTAGGGAGTGCACGACGTTTTGGTCTAGTTATGGGTGGTGTCATCGTTTTACTAGCCCTGACATTATACTTTTGTGGTTGTTGGATTGCGAGGCACCTCGAATAAATCGGTCTCTTCGGACCCGATGGATGGTCCGTTAGGACCGACAGACGTGTGTTCAGGAATAACTAATCCTCAAATGTAACGGAGGACCGGCCCTGAAGATCCAAGAGTTACCCAGAGTGTGTAGTCCGGAGACATCTGCTACAGTGTCTAGAAGCGGTGAGGAGCCATCCCTGGCCTCGACTCATGACGGAAATCCAATTTCCAATACGCAAAATTTCGGTTTTATTTGTAGAGCCTAGTATGGCAACATAGTAGCATGGGATACTATGCCGTCTATGATTGATACATTTATATTTGAAGTTGTTTTCATACACTTTACATTATAATAGAATAAAAATGATTTATTTTAAACGTACCAAGCATGTTTGGTTATTATAAGGTAAAACTCTATCCTCCGGCTTGCATTGCATTGTGTGATGGGACCTGAGTCTTATAATAGCTTCATTTTTTCAAAAAGCATTGCATTGTTTATTCCATGCACTAGTATTCTTGGGAGGAAACCCGTTCCGTGTTATACGGCATGGTCCCTTGAATTACTCTCTTTTAGAGTAAAGTTTTAAATAACTGTTTTAGTTCTCACACCAGTCACATGACTTGCCTTGAGTTTATTTTTTTAACCTAAACTCTGGGTGCCCCTATTTTCCACATGTGTAGCTAGTAGTTTTTGTTTTGCAGATTTATATTCATAGGATCCTGGTTTACAGCTGGAATGATATTCGGAAAGCTCTGTATCCGTTTATCCCTTTCAGTTGTGTATTGTATTATTTTTCCGCTGCTATGTAATGCATTAAATCTCTGATATTTTTCTGATGTATAATATTCATTCATACTCTGTATATTCTTCTATTGTGATGGAATTGTTGTAATTAACAATGAAATGTTCCTCTATTTGTGTTCTAATTTGTCATGTTCTCAGCTCAATCCATGCCTTCCTTGATGGGGAAGTTCAGGTCGTTTCAGGTTGAATGATAGTTTTCTAATGGAAGAGAAGAATCAGGATTTCGTCGAATAGATTTTGAGTCATGTCAAAATCAGTTTTTTAGAAAAACATCGCCATAACCATTATAAAACCATAACAGTTTGTTTAAATAAATAAAAGTATTTTAAGTAAATAAAATTCGAATTTCTATTAGAAAAATCCAGATTTGGGATGTAAAATAAATATGAACTCAAGTGGAGTAAGTGAACTGATTTTTGAAACAAAAAGCCATATATTTATTTATTGAATAGAGTTAACTAATTTGAAGGATAATTAGTTAATGGGATTTGAAATCGAAATTGGCTTTGATAAGTAAATTGGTTTAGTAAATTCATATTCGAAATTGAATATGAAACTGGAGTTTAAAATAGAATTTAGTTGGTTTATAAGCAAATTAAAATCCGGTATGAACGTGATATGTTTAATTAAAAAGTAGAATAGGCGAAGATCTAATTTAAAGAATAAATTAGTGAATTGGATTAAAATGATCGGACTAAGTTGAAATAAATTAGGAATGGACGTATATGGGTTAGACAGGTATGGAATGAAGTGTTTGAAGATTATAATTTAAGTGCCCGACAAAAAGGTACATGTTTAAATTCCATATGAGATTTTATGCGCTGAATCGGCTAGCCATTTGGCTTTTTGACTTTCTTTTTGAATGAAGAGAACCTAGAGGGGCGTTTTGTAGCTGCACCGAGTGATCCGTACAAAGGAGGTTATGGCGAAATTTTATGAAAATTTAAGGAGTTAGAATATTTTTAAGAAAATTGGATAACTAGAAATCAATGTATCGATATATATAGAATTCGATAAGGAAATGGACATAAAAATATAATATTATAAACAAAAAGGAAATTTATAACTAAATCTAGAAAAATTAGAAAGAGAAACGTATACGAGTTTAAAGATGAATAATTGATTTTTATGATGTTGATTATTTGAGGTAAGTGGTCTTGTCCGTTTTGAAGTTAAGGATGTTTTCAGTCAAGTTCTGAGAGGTAGTTATACCCCAACTTGATTGATTTCATTTTTAACCGATAAATAGAAAGATCCAGTCTCGAAGAGAAATATTTGAATAAGAGTTAGTTAAATGCAGTATTTTGGGTTATTTGTAATGATGTTTTACACCACAATCAATTTAACCTAAGTAAGTGGAATTTTGGAAATATAAAGATAAATATTTCCTAAGTATTGAAATAAATGGATGGTCATGAAAGGGACAAGTAATTGGAATGTTTTTCAATTATAAATAGAATATATTTTCTAAGTATAGAAAATAAAAGAAAGCGATATATAGAAATGTTTTCCAAATAGCGTAAGAGGCCAAGATGATTATCCAAAATATCGTGTTAATGAATATGGAAAAGGAAATGGAGATGCTTAAATATTAATTAAAAGTCCTAGTGATTTGTTTGATGCTTTGAATAAATGTTTGTTTTTCTTCGATAGGTAAATAACCGACTATCGAAGTATTTGCCAATATCGTTGTCAATATAGAGAGATCGGTTGGATTATTATCTGAGAACCACTCCGTATTTGTAGTAGCGTTGCGAATCATATTATATGAAGATAATCGAAGATGGAGTGAAGTGCAAGGGCTTTTCCTGTTAATCCTAGGTAGAAATTGCCTAAGATGGATATGAAAATTGTGCCTTCGATTTCGTTCAATCCCAGAACAAGCGTATATGGACGAACGTCTGACAGAGTATTTCTAATGATTGCATATGTTGGTCTATATAAATATATATGGTGGCGGAGTGTAACGACCCGGGTTTTCACGACCTTGGTTATCGACATAGACTACTTGACGACTATCCAAGCATCGGAAAAACCGGATAGTTAATGAAAGAAGTTAGAGGGTAAGGATAGATAAGATAGAAAATTAGAATAGAAAAAGAAGAAGAACATACAATATCAGAGTAAACACGAATCTCACAGCGGAATGAATAAAATACAGTATACAACATAACTTGGAAATACAAATCTATCATTTGAGAATAACAATTACATCACAGTGGAAATAAATAATAGCTATATATAATCCTAAAGCCTCCTGCTCTAGCTCTCCAAATATGTCTGCAAAAACCCGACTACTTGACTTCCCATACGAATTAGGCACCCAGAGTTTAGGGAAAACAAAATAAAATGAACTCTGGGTCAGTCACGGGACTGGTGTGAGTAAACACTTTAAAACAGTTCGGGAAAAATAAGCGATATCTCATAAGACCGTGTCGTATAACACGGAATGGGTTTTTTCCTTATGAGAATCCAAAACACTTGATTTAACATTTCAAAATCCATTGGCAAGAACAATAATCTTTATATCAAAACTCTTTTGATATCATAATAGTGTCTATCAACCACAACTAAATAATCATTTAGCAGAACGCTTTCATCTCATGTTCCACATACATAATATATAATCAAAAACTGCATGTGCTTATTGGGTAATGGATTCCAACTGGCAAGGTATGGGACCACCTTCCGACAGTGTATCTCTAGAGAGGAATACAACGGGTTCAACAAGAACATCTTGTAACCCAAGCTAAACATGACCGGTCACTCATTTCGCTTGAGTGTACCAAATGTATTATCACTGACGGTTGGGATCTGCAACCGTTTCCCGAAAAGGACAGCATCGAAATAGATTATAGAAGTAAATGGAATTTCTCTAGATCAGGTGACAATACACCCTAATTTGGCAGCTAACCACTTAGCCATGCGACCTACCTGATTTTATACAATTTCCTGTTTGTAAGGCTAGAGGCCATAACGCATAGATCACACCGTTATTTACTTTGAATGTCACATCGTCATACCCGCCAAATCAAAAATTGATTTCTCCAAAAATACCACAGGTATACAGCTAAGAGAAATGAATTCCTCCACCACCAAACATAAATACGTTTGAAGAGATCAACTTACGTGATCTATTAAATATACACTCTCAGACATTCTTCCATACAGGTCGTCCTGGGACTGGACAGACTGAAGGTAATATTCTGTAAATCCATCTTTGGCAATTTCTACCCAGGATTTACTGAAAATCCCTTGCATAACTCCGTCTTCAATTATCTTCATTATATTTGATTCGCAACGCTAATGCCATACGGAGTGGTTTTCAGATAATGTATCTGATCCCGGTCTCTCTGTATTGACAACGAAAATGGTACAAATCTTTGATAGTCAGTGATTTAAATATCGAAGGAAAACATGTGTACAAATAATAGTCGTATTTCCAAATGGAAATCTTATCGATTAGTCATCCTTTCATTTCCCAATTTCCCATTTATCGTTTCCATATATTCATAAATTCATTATTTTCTAAAATTAGAAAATATACGTTATTAACTTTGGAAAACGTTTCCATTTCTGATTCGTGCATCAATATTGTCCCACCTCTATCAGTCTCTAACTGTATACTAGTAAGAGAACAACTTCCTAAGTATAAACCCCGAAGGCCGAAACCAACATCAGATCGATACCCAGAAAGCCATTCAGCTAAACTAATTTCCAGTCAGTTTCTAATTTCAGTAATTCAATTTAAATTCCTAATTCAAACCCTAAATTCCTTTGTAATATTTTGTTTGCAAAATATTTACTTAAATCCATTATTCACATTAAATGTGAATAATATTTCTTTTATAATCTTCTTCTATGCAAAATACTTGCCTTAATCCATTATCCATATTCAATATGAAAAATATATTCTTTATATAATTAAAATAATTTGGTTTCATATTTAAAATAATATCTTATTTTAATTATTCTAATTATACTTCTATTTATAAACAATTCATATAAAATCTTATTTTATATTCAACACTTAATAATTCCATTGATAAGTCTCGTTAACTCTACGTTCATATTCAGTTTCAAATATCGATGTTAAAATCGAATCCGTCTACTCTATATAAGTTCTAACTTATATATTCCATTTATCCAATGATAAATATTTTACTTAATTTATAAAATATTATTTATAAATTAATCTTCTCAATTCTTCTGTTAAAAATATACTTTTATTTAATACCTATTTAAATAAATCAATTCATATTTCTTTTATAACTTGAAATCCCTTTTTTTATAATTCTATTTATTTTCTGAATAAATATTCCTTTTTCAATATCATATTTATTTACTATAAATATTTCATTTTCAAAATACACTTTGAAATTTTCCTTTTTACACTCTAGTATTTCATACGGTATTTAAAATACCGATTAACCAAACCAGTGTTATCATAATCAATCAAAGGTTTTATATCACATCATATATCACAATATATGAAAACAAACAGTATTATAAATATTGAGGAATCTAGTTGGATCCCTCCAACCTGTTTCCTTGCATCCAAAGATGTTAAACAATATAAATAACATCGATTTCATTTCAATATGAAATATTCTGATAAACATAATCAATATTTGATTAATGATTATCGTTATTTATAATTTCAATGAATAAATCAATAATTCAACCAAATAATTAACACACAGCAATCAATCATCACTTATCAACACTAGATTATATTTATAAAAATATAAACTGTACAGAGTTAGTGAGACTTACTCACATTGGACGGTCATCATTACATAACGATAACTATCGGTTGATTTAGACAGACAATTTATTTTCCTATACATCGTAACAAGCACCAATTCACTCCTAATCAGTTCCATTGTGTAGCCGCTGTCCATACGATCCCAATGGATCTGACCGTTCGAAATTCTGATGCAGTATGAACGAGATATTTAATTTACAAGCTAATATACTAATTTAAATTTAAATTAAACTAATTAAAGAATTTTAGTGGGCTTCACCCCTCAAAATCTCAATGGCCCATTCAAATTTTGGCCCGCCCGCCTCTCCCGATAAATAAATCCTCCAGTTCTTGTTTTGTTTACAATGGCCATGACCTATTCAAAATCAACTCGTTCTCCCTCCTTGCTTCGCCGTTCAAAAATCTGAAACCACCTTCAACCTCCTCATCAAAATCTCTCCTCCTTCATCACCATTTCATAGAACTCGGATCACTCTCATGTTTTTGCCCGAAACCACCCCTTCATGCAATCAAAAGAGTAATCTCTTCGAATTCTTTCATCTCATACGCATGGAATAAAAAAACAAAACTAGTTCACTTCATTTTCACATATAAAGGAAACCTCTCCTGAAACCAATGCTTCTTTCACTTCTTTTTATCCGTGGTTTTCACCTATTATTCCTCACCATTTGAACCCCGCTCCATCATCATAATGGGTCGCGATTTCTAGATTCTCCCTGTCCTCCTTACAACAGTCACGACCACAGTGTAAACCGAACCCATCTATACTTCTCACACTGGTGCTAAATCACTTAATAAAATCAAATATACTATTACAAATCGAAATCGACGCACCATAATCCCAAATTACCCAACCCTAACTTCCCGAATACTCACGCTTCAGAAGAAGTTGCGACAAAAATAGTTTTCGAACCAAACGATATCTATATGAGGATGAAGGGAATGACTCAGGGAATTCAAAGATGATTGTTTCAAGATTTATAGTTTTTATTTTGATCTGTTAGGATTTTTCAAAGAATTGAGTATTAACAGTAAGTGACGGCTCAAAATACATTGACCGAAGGAAATTATTTTGACCTAAGGTTAGAAATAATTAGGGTTATATTTATAGAGATATTTTAATATTATTTTATTCGATTTAATATTCATTTATAACCAACCGCTGTTTGTATTTATTATCTAAAAATTCATATGATCCCATATGATACCCAAAACTGATGAAAATGGACATGCAGCTACAGTTCGACATTACGAACCCAGCGAAACTTGTTTCACCGAATTACGAGTCCATTTGCTTACACAGCGTATTTTTAAAGTAAAAACATTGATTGTTTTTCACATTAAAATCCTGTATGGCCATATACTGACACCAAAATTCACGAAAATTGAAATCTAACTATAATTTAATGTTCTAGATCCAACAAAATTAGTTTTGTCGAAAATGGAGCTCGTTTGCAAAAGTACCTACTATTAAATCTCTATATAAACCCATTTAAATATTAATATATTTAAAAATAATTAAATTAAATATAAATAAATTAATATCATTGTATATATTCACAATATATATCATACAACTCCAAAATATTCCAATCTGAATTTCTATCTCGACATTTCAAATCCAGATTAAATTAGTATTCAATTTATATTGAAAATCCATTTATAATATAAATCGTTATTTATTCTAAAGGAATTCCATAGCGACTATTTTAAAATTTGATTTGGACATAACTCACAATCTATACAATGAAATCTCGATTTCTCTCTTCCATTAGAAAATTATACTTCACCATCTCCGAACATTTCTTCTTTCACGTAAATTCGGTTTAAAACGGATTCAGTATATTTGTTTGAAGTTCGAATCGCCAAATTACGAACTGCCACGCCATTTCGAGCTCGATTATAATTGTAATATAACTTATACATTCAACTGACATCTATAAATAAATTCCTTAATATAATTCAATTCTAAACTGAAGTATATATTATAAATGCTTGAATTCACACAATATTGTGAATTCCACTATTTCCGACTATTTTGGAAGTTAAATATATTATTCTATTAATAATATAAGTTAAATATTCAATTATATTTTATTTTGGTCATTTTAAATTACCAAACCATCATTTAAATAATTAAATAAATTATTTATTATCCATAAAAATACGGGTAGTTACATTCTTCCCCCCTTAAAATAATTTCGTCCTCGAAATTGCTAAGGTAGAAAGCAAACCCTATTAACTGGGTTAAAAATTATTTGTTAATTTCTTAACTTCAGTTTTAACTGAACCAATTTAATTTCAATTAAATATTTATTCATTCCTACTAAAGAAAATTTTCAAAAATCCTGAAAATTTTCTAACACCTTAACTTTTAGAAAAATTTCGCCAGCACCTCCTTTGTACTGGTCAATAGCTCAAACTCCAATTCGTCTCTCTAGGCCTTCTTTAACCCAAAATAAAATCAAACAGCCAAGCGGCTTGCCAATTCGACTCATAAAAACCTCAAACCCAATATAGATATAAACTGGTACCTTTTTGTCGGGCATATCAATACATCCTTTCCATCTGTTACCAATTCTGCATATACCAATGTCATCCCAATCATTCGGTTATACCCAAGCCAAATTTTGTTCTTAACTCAGATCCCATTTTTAATTTCAACTCTTAACTTACTAGTCCAATTTCATTTCGGATTATCTCCAATCCAATCTAATTCGATATTTTCTATCTCAATTCATTTCCCCCTTAACTGGTTTCAATTCAATTTCTATTTCTATTCGCTTTTACAAATTCTAATTTAATCTGTTTCAATCCAAACAATCTCCTCCAGGGAATTTTTAAACATTTTAGCTTTTCTAAAACCAGTTATCCCTTTCTGGGATTCAAAACAACTTGCTTTTCACAAAATAATTCAAAAATAAAATCCTTGGTGGTAATCCGAAACTTAGCAACTCGAAAATGACACTGATGATGTGGCCATCATCATCAGGGTTATTTTCCAGCTATCGAAGTGAGTTCAATACTATAACAAATTTCAAAATCATATTTAAACACCTTCATTTTGAAATCACTTTCAAAATATCCTTCACAATTCTTGTAAACAATTTAAAATCTCCCAAGATTTCAAAATTCTCATATATTAAATCTAAATCGATTTATAAATACTTATTCAAATTTTAGGAATTTTAATTTCAATTCTGATTTAAATTCAGATTTAATTCATTTGATTTCATAAATTACACTTATAAGAATTCTGATTGGCTATTTACATAACCATTTCAATTTATAATGTCATTCGATTATAATAACAACCAACACATCCTATATATTATAATAATTCAAATATTAATCATTCCTTTATATCAAATATAATTTTGGGTAAAATTATTTCATTCACCCTTTTTCAAAACATACCGTGACGGTTCATCGTATTCGAGATTTTAGAAACTCCTACCGATACAGTGGATCAAACTAATCGACCAGAACGTATAAAAAACTCAACCAATAAATCTCCATAATATAAAACCATTTTATATCAAATAACAAATATGTTCACTCATATATACACTCAAACTCAATCTAGGGTATAGCTGACCCTATCTTTACTAAGTTACGCCACAGAGCCAAGGTAATTACTTAACCTTCAGCTCTGATACCTCTGTAAAGACCCGGTCGCGACCTTGGTTATCGACATAGACTCAATGTCGATTATCCTAGCATCGAAAAAACCGGATAGTTAATGAAAGAAGTTAGAGGGTGAGGATAGATAAGATAGAAAATTAGAATAGAAGAAGAAGAACATACAA
Source organism: Allium sativum (assembly GCA_030737875.1). NCBI lineage: Eukaryota > Viridiplantae > Streptophyta > Magnoliopsida > Asparagales > Amaryllidaceae > Allium > Allium sativum. Next base: position 545,194,154 of record CM060913.1, on the reverse strand, counting down.
TATCAGAGTAAACACGAATCTCACAGCGGAACGAATAAAATATAGTGTACAACATAACTTGGAAATACAAATCTGTCATTTGAGTATAGTACTTACATCACAGCAGAAATTATTAATAGCTATATATAATCCTGAAGCCTCCTTCTCCAGTCTCCAAGTATATCTATAAAGAAACTGACTACTTGACTGCCGTACAAATTGGGCACCCAAGAATTTAGGGAAAACAAAACAAAATAAACTCTGGGTCAGTCATGGGATTTGTATGAGTAAACACTTTAAAATAGTTTGGGAAAAATGAGCGATATCTCATAAGACCACGCGTATAACACGGAATGGGTTTTCCTTTATGAGAATACCAAACACTTGATTTAACATTTCAAAATCCTTTGGCAAGAATGATGATCTTTATATCGAAACTCTTTTGATATTATAATAGTGTCTATCAACCACAACTAAATAATCATTTAGCGAAACACTTTCATCTCATGTTCCACATACATAATATATAATCAAAAAACCCAGGCGCTTATTAGGTAATGGATTCCAACTAGAAAGGTATGGGACCACCTTCCGACAGTGTATCGCTAGAGATGAATATACCGGGTTCAACAAGAACATCTTGTAACCCAGGCTAAACATGACCGATCACTCATTTCGCTTGAGTGTACCGAATGTATGAGACGACCCCAAACCCCGTACTGACGGTGGCAAGGGTAATCCGTGGAATATAACACAGAAACAGATAATAGCAGAACAGAATTAAATAAATACACCAGATAATGAACAACAAAATATACTGGATAAAAGTAATCATCAGAGTTACGTAGTATACAGGATCTTACTTAGTACAAATACAGTTCAGCTATACATAAAAGTCTACAGCGGAAAACAAACAAAATATGTACAATAGGAGCTGAACAGCATAAAAAGAAATAAATGATAGAATCCATCTTCAGCTCCAGCTATCCAGAAAGAACCAGCTAAACCTGAATACAAGGCTACCCGTGTAGAAAAAGGGGGCACCCGAGTTTGAAAGTGAACAAACTACGAGTCAGTCATGGGACTGGTATGAGATATCTACTCAACACATATATAATATGGCCAATCACAGGACCACGCCACTTTCGTGGAACGGGTTTACTTCGTTGGATTGCCAGTGCTTTAAAAACAAATCATTCTTTTAAACAACGCAATGCCTTTTATAAAAATGAAGCCGTTATAAGACTCAGTTCCCATCACACAATGCAACGCAAACCGGAGGATAGAGTTTTTACCTTATAACGGCCAAGATATGCTTGATACGAATAAAACAAAGGCATTTGATATTATTGCTAGTGTTTATATGTTTTGAAAACAATTTCAAATCATAACTATCAATCATAGACGGCATTAATGCCCCATACCACTATGTCGCCATATATAGGTATACAATCAAAATCGCACGATGTCATATTTGGAAATTGGATTTCCGTCCTGAACCAAGGCAAAAGATAGTCCTTACCGAATTCGAGACTGCCTAGCCCGAGCCTCAGGAACAGCCGCAACTGCCCCTTGGATCGTTAGGGCCGGTCCACCGATGTGGATTATTATGCCTGAACAATACGTTTCCCCGCCCTTTGGGGCGTAAACGAGCCAACGAATGACTCCATCGGACCCGGATCGTCCGATCAAACCGAGGCGCCTCGCAACAGCAACAACCACACAGGTGAAAAGTATATAAATGTCAGGGCTGGTAGGTCACTGACACCACCCTAGCTAGGAAGAAACGCATGCCCTCCCTGAGGTCCTTCTCCCATTTCTGGTTCATACCGGGGTGTGAGGCTCGCGATTTTACGTTATACACAAAGCTACGCCACACCAGCGGTGCTTTGATCATCACCACAAGACTTTGCTTTTCAACAGAAGCCCTGATCACTGCATCTTAGCATGCCACACAGGCAATTCATGCCATGCGATTGATGTCCATCGATGTACAACCTCTGGGCTCGTGCGTCTCAGAGAAGGGCGTTAAGCAAAAGAATAAATTCTCCGCCGCCAAACAGATGTATATTTAATAGAGATCAATCAACACAGAATAAAATCCATTGTCAGACACACAGTCCATTTACAAGTCCGTTCTGGGTCTGAACAAAATCGGAGGCACTAAATACCTCGCAAACCCATCGATCACCACGTACGTCTGGATGATCACCACTCATTATCCATATTTCGGGATGCCTCCCAATCAGGACCTCGGTTACCATCCAAACGAGGTGAAGATCTCCGGTCTTCGACCACCGTTTTCATCTTCGACTTTCAATCGTCGGTCAATTATTTGAAATGAGAATTAACTCGGCCTTTTCAAATAATTCACGTATATTTAGAATTTCAAATCAATTTATTTCAATGGTTAAATCATTCGACAACACCAATTTTGTTCTTTAATGTAATTTTCACACCAAACACGCTCAACCATCAAATACCACATAAATCGAGCAAATTCAGTTTATTTCCATTCCATATCATTTATGATATTTTATAACGATTTATCGCTACTTTTATTTATTTTAAAATAGCCAATTTAGTCAAAACGACGCTTCGGGCCATAACGCGGCCGTGGCGCTGTTTTTTCTTCAGATTTGATTTACACATATCTGAAAATATAACCGTTGGATCTTCACAAAATTTACATCATTAGAAAGGTCTTTTCAAAACGAATCCAACGGTTCCAGTTTCGGGAAAATCCGACGGTCGGATCTCCCGATACAATCGTTTGAAGTTTCGATTTCAAAATACGAACTGCAGCGTCGTTATTCGATTAAATATAATTATATTTATATAAATATAATCGATTCTGGCGCTGTTTTTCTTCAGATTTGAATTAAACATTCCAGACAATCCAACCATTGGATTTTTACAAAGTTGGTGCCGTTGGAAAGATTTTTCCAAAGCGAACCCAATGGTTGCGGTTTCGGGAAAATCCAATGGTCGGATTTCCCGCACTAGTTGTTTGAAATCACGGTTTCAAAACACGAACTGCACGGCCACGTTTCGTTTTAATTCTATTTATATTTATATATTTATATAAATATAGTTCAATCAAAAGTTTCAATATAGTTTTCACTTCAAATATTTCACTAACGCCTTTAAATTTTGGAAAATTTCGCCATAACCTCCTTTGTACGGGAGGGGCTGGGAAAATTCCCAAGTAGCCACACGGGTGTCTCATGTCAAAAAGAAAAAGAAAAAGCCAAGCGGCTAGCCAACAGGCTCATAAAATCATCACCCAAACAAAACAGTAAATGTGTACCTATTTGTCGGGCACAAAATTTTATTCCTCTTCTCTAGCCCCTTTTGCTATAACCTGTTCAATAAATATGCATGTACATATATACAGTTCTTATCATTTATCATTTTCCATTCAACTTCATATTTGATTCCATTTGGTTTAAAAACACCATTCATTCTAATGTTGCATGCATAGGCAAAAATCATATCATTCGCTAATTAATGAATATTTCAACTCATATATATTTATTTGAACGAGTGGCTATTTTTAACACTTCACATTTCAACAATTCATGTATATAATAAAAATGTGATTTTTATTGTAAAACAATTTATTTCAAAATACTATTTTTTTTTGTATAGTTTATATAGGTGATAAAAATAGGATTTTTATTATAAAACAATTTATTTTAAAACATGAATACCATTCAACACATGAATTTCAATTCAACGAATGAATATCGATCCAACACATGAAGGTTTTCTATAGTTTCTATATATAGATAAAAATGTGATTTTTATATTTAAAACACGAATACCATTCAACACATGAATTTCAATTCAACGAATGAATATCGATTCAACACATGAAGGTTTTCGATTCAACAAATAAATATAGTTTCAGCAAATGAAAATAATTCAAACACATGAATATTATTCAAAATTTCGGCAGCATAACGGCAGGGTAGTTAAAACCGGGACCGTCCCTAGTACGGCTCCTCGCTCTACCTTAAAACCTCGCGGTTTTTGACAATGGGGATCATGCATCTAGTTCGCACGCAGGCGGCATGTATATATTTATTTCATTTCCACAAACTAATCCTATGTGGTTTCAACCAAATATTTCTCAACCACAGATGGGTATTTTTCAACCACAATCAATCAATATCAACCACAAACAATCCCAAACAACCATTCGCTATTAATCAATTTTCACACCAATCACAATCAATAAATATCGTCCATGGTTTGTAGACGAGGGGCGTATATATATATATTTATATATAGCAATTCACTTCTATTTCAATACATATATATTTTTTACAACACATATTTAACTTATACATCGAACGTACAACTTATACAACGCTTATACAAGAGGTGTACAACGCTTATATAACTCATACATCGAATATATAATTTATACATCGTCGTTTTCCATATCGTTTATAAATTAGAAATCTCACATTGGGTTCCACTCCACCAAAAATAGCAGAAGGCTCAGAAAAATATGCGGTCTCTTCTAAAATGTAGAAGACATCCTCACGATCACGATGTTTCCTGTTTCATCGAATTTCATTAACGAACGAAAAAGATATGATTTTTTTTTCAAACAATAATGGATTTGTAACGGATTAAAAGTGTCGCAAACCTTTTATATATATTCAGCCGTATACTTCAGAAAATCTTCGAAACTAGGTTTCGATTTCCTTCCCAATCCGTTGCGCTTTGAAATGATCGGCCAGCACCACCTTCTAGGCCTTGGAGAGGCGCAACGATCGACGCCTGGTGGGCCCCCTGCGATGGCAGATCGGAGGAGCGAGGCGGCAGTGAACGTCTCGACTTCGGGTGCGCGATTCGAGGCACACATGCGATGATAGGATCTCTAACCTGTATGGATTTGAAGGTGGTGAGGATGGCTTCAAAAAGTTCAACTGGCGGAGGTGCCGAAACGCCTTGGTTCGATCGGAATTTGATCGGGAAATGGCGAAGGCTTATCGCCGTTAATCGCGATGGGAGGGGGGGAGAGAAGACGGGGGGGGGGGGGGTGACGTGGACAAATAGTTTTTTTTTATTTATAAAGTTTTAAAATCCGAAAAATACCCCTTGCCTCCTGCGAACCCCAATCCAAACCCAACGATTGTCGTCCCTAGCGTTTTACCCGCATTCCGAACACAATGGGATATGTTTTGAAGGCCCATTCGACTTTTTCAGTCAATTTTCCTTCAAATTAAAATATAAAATATTCAATATTTAATTTGAACGTACATTTCAATTTGCCAGGGCCACAAACTGATTCAAAAAATTCCAGAAAAATAAATCTAGCTATCAACTTCAAAAATTATGAAATTATGAAATTTAACTGTAATTGACCAAAACACACTTTCCTTTGCCACGCTCACTTAACAACTTCAAAAATTATGAAATTTGAAACCCAGCAATAACTTCACATCCCGGATCCAACAAAAGTGGTTTCGTCGAATTCCGAGGTCGTATGCAAAATGGCCAATTTCATGGGCTATATAAATTCCATAGCGAACTTTCTGAAAATTCATTCGGCCATAACTTTTGCTTTCCGCTATGAAAATTCGATTTTTCAGATTCATTAGAATGGTATTCACTAACAGATTTAAATATTTTTGGTTTCACTAAAATCCGTTTTGTTATGCACCCGGTACAGTCCGACAAAGTTTGAATTCAATTTTTGAAACTGCAGCGCCATTTCAGGCCTTGTTTATAATTATAATTAATTATATTCGTTTTCAATGGTCGATTCAAACTCACTTTCCATTGCCATTATTTAAAATATTTATTTTAAATATTTAAAATCCATTATTTCAGCCAATTTAAAAATTTTAAATTGGTTCAGATTTTCTGGGTCGTTACAATGTATTATCACCAACGATTGGGATCAGCAACCGTTTCCCGAAAGGGACAACATCGAAACAGATTATAGAAGTAAATGGAATTTCTCTAGATCAGGTGAAAATACACCCAAATTTGGCAGCTGACCACTTAGCCATGCGACCTACCCGATTTTATACCATTTCCTAGTTGTGAGGCTAGAGGCCATAACGTATAGATCACACCGTTATTTACTTTGAATGTCACATCGTCAAACCCACCAAATCACAAATTGATTTCTCCAAAAATACCACGGCTATACAGCTAAGAGAAACGAATTCCTCCTCCACCAAATGTAAATACATTTGAAGAGATCAACTTACACGATTTATTAAATATACTCTGTTGGACATTCTTCCATACAGGCCGTCCTGGGACTGGACAAACCGAAGGTACTATTCTGTAAATCCATCATAGGCAATTTGGACCTAGGATTTACTGAACAGCCCTTGCATAACTTTGTCTTTAATTATCTTCATCATATTTGATTCGCAATGCTACTACCATACGGAGTGGTTTTCAGATAAAATATCTGATCCCTGTCTCTCCGTATTAACAACAAAAATGGTCAAAATCTTTGATAGTCTGTAACGGCGCGATTTTCGACCTTCCGAAAACCGTGTCGTTATTGAAAGAAATTAGAAGATGAGATAGAAAAGATAGAACTAATAGAATAGAAGAATAAGAAGTTATCAGAAATCTCACAGCGGAATTTAAAAATACAAATATATTACATCATAGGGTCTGATACATCATAATACATCAACAACTTACATCATCATAGTACATAATAATACATCATGATATGGAAATACAAATCTAACTGGATACATAGGTGTAGTTAAAACTACTAGACTTGTCCTGCAACTTGAACTTCGTGAGGTTCCATTTGCCAACCTGAATTACTTGCCTACTCATAATAATCATTATGAGTACCCAAGAGTTTAGGGAAAACACAGAAAATAAACTCCAGGTCAGTCAGGGGACTGGTGTGAGTAAACACAGTTAAAAAGATGTAAACAGGGAAATAAGGAATAAGGTGTTCCATTATTTATAGATTCAATTACTTAGAAATCTTAAGCCCAACTCCATAACTAACATATGGAAAATGACCCTTGTATTTTGATATCAAAACGTTTGATATTTACGATAGTATTTATCAAATAAATAATCATCTAGTGAATCGCTTGCATCTCACGTTCACGTACATAGAATAAGATCTAAACCGTTGAGCGCTTATGGAAATTTGGTTTCTAACTGACAGGGTATGGGAGCACCCACCGATCAGTGTACTCTAGAGAAGATACACTGGGGTTCAACAAGAACATCCTGCAACCCGACCACACATGACCGTCCAATCATTTAGCTTGAGTGTAACGAATATATTACCACCTCCACGGTTGGGAATGACCCACTGATTACCGAAGGTAACAGCAGTGAAAATAGATTAAGAAAAAAAACGAGTTTACTCTAGATGGTGATAATATACCCTGCTTGGGTATGACCCAACTAGCCATGCTGCCTAGCCCAACTATTGTCTTCCTCGGTTGGTGAGGTTTGAAGTCACGTTACCGTTTGACGGGTTATTCTTCAACGTCTTTGAATATCACACCGTCCTATCTGACAGATCACTCATTTGTTTCCACAAACATATTCTGGGTATAAGTCTAAAGAAACGAATCTCTCCGCCACCAACATAATACACTTATGTAAAGTCGATGTGTACAATCTGATCGATATACGTTGTCAGACATCCGACTGTTCGGATCTGTTCTGGGATTTAACAGACCGTAGACACTAATTTGAAATAGTCCTTGCATTCTTCATCTTTATCGATTTCCGGTATACGTCGTAATATTCGAGTCGAAGTGGAAATGTGAAATACCGGACTCTTCGAAACGATGTACAAAAATATCTTTTATAGTCGGTAATTTATTATCAGCTTAACCGTCTTTAATTCAGTTGCACATCCTGTATTTCTAATTATATAAATAGTATATAATTCTCTGGTTCGTATCTGGATATCTTAAATATCATTTACAATTGTATAGTTAAAGTGTGTGCGACGCACACAAGATGTTATACAGTTTTTATCAATATTTGAAAGTGTATAGGAAAAGCCCGTGCTACGCACACGGTGTTTTATCTTGCTTATCATCGACTGTCAAACGATGTTCTATACTCCGATTTGATTTGTAAAATATTTATTTCTTTTATTTAAACTTAAATAAATTGTTTTATAATTTATTTAAATTGGGTTATCCTTTAAAACTCAGGTTCTAACTCGACGAACTACTTCGAACAACTTCGATTCTGGGACCTCACTGTCGTCTTGACTGTTCCACTGGTTTACGCCATATTAAATAAAAACTATATTTTTATTTAATTTAATTAATTACTGATTAATTATATTTATTTATTTAATTTAATTAAATTTGATTTAATTAAATTCTTGCTTTGAAAATCGGTTCTCGCTTGTATTTGCTAAGCCGAATGTTGGCATCTCAAAATCGTGTGGTCACCATGGGGTGATCATCGATTTCTCGTTGCCCAAACACTCTTTTTCTTGCTTGCCAAAAACTCGTGCCATGCCACTTGATCCGCCTCGAAATCCATGGTGAATCCATACGATTTCCCTTTGCCAAACTCTCGTGCCAAGCCATCGTGCCAAGCCTTCGATCCACCTCAAAAACATGGTGATCCACCGATGGATCACTCGAAAATCAACGTGCCCAGTCTTCCCCTTTCTTCTCCATTTTGCCTTCGACTTCCTGTGCAAACATGCACAGCTGTGCACGTGCACAACCTTCCCCACCACTAGATCAACGTCGAACCTCCACCCACCAACTCCACTTCATCCACCGATCACCCCTGACCCATCGCCACCCCCTAAAGTCGCCTCCTCCTCGAAATCATCACTCCACCCAACTTCCAGTAAACAGCATCGGAAAGGACTCCCCTAAACCGACCTCGTCTGACCATCTCTAACCACCTGGAGACCTCGCACCGCCGCCGATAGCTGCCCTAACTTCCGACGCCGCTTCCCCCCAAGTTCTGGCCAACTCGATCGACTATGGGCCCCGTACGACTCCTTCAAATGCCTGAACCCATTTTTGCTTTTAAAACCTAAATCGAGTTCGTCCACTCAAACCCCTCGTTGGAAACATCATTGGGTATTTTTTTCATGATCACCGATGTCTCCCCTTCCTCCATGCTCCACGACTTGGCCATTACCGACGTCGATCGTCGGAATTTGGTGAAAATGCCAATTCCGTCCATCTCGAGCTTTCTCCCTCGTCCCATTGTTTAAAATCGTGAAACCACTTTTAAAAATCATATTTTGGCACTACGATTACATTCATATCTCTGTATTTCGATTTCGTGATGTTTGAAATTTTGGTGAGTTTGGTTGAGACAGAGAATCATCTAATCTCTGTTGTCTGTGTTTCAAAACATGAACTGATGAGGTTTGTTCTTGCTCCAATGTTCATATATATTTTCGTATACAAGTTTAACTCATAAATACACTTGTATAGTTTGTGTTTTTAGATCATCAAGGTAAAGTTGCAAAACAACAGGAGTATTTGTTTAAACAGGGGACAATAGTAGTACATGTTTTTACTGATGACATAACTTGATGTTTTAGCATCTATAAGGTGATATAACATGGTATACTTGCAGTAGCATATAATACATAAATGTATAAACTGTTTACAGTAAACAACAAATCAAACTTGAAACTAGTGAGGGTTTACTCACTTGTAAATGCTCCTGAAAATTCTAGCTTGAAGATGATATGATTTCAGCAACTTTTCTTGTATTCGAGTAAAAAGAAAATGCATGCAAATGGGTTGGTATTTATAGGCAAAGTCTCTAAGTTTCTACAGCAAACACTTTTCTACCTACCCTTTCTCTCTCCTATTTGGATGGTCATGAAATGTTCCAGCAGAATGAAGTGTACCCTTCTCCTAAGATATTTCTACGAACGTCTCCTTGGTCTCCTCTAAGTACAAGACTATATGCTTTCATTAAATGCTCCCCTTGCTTGCATTAAATGCTCTCAATACTTACCATCACAAAACTTAAGAGAAAAAATAGTTTTCCTCTTTGATATTTGTTTGCTCTTATCATTACTTCAGCCGCACATATTTGAGTAGGTGATTAGGCCCTAATCTACTTACTAAATGATGGAGTTTGGACTTGATTTGGTTTTGGTTTAGACTATACTTTCAGTAAATGATTTGGTGTATATACATGCTTATATACATTCTTGGCCGTAGTATATATATGTATATATATATAGATACCTATACTTTTCATGCTATACTTATATATATAAAAATGTATATATATGTAAGTGTTAATCTCATTACTTGTTTGCCTAGTTTTTATTTCCTTTCCTGCATTTGATTTTATGTATACTTCATATACATGTATAGGCCGTGGTATATATATATATGTATATCTATAGATATATATATATATATACCCTTATGTACTTTAAAAAAATATAAAAAGTTTATACTTTTAGGGTTTTGCTATGTATATGACAACTTATACATGTTAGTTGTAAAATAGGAATTTCCATACTTATTCCATGTTGCCAGCTTCCCTACACTTCCTAGTGTTATAAAATGTGTTGCTATTATTTTCCTAAGTTGTTAAACAGTTATTTTTAATATATCCTGTATATATTAAGTTACAGTGTAAATCATATATGTATATACGTACATATAAGTGATTATACCTATTTTAATTGGTTGAGTCTTCCAGATACATTTTAATTTCCTTATTAAAATGAATATCAGAAACTTGAAAAAAACCCAGCCATTACAGACTGCCCCACTTAAAAGAATTTCGCCCCGAAATTACATAAGAAAGATAGAAGTTTCCAAAAGAAAATATTTCATAAACTGGTTGCTTTAGTACACATACACATACGACTAGTTTTATACTATCACTAGTCTCGCTACATACAATAATACTAGACTTGACTACTCAAGTTCTAAACTGCCCCAAAATATACATACGTAACTATCCTCCTCCAGTCTCTGTCCTACTACTCGTCGTCAGAGATATCTATTATCTCTACGACCTCCTCGTCATCAGATATATTAAGGACCTCAACTACATCCTCTGCATCAGTCTCCTCCTCGTCATCCTCTATATAAATCAGACCCACTGGTGGTATTAAATATAGCCTCACCACGGGATATCCATACTCACCGAATACTTGCACTCCTCCTCCTGCCATGCGGAACTCGACGAGAACTTGTTCCAATCTATTCCATATCGCTATCCTTTGGGCTACTTGCTCTTCTTGCTGGTTTCCCGTAGCAATGACTGGGGTTCCCGGAACAACTTGGTCTTCTTCCTCCTCTTCTTCTTCTTCGTATTCTTCCTCTTCTTCCTCTTCAGCGTCCATATACTCAACTTCTTCCTCCTCCTCGTCACCCTCATCTCCTTCACCATAACCGTCAACTCTTCCTTCATCTCCTATCACTTCACCCTCATCAGTAAAGTCTTGGTGTCCTCCATCTTGTTCTATTGGTTCGTTCCTGCCAAGCACTGATCCTTCTGATGATATGTGTGTACCTTCGTCGTCGATGGGTGATCTTTCTTGGTTGTTGTCAGAATCTCCTACTCTTTGTCTCTTTGCTTGAAGCATAAGGAACTGGAGTGGTGTCATCCTCTTTCTTGCCGTGGTCCTCCACAATGGTGCCATCTGGTAAGTAAACAAGGAAATAGAACTCATCAGTGATGTAAACATACAAGAGAGTTCATAAATCCTAATAAACTGAATCCATAAAACTCACATGCAAATGCTCACAGGAATGTAGAAATCGAAATTTCCTTACAATTTACTCGTACCATAGTAAATCATACCTAACTCGTAGGAAAATCTAGGTATAATTTCTTTATCTGCTTCTCGGTCTCCCACGTACAGTCTTTCGGGTTTTCGCTCCACTAGATCTTTAGTAGCCTCACCATTTTGTTGCGAAGTTGCTTTCCCTCTCGGTCAATAATACTGAATGGATGTCTAATCACTGTCAAGTCTGGCTCAATCTCTATCTCTTGCTAAACAGAGGGTTCCAGAATTAATGATGGATTGCATACATTTTCTCAAGTGTGATACGTGAAATACGTTGTGAATCCCCTCCATATATCTTGGTAATTCAACTTTATATGCTTGAAAACCAATTCTTTCTAAGACGCGGAAAGGTCCAACATATCTTGGTGCTAACTTTCCATATTTTCCAAATCTTACTACTCCCTTCATTGGTGAGATCTTCACAAAAACTAGATCTTCTATTTCGAATACTAAATCTCTTCGTCTTTGATCAGCATAACTTTTCTGGCGATCTTGGGCTTCTTTCATTCTAAGTTTCACTAATTCCACTTTTGCTGTCGCTTTTAGTATCATATCCGGACCAAGTGCCAATTTGTTTCCGGACTCTACCCAACATGCTGGCGCTTTACAAGGTCTTCCATATAATGCTTCATATGGTGCCATCTGTATACTCGCCTGGTAACTGTTATTATATGAAAATTCTACTAGGTGTAATGATCTTCCCACGACCCTCCAAAATCTAAAATACACGCTCTTAGAAGATCCTCCAATATACGATTAACTCTTTCCGTCTGACCGTCCGTTTGAGGATGGTAAGCTGTACTGAAATTTAATCTCGTTCCCAACGTTCTCTGCAAAGCTTCCCAAAATCTACTTGTGAAAATGGTATCTCTGTCGCTTACAATGCTCGCTGGAATACCGTGCAGTCGTACTATCTCTTTCATGAATACTTCGGCTAATGTTATGGCAGTGCGCGTTGGTTTCACTGGAATAAAGTGCGCACTCTTAGTTAACCGATCTACGATTACCCAAATCCCTTCGTAGCCTCTCCTTGTTCTTGGCAAACCATCGATGAAGTCCATCGATATCATTTCCCACTTCCAGTTGGGAATCTCTAATGGTCGTAATAGTCCAGCAGTCTTTTGATGGTCTCCCTTGACTTGCTGACAACATAGACATTCATTTACGAAAGTAATGATATCTTTATTCACTCCTGACCACCAGAATACTCGTCTCATATCGTGATTCATTTTATGAATTCCTGGATGGATGCTCAACTTTGATGCATGGCATTCTTTTAAAACCTCCTGTCTTATCCCATCCACGTTAGGTACGCATAATCTGCCGTTTATTCTCAATACTCCTTGATTGTCCAACTCGAAGTCAGTCTCTTTTCCGTTTGTGACTCCTCGAATAATCTTTTCCAGTTTGGGATCCCTTTTCTGATTACTCATTATCCTTTCTTGGAGAGTCGGTGTGACTTCCAAAAATGATAATATCGCATTTCTACTCAAGGCATCTGCCACTACGTTCGCTTTTCCCGGTGTATAAATGATATCTAGGTCATATGATGCAATAAATTCCAACCACCGCTGTTGTCTTAGATTTAAATCTTTTTGAGCGAACAGATACTTCAATGGTTTATGATCGGTGAAAAGTTCGAATCTCTCACCCAGAAGATAATGTATCCACATCTTTAATGCGAAAACAACTGCCAATAACTCTAGGTCATGAGTTGCGTAATTCTTCTCGTGAATCTTTAACTGCCTACTTGCATATGCAATCACTTTCCCTTTCTGCATTAGCACCGATCCTACTCCCTTTCCACAAGCATCGGTGTATACTGCAAATCCGCTCGTTCCATCGGGAACAGCTAATACTGGTGCTTCCGTTAATCTTTTCTTTAGTTCTTGAAACGATTCTTCACACTTTGGGTCCCAAATAAACTTTTGGCCCCTCTTTGTTAACTTGGTCAGATGTGACGATATTTTGGAGTAGTCTTGGATAAATCTTCGATAGTATCCCGCCAGTCCTAGGAAACTACGAATATCTGTTGGTGTTTGAGATTGTTTCCATAGTTGTACTGCATCTACTTTAAATGGGTCTACTGATATCCCATCTCCGTTTACTATGTGCCCCAAAAATCTCACTTCCGATTTCCAAAAGTGACATTTTGAAAACTTTGCCTTCAACACGTGCTTCATTAGAGTTTCTAGCACTACTCTAAGATGACCACGGTGCTCTTCTTCGGATTTTGAAAAGATTAAGATATCGTCAATGAAAACGAGAACGAATTTATTAAGAATTTTCCTAAAAGCTCTGTTCATCAGATCTACGAAGAAAGCTGGTGCGTTGGTTAATCCGAATGGCATAACCAACCATTCATAAAAGAAATCTGGGCCTCTGAATGCTGTTAAAGGAATACAATCTTCAGAGATTCTCAATTGGTGAAATCCTGTTGCTAAATCCATCTGGGAGAATACCGTTGCTCCGTGCAATTGGTCGAAAAGGTCATCAATTCTAGGTAATGGATATCTATTTCGGATGGTTACTTTATTCAACTCTCTATAGTCTACACACAGTCGCAAAGATCCATCCGACTTCACTACAAAAACCACCGCAGAGCCCCAACTAGAAAAACTTGGTCGGATTAAGCCTTTACTCAGCAAATCCCGAGTTTGTTTCTCTAATTCCTGAACTTCCTTGGAAGCCATCCGTCTCTTTGGTTGAATCATTTGTCTAGATCCTGGGACTAAATCAATTCGGAATTTGATCTCTCGATGCGGAGGTAAACTTCCGACTTCCTCGAATACGTCCTTGAATTCTCTTACTACTTCCAAAGTGTCAAGACTTTCTTGAGGTGCTTCTAAAGCGTATAGAAAACTACAGGTGTGAATTCCCGGTTTCCCACAACTTATTCTAGCTTTTCGCTCTAAGCTAGTTATAAGGGTTATGATTTCTTTATCACATTTTATCTTGGCTTGGAACTTGCTTAACCAGTCTAATCCAAGTATAAAATTGAAACTTTTGAAGTCTAGAACATAGAAGTCAAATCGAAAAGAGTGTGAGAGATATAAGAGAGTTATGTCCTCACAACACATTTTAAGCTCAGTTTTCCCCCCTATGGGGTTTGATACACAAATGGGGCTTGGTGATATAATTGGTTTAAGGTCAAACTGATCTATGGTTTCGGCTGAAATAAAACTGTGTGAAGCGCCGGTATCAAATAAAACACGAAGGTAAATCCCATTAAACTGTAAAGTACCTTCCAGCACTCCCTTCCCTTTCACATTCTGAGAAGTAGACGGTTCATCTTTGATTGTAAAAACCCTAGGCTGTGGTGCCCTCTTCATCAATGGACAGTCTTTCACCATGTGTCCTGGTTGATGACAGTTGAAACACAGATTCTTCACTACCATCTCGTTCCTCTGATTCTGGTTCTGGTTCTGATTCTGTTGCTGAGGTTTCTGTTGCTGTCTCGGGTATTGCTGGGGTTTCTGTTGCTGTTGTGGGTATTTCTGGGGTTTTTGATTCCCTTTTTGTTTACAGAATCGTGCAATGTGTCCCTTTTGTTTGCAGTTGTGACACACCACATTCTTAAATTTACCTTCCACGGCCTGTTGCCCCGTCTTAGCTTGGCCCTGATTAGCATTCCAATCTGGGTTGACCTTTCTTTTCATGACATTCACTCCACTCGTCTCCCCAGTCGGGATCCTCGCTCCTGGTTTCTTTGTATCTAGTGCTTCATATCTGAGTGCTAGGTCTACTAGTTCCACAAATGGATCCTTCAAATGTCCCATCATCCTTCCTTGCAGATTATCTCTAAGACCAGCAACAAACATCTCGTTCTTTTTCAAAAGAGTATTTATCAGCTCCGGTCCAAAGATTGAAAGTGCGTTGAACTGGTTTTCGTACTCAGCGACAGACATGCTTTCCTGCTTTAAGTCAATGAAGTCTCGGTACATCCTTGTCCTTCCAGTAGCAGGTAGATACTGACCTTCAAAAGCTTCTTTGAACATGGGCCAAGTAAAGTTTTCCTCAGGAGTGTTAGCAGTCTGGGCATCCCACCATATTGCTGCGGCTCCTTCCAGATTCCATGAAGCTAAGAGACGCTTATGCTCGTCATCCAACCTTAGTCCTTTAAAAATCTTCTCACATGATCTAATCCATGCTTGGACTCCGACCAGTGATTCAGTACCTCTGAAAATCTTTCCTCCCAGAGTTGTGTAATTCTTACAGACCATAGCAAAGTTAGGCTGAGTTGGTGCTCGGATTACTTCAGTAGTATCCACTTGGGTATGGTTAACAGTGTGTCCGTTTGTCGTAGTTGCTCCGCTTGCTCCTCGGCCTCTTCCTCCACGAGAACTCATTTTCAACTCCCTGAGTACACG
This sequence comes from Allium sativum, assembly GCA_030737875.1. Lineage (NCBI taxonomy): Eukaryota > Viridiplantae > Streptophyta > Magnoliopsida > Asparagales > Amaryllidaceae > Allium > Allium sativum. The sequence goes on along the minus strand of CM060913.1, from coordinate 545,178,020 downwards.
GATTGAAAATTAATGTCTCATCAGAAAAATATGTCAAAGGATTACCTAAGTAACTACGATCTACCTATACTAAAATATAGTTTTTAGTAACAATACGCTCTCTCACTATTCCAAAGCCTAAACGTTTCCGAAGAACATAGGCTCTGATACCAACTGTAACGGCGCGATTTTCGACCTTCCGAAAACCGTGTCGTTATTGAAAGAAATTAGAAGATGAGATAGAAAAGATAGAACTAATAGAATAGAAGAATAAGAAGTTATCAGAAATCTCACAGCGGAATTTAAAAATACAAATATATTACATCATAGGGTCTGATACATCATAATACATCAACAACTTACATCATCATAGTACATAATAATACATCATGATATGGAAATACAAAGCTAACTGGATACATAGGTGTAGTTAAAACTACTAGACTTGTCCTGCAACTTGAACTTCGTGAGGTTCCATTTGCCAACCTGAATTACTTGCCTACTCATAATAATCATTATGAGTACCCAAGAGTTTAGGGAAAACACAGAAAATAAACTCCAGGTCAGTCAGGGGACTGGTGTGAGTAAACACAGTTAAAAAGATGTAAACAGGGAAATAAGGAATAAGGTGTTCCGTTATTTATAGATTCAATTACTTAGAAATCTTAAGCCCAACTCCATAACTAACATATGGAAAATGACCCTTGTATTTTGATATCAAAACGTTTGATATTTACGATAGTATTTATCAAATAAATAATCATCTAGTGAATCGCTTGCATCTCACGTTCACGTACATAGAATAAGATCTAAACCGTTGAGCGCTTATGGAAATTTGGTTTCTAACTGACAGGGTATGGGAGCACCCACCGATCAGTGTACTCTAGAGAAGATACACTGGGGTTCAACAAGAACATCCTGCAACCCGGCCACACATGACCGTCCACTCATTTAGCTTGAGTGTAACGAATATATTACCACCTCCACGGTTGGGAATGACCCACTGATTACCAAAGGTAACAGCAGTGAAAATAGATTAAGAAACAAAAGGAGTTTACTCTAGATGGTGATAATATACCCTGCTTGGGTATGACCCAACTAGCCATGCTACCTAGCCCAACTATTGTCTTCCTCAGTTGGTGAGGTTTGAAGTCACGTTACCGTTTGACGGGTTATTCTTCAACGTCTTTGAATATCACACCGTCCTATCTGACAGATCACTCATTTGTTTCCACAAACATATTCTGGGTATAAGGCTAAAGAAACGAATCTCTCCGCCACCAACATAATACACTTATGTAAAGTCGATGTGTACAATCTGATCGATATACGTTGTCAGACATCCGACTGTTCGGATCTGTTCTGGGATTTAACAGACCGTAGACACTAATTTGAAATAGTCCTTGCATTCTTCATCTTTATCGATTTCCGGTATACGTCGTAATATTCGAGTCGAAGTGGAAATGTGAAATTCCGGACTCTTCGAAACGATGTACAAAAATATCTTTTATAGTCGGTAATTTATTATCAGCTTAACCGTCTTTAATTCAGTTGCACATCCTGTATTTCTAATTATATAAATAGTATATAATTCTCTGGTTCGTATCTGGATATCTTTAATATCATTTACAATTGTATAGTTAAAGTGTGTGCGACGCACACAAGATGTTATACAGTTTTTATCAATATTTGAAAGTGTATAGGAAAAGCCCGTGCTACGCACACGGTGTTTTATCTTGCTTATCATCGACTGTCAGACGATGTTCTATACTCCTATTTGATTTGTAAAATATTTATTTCTTTTATTTAAACTTAAATAAATTGTTTTATAATTTATTTAAATTGGGTTATCCTTTAAAACTCAGGTTCTAACTCGACGAACTTCTTCGAACAACTTCGATTCTGGGACCTCACTGTCGTCTTGACTGTTCCACTGGTTTACGCCATATTAAATAAAAACTATATTTTTATTTAATTTAATTAATTACTGATTAATTATATTTATTTATTTAATTTAATTAAATTTGATTTAATTAAATTCTTGCTTTGAAAATCGGTTCTCGCTTGTATTTGCCAAGCCGAATGTTGGCATCTCATAATCGTGTGGTCACCATGGGGTGATCATCGATTTCTCCTTGCCCAAACACTCGTTTTCTTGCTTGCCAAAAACTCGTGCCATGCCACTTGATCCGCCTCGAAATCCATGGTGAATCCATACGATTTCCCTTTGCCAAACTCTCGTGCCAAGCCATCGTGCCAAGCCTTCGATCCGCCTCAAAAACATGGTGATCCACTGATGGATCACTCGAAAATCAACGTGCCCAGTCTTCCCCTTTCTTCTCCATTTTACCTTCGACTTCCTGTGCAAACGTGCACAGCTGTGCACGTGCACAACCTTCCCCGCCACCAGATCAACGTCGAACCTCCACCCACCAACTCCACTTCATCCACCGATCACCCCTGACCCATCGCCACCCCCTAACGTCGCCTCCTCCTCGAAATCATCACTCCACCCAACTTCCAGTAAACAGCATCGGAAAGGACTCCCCCTAAACCGACCTCGTCTGACCATCTCTGACCACCTGGAGACCTCGCACCGCCGCCGATAGCTGCCCTAACTTTCGACGCCGCTTCCCCCCAAGTTCTGGCCAACTCGATCGACTATAGGCCCCGTACGACTCCTTCAAATGCCTGAACCCATTTTTGCTTTCAAAACCTAAATCGAGTTCGTCCACTCAAACCCCTCGTTGGAAACATCATTGGGTATTTTTTTCATGATCACCGATGTCTCCCCTTCCTCCATGCTCCACGACTTGGCCATTACCGACGTCGATCGTCGGAATTTGGTGAAAATGCCAATTCCGTCCATCTCGAGCTTTCTCCCTCGTCCCATTGTTTAAAATCATGAAACCACTTTTAAAAATCATATTTTGGCACTACGATTACATTCATATCTCTGTATTTCGATTTCGTGATGTTTGAAATTTTGGTGAGTTTGGTTGAGACAGAGAATCATCTGTTCTCTGTTGTCTGTGTTTCAAAACATGAACTGATGAGGTTTGTTCTTGCTCCAAAGTTCATATATATTTTCGTATACAAGTTTAACTCATAAATACACTTGTATAGTTTGTGTTTTTAGATCACCAAGGTATAGTTGCAAAACAACAGGAGTATTTGTTTAAACAGGGGACAATAGCAGTATTTTCTTTGATCAAGTTTTAATGATGAACTCATTAACAAATCTATTATTACTTGTATACATGTTTTTACTGATGACATAACTTGATGTTTTAGCATCTATAAGGTGATATAACATGGTATACTTGCAGTAGCATATAATACATAAATGTATAAACTGTTTACAGTAAAAAACAAATCAAACTTGAAACTAATGAGGGTTTACTCACTTGTAAATGCTCCTGAAAATTCTAGCTTGAAGATGATATGATTTCAGCAACTTTTCTTGTATTCGAGTAAAAAGAATATGCATGCAAATGGGTTGGTATTTATAGGCAAAGTCTCTAAGTTTCTACAGCAAACACTTTTCTACCTACCCTTTCTCTCTCCTATTTGGATGGTCATGAAATGTTCCAGCAGAATGAAGTGTACCCTTCTCCTAAGATATTTCTACCAACGTCTCCTTGGTCTCCTCTAAGTACAAGACTATATGCTTTCATTAAATGCTCCCCTTGCTTGCATTAAATGCTCTCAATACTCACCATCACAAAACTTAAGAGAAAAATAGTTTTCCTCTTTGATATTTGTTTGCTCTCATCATTACTTCAGCCGCACATATTTGAGTAGGTGATTAGGCCCTAATCTACTTACTAAATGATGGAGTTTGGACTTGATTTGGTTTTGGTTTAGACTATACTTTCAGTAAATGATTTGGTGTATATACATGCTTATATACATTCTTGGCCGTAGTATATATATGTATATATATATATATATATATATATATATATATATAGATACCTATACTTTTCATGCTATACTTATATATATAAAAATGTATATATATGTAAGTGTTAATCTCATTACTTGTTTGCCTAGTTTTTATTTCCTTTCCTGCATTTGATTTTATGTATACTTCATATACATGTATAGGCCGTGGTATATATATATGTATATCTATAGATATATATACCCTTATGTACTTTAAAAAAAATATAAAAAGTTTATACTTTTAGGGTTTTGCTATGTATATGACAACTTATACATGTTAGTTGTAAAATAGGAATTTCCATACTTATTCCATGTTGCCAGCTTCCCTACACTTCCTAGTGTTATAAAATGTGTTGCTATTATTTTCTTAAGTTGTTAAACATTTATTTTTAATATATCCTGTATATACTAAGTTACAGTGTAAATCATATATGTATATATGTACATATAAGTGATTATACCTATTTTAATTGGTTGAGTCTTCTAGATACATTTTAATTTCCTTATTAAAATGAATATCAGAAACTTGAAAAAAAACCAGCCATTACATAGTCGGTGACTCAACTATCGAAGGAAAACATGTATACAAACAACGGTCGTATTTCCAAATGGAAATCTTACCGATCAATCATCCTTTCATTTCCCAATTTCCCATTTATCGTTTCCACATATTCATAATTTCCTTATTTTCCAAAATTAGAAAATATCCGTTATCAACTTTGGAAAATGTTTCCATTTCTGATTCACGCATCAATATCTTCCCACCTCTATCAGTCTCTAACTGTAAACCAGTAAGAGAACAACTTCCTAAGTACAAACCCCGAAGGTCGAAAGCAACATCAGATCGATACACAGAAAGCAATTCAACTCAACTAATTTCCACTCAATTTCAAATTTCTGTAATTAAATTTAAATTCATAATTCAAACCCCAAATTCCTTTATAATGTTTTATTTGCAAAATATTTACTTAAATCCATTATTCACATCGAATGTGAATAATATTTCTTTTATAATCATCTTCTCTGCAAAATTCTTGCCTTAATCCATTATTCATATTCAATATGAATAATATATTCTTTATATAATTAAAATAGTTTAGTTTCGTATTTAAAATAATATCTTATTTAATTATTCTAATTATACTTCTATTTATAAACAATTCATATAAAATCTTATTTTATATTCAACACTTAATATTCCATTAATAAGTCTCGTTAACTCTACGTTCATATTCAGTTTCAAATATCGATGTTAAAATCAAATCCTTCTTCTCTATATAAATTCTAACATATATATTCCATTTATCCAATGATAAATATTTTACTTAATTTATAAAATATTATTTATAAATTAATCTTCTCAATTCATCTGTTAAAACATATTTTTATTTAATATCTATTCAAATAAATCAATTCATATTTCTTTTATAACTCGAAATCCCCTTTTTTATAATTCTATTTATTTTCTAAATAAATATTCCTTTTTCAATATCATATTTATTTATTATAAATATTTCATTTTCAAAATACACTTTGAAATTTTCCTTTTTAAATTCCAGTATTTCATATGGTATTTAAAATACCGATTAACCAGACCAGTGTCATTATTGCCAATCACATGTTTTATATCACATCATTTATCACAATATATGAAAACAAATAGTATTATAAATATTGAGGAATCTAGTTGGATCCCTCCAACCTATTTCCCTGCAACCACAAATGTTAAACAATATAAATAACATCAATTTCATTTCAATATGAAATATTCTGATAAACAGAATCAATATTTGATTAACGATTATCGTTATTTATAATTTCAATGAATAAATCAATAATTCAACCAAATAATCAACACACAACAATCAATCATCACTTATCAACACTAGATTATATTTATAAAAATATAAACTGTACAGAGTAAGTGAGATTTACACACATTGGACAGTCATCGTTATATAACAATAACTATCGGTTGATTCAGATAGACAATTTATTTTGCTATAAATTATAACGAGCTCAAATTCACTTCCGGTCAGTTCTATTGTATAGCCGTTGTCCTTACGATCCCAACGGATCTGACCCTTCTAAATTCTGATGCAGTATGAACTAGAAATTTAATTTACAAGCTAATATACTAATTTAAATATAAATTAACTAATTAAAGAATTTTAGTGGGCTTCACCCCTTGAAATCTCACTGGGCCATTCAAATTCTGGCCCGCCTGCTTGTTCTTCTCTCCAGATAAATAAATCCTCCAGTTCTCATTTTGTTTACAATGGCCATGACCCATTCAAAATCAACTCGTTCTCCCTCCTTGCATCGTCGTTCAATAATCTGAAACCACCTTCAACCTCCTCATCAAAATCTCTCCTCCTTCATCACCGTTTCACAGAACTCAGATCACTCTCACGTTTTTGCCTGAAACCACCCCTTCACGCAATCAAATGAGTAATCACTTCGAATTCTTTCATCCCATACGCATGGAATAAAAAAACGATACTACTCCACTTCTCCTGAAACCAACGCTTCTTTCACTTCTTTTTATCCATGCTTTTCTCCTATTCTTCCTCACTATTCGAACCCTACTCCATCATCACAGTGGTTCGCGATTTCCAGATTCTCCCCGTCCCGCTTACAATAGTCGCGACCACAATGTAAACCGAACCCATCCATACTTCTCACACTAGTTCTAAATCACTCAATAAAACCAAATATACTATCACAAATCCAAATCGACGCACCACAACCCCAAATTACCCAACCCTAACTTCTCGAATACTCACGCTGTATAAGAAGTTGCCAAAAAAATAGTTTTCGAACCAAACGATATCTATATGAGGATAAAGGCAATGACTCAGGGAATTCAAAATGGTTGTTTCAAGATTTATAGTTTTTATTTTGATTTGTTAGGATTTTTCCAAGAATTGAGTATTTACAGTAAGTGATGACTCAAAATACATTGACCGGAGGAAATTATTTTGACCAAGGGTTAGAAAAAATTAGGGTTATATTTATAGAGATATTTTAATAATATTTTATTAGATTTAATATTCATTTATAATCAACCGCTGTTTGTATTTATTATCTAAAAATCCGTATGAACACATACGATACCCGAAACTGATGAAAATGGACATGCAGCTACAATTCGACATTACGAACCCAACGAAACTTGTTTTGCCGAATTCTGAGTCTGTTTGCTCACACAACGTATTTTTAAAGTAGAAATATTGACTGGTTTTCACGTTAAATCTCATACGGCCACATACTGACTCCAAAATTCACGAAAATTGAAATCTAACAATAATTTAATATTCCGGATCCAATAAAATTAGCTTCGTCAAAAATGGAGCTCGTTTGCAAAAGTGCCTATTTTTAAAGCTCCAAATAAACCCATTTAAATATTAATATATTTTAAAATAATTAAATTAAATATAAATAAATTAATATCATCATATACATTCATAATATATATCATATAGCTCCGAAATATTCCTATCTGAATTTCTATCTCAACATTTCAAATCCAGATTAAATTAGTTTTCAGTTCATATTGAAAATCCGTTTATAATATAAATAAATCGTTATTTATTGTAAAGGAAATCCGTAACGACTATTTTAAAATTTGATTTGGATATAACTCACAATCTATACAATGAAATCCCGATTTTTCTCCTTCATTAGAAAAATATACTTCACCAGCTCCGAACGTTTCTTATTTCACAGAAATCCAGTTTAAAATGGATTACGTACATTCTTTTAAAGTTCGAATCTCCAAATTACAAACTACCATGCCATTTCAAGCTCGATTATAATTATAATATAAATTATACGTTCAACTGACATTTATAAATAAATTCGTTAATATAATTCAATTCGAAACTGAAGTATATATTATAAATGATCCAATTCACATAATATTGTGAATTCCACTATTTTCGACTATTTCGGAAATTGAATATATTATTCTATTAATTATATTAATTAAATATTCAATAATATTTTATTCTGGTCATTTTAAATTACCAAACCATCATTTAAATAATTAAATAAATTATTTATTATCCGTAAAAATACGGGTCGTTACACGAAGAATTTATTCTCTTACCATAATATCCAAAATAAATTTGTGCAGATCAATTAATGATTAACGGATCTAACAATGTGGCAATCAAAGTGATTGTTCTAAATGAATGGTAAGTATTCGTAGCCTCAGGCCTTAACAACCGGGAAATGACAAAAATCGGGCAGGCAGCATGGCTATGTGGGTAGCTCTCATTAGGGTGTATTATCACCTATCTTGAGATTCATTTAATTCCTTATTCTATTCGATGTTGTCCCATTCAGGAAAACGGTTGCTGATCCCAACCTTTGGTGATATACATTCGATACACTCAAGAGAAATGAGTGGTCGGTCATGTGCAGCCGGGTTACAAGATATTCTTTTTGAACCCAGTGTATTCTCCTCTAGAGATACACTATCAGGAGGTGGTTCCATATCTTGTCATAGTTGGAAATTCATTAGCCAATAAGTGCTCGCGGTTTTGATTGTATATTGTATATATGTGGATCATGAGATGAAAGCGTTCCACTATATTTTTATTTAATTGATTTAGACACTATTATAAATATCAAAAGAGTTTTAATATAAAGATTATTGTTTCTTTTAAAAGGATTTTGAAAGTTAAATCAAGTGTTTTGGATTCTCATAAAGGAAAAACCCATTCCATGTTATACGGCGTGGTCTTATGAGGTACTGATTATTTTCTCAAATTGTTTTAAATTGTTTACTCATACCAGTCCCATGACTGACCCGGAGTTTATTTTGTTTTGTTTTACCTAAACTCTTGGGTGCCCAAATTTGTACGGGCAGTCAAGTAATTCAGGATTTTATAGATTTATCTAAAGGAGCTTGGAGCAGGAGGCTTCAGTGTTAGATATATAGTATTTTTATTTCCGCTGTGTTGTAAGTGTTGTACTCTGATAAGTGTATGATATACCATTAAAAAAATTATTTAAAAAGTTATGATATATTATATTTTGATCCGCTGTGATGTGAGATTCTGTATTGTTATTTATGTTTTTCCTCTACCTTTTTCTTCTTAAAAAAGTGATTCGTATTTCTGTGATATTTGGGTTGGATGTGTGATGTATGTAGTCAACTCAGATAGTATAGATTTGTGGTTCATTACAAAATCCTCCCACTTCACCCCATAAAAAACGATCTCCACTGTTGAACGTGATGATCTCGAATTGCTCTGTAACGACACGGATTTCGCTCGGACCTAATCGATTGCTAAACCAACCAAGACCGTTCGAATCCCGTATACGCTAACTCTAGGTATACAACACATCGGAACAAATAACAGAAGACTTTTATAAACATCACAATAATGTTATATCAGAGTACAGAATATCAGAGTATATCGAAAATAATACACAGCGGAAGATAAATTTACATAAATGTAAAACAATGCATAGCGGAAATATAAACTACACAGCGGAAGACTGTAAATGCCTGGACACAGCTTAAAGCTTCAATGCAGAATCCTGCTCAATATATCTGCAAAATAAAACTACTCGACTGCCCGTGGAAAAGGTATCTGAGCTTTGGTTTAAAAAGCTCAGAGAACAAGACACATTAGAACCATACGAAAGAATTCACCAGAGATTGGATTAGTAATATCCAACGAGAATGACTCGTTAGAGATAGGATCAGTAGTATTCTAGAACGAGTGTGAAGGGAAGTGTTTATGAAATAAAAATGAAAACGATGTAAATATATATGAAAAAATGATTTGATTGTTAAAAATATAATTTTTAACAAATATATATATACACTGTATAAAATTGTCATATATATGAAATATTCGATTTTGATATAAAATAGAAAATGAATTCAAATTAAATTGAATAGAAAATGAATTCGAATTGAATTGAATAGAAAATGAATTCGAATTGAATTGAACAGAAAGTGAATTCGAATTGAATTGAATTTGAAATTTGAATTGAATTGAAATGAATTTAAAACGAATTTATAAGGAAAAAATTCAATTTTGATTTGAAATTGAAATGGAAGTTGAAATTGTTTTTGAAACGACTTTAAAACAATTTATAAAATTCGTTTTAAATGGAAATCGACGAAATATATATAATATTATATATATATATATATATATATATATATATATATATAGTGGCCTGAATAGAACGCGCAGCACCGCTGTAGTTCGCGAATTTCGACCATTGACTTCGAATGGACATTGCGGGAGATCCGACCGTCAGATTCTCCTAAAACCGGAACCGTTGGGTTCATATGGAAAAGAGCTTTCTAAAGAATATTAGAGATTTGAAATCTAACGGTTGGATTTGGAATTATGTCCAAATAAAATTTGGAAAAGGTCGTTGTAAGTGCAATTCGACGGCCGTTGATGGAAATCGATTGTACGGGCCTTGATAAAATTATTAAAAATAGTAATAATTTGTGTAAAATCATAAGAAAAGATTCGTGAAGAATCGGGATGAAAAACTCCATATTTGAAACGATAAAAGTAGATTTTTATCAAAATGAACTAGTTTTGAACTAGAATAATAATTTATTTTTAAAATAAATAAATTGGATATGAAATGGTTTTAAAAGTAACCTGAATTTCCAATAATTGAATTGAAATGGATTTGCATAGAAATTGTCTTTGGAATATTTCGATGTTGGATTTCGTGATTATACAGATAGCGTTATGGAAATTTGAAAGATATATAGATATCGTTATTTGCAATTCGATATTTTTTGGTCGTAGAATTTGATATTGAATATAAGCCGATATATTTTCTATTCAGAGCCTTGTATTTAATATCAAATGTGATTTGGGTTTGTCGTGAATGGTATCTTCATTAACGCTGTTCTTAAGCCCAGTTGAGAAAAAGATTAAATCTTTTAATTTAGATTTAATGAAGTGTACCAATTAAATAATATTTAATTGGAATTGAATAGGTATTGATTTTTGGGTTTATCGTGAACAGTGTTTTAAATAACACTTGTTCTTTAACCCGATAATTAATGGAATGTGATTTTGGGTTGTCATGAACGATATCTTCAATAATACTCTTCTTAGGCCCAAAGGAGTTAAGAAAATCAGAAACTAACTGGAGATTAGTTAAGTTGAATGGTTTCTTGGGTATTGATCTAATGTTGGTTTCGGCCTTCGGGGTTAATACTTAGGGAATCGTTCTCTTACTAATTTACGGTTGGAGTCTGATTAAGAACTAAAACATGAAATTTAGCGTATCAAGCATTCTTTGGCTATTATAAGGTAAAAACCCTATCCTCCAGCTTGCGTTGCATTGTGTGATGGGACCTGGGTCCCTTGATTTACCTAACTTTAAAATAAAGATTAATAACTGTTTTAGTCCTCACACCAGTCACATGACTGACCTGGAGTTTATTGTTTGAACCTAAACTCTGGGTGCTCTTATTTTGACACGGGCAGCTATTAGTTTTGGTTTTGCAGATTTATATTCACAGGATCCTGGTTTACAGCTGGAACGATAGTCGGAAAGCTCTGTATCCATGTATTACTTCTAGTTGTGTTTTGTATTATTTTCCGCTGCGATGTATTTAAATGTAATTTAAATCTTTGATATTTTCTATGTAATATTTATTCATACTCTGTATATTCTTGTATTCTGATGGAATTGTTGTAATATACAATGAAATGTACTTCTGTCTGTGTTCTTTTGTGTGTTGTTCTCAATTCAATCCGTGCTTTCCTTACTGGGGGAGTTCGGGTCGTCTCATGCTCTTCGATTTTCCCTTACAAAGTTTTCAATAATATTGAGCAGATTGGAAGAAAATGGAGGAGGATCGATGGAGTTTTTCGGGCTTTAATCGCTTGGAGCGGCTGCTGATGCACGTTGACCACGCTTGAGAAATGTATAGGGGTTTGACCCTTTTTTAAACGTATTTGTATATAATTTAAATATTATTTTCTTCCAAATTTGCTCGTTTATCCATCGAACTCCAGACGAACCCCAACGACTGCCGCCTTGGCTAAATACCCCCATTCCAAACATAATGGGATATGTCTCGTAAGCCAATTCAATCGTTTAGATTAGTTTTTATCAAAATTAAAATATAAATTAATATTATGTTACATATTGAATTTCCAACGTACATTTTAATTTTTTGGGGCCACGTACTGACTCCAAAAATTACGAATATTGAAATCTAGTTATATTTTGATGATACGGTCCTAACAAAATTAATTTCATCGAATTTGGAGACCGTTTAAAAAATGGCCTTTTAACTGGCTTATTAAATATAAACTGAAATGAAAAACACGTTTAAATTTACTATGCTCACATATTAATTCCAAAAATTATGAAATTTGAAACCTGTTTATAATTGGACATTCTGGATCCAACAAATGTGGTTTCATCGAAAACAGAGGTCATATACAAAATTGTTATTTTTAAGGGCTATATATATATGTATAATATATAAATTCTATGATGACTATTCTAAATTCAAATCCGGACATAACTTTCAGTTTATAAAGTGAAATCTCAATTTCTTACACTCATTAGAAAATTACAGTTCAAAATATTCCAACGTTTCTTGTTTTACTGAAATCCGACTTATAATGAATTATGTATACTCAATTGAAATTAGAAATCAATTTTTCAAACTACCGTGCCATTTCAAGATCATTTTGATTAAATTTTAAATTTATACATTCTAACTTCGATTTAAATAAATCTTAAATCGTTAAGTCTTAAAATAAACCATTTTAAAATCTCAAACTCCATTAAATCAATTAAAAATAAATTTTAAATTGGTTCTAAAAATACGGGTTGTTACAATCTCCCCCACTTAAAACTTTTTCGTCCTCAAAAAAGTACGGAGCTGAAAGTTGTGTAAGTAACCAACTCAAATTTCATTCTGGCTCGAGTTCTTCAACTTTTCAGTTTCTATGAACTTTCTAATTTCTCAAAAATTTTGCTAACACCCTAAATTTTCGAAAAATTTCGCCATAACCTCCTTTGTATGGGGAGGTTCTGAAAATTTTATTGGGCCATATTAGGCACCCAATAAATCAATAAAAAGCATACACAATTTTTGTGACCTATCTATGCCCAAGGAAGACGGGTAAAAAGTAGAAATCCTAGACCTGGCCCAGTGTTTGAAAAAATAAAATAATCCATGTGCCATAACTTAAAACAAGAGAGACATGAATATTTCTCATCCCCAGACCTGTGTAGGATTTTTATTAAATCTTCCCCTTCACCTTTATATGTTATTAAGTCCATAATCAGTCTTTTGTTCAATCTGTAATTCAATCCTCGCCATACAAGCGTCTCGCTCGTATGGTAATCTAAACTTCGTCATATAAGCACCAAATGCTTGTATGGAATATAATATAATATGCTACGCCATCTATAATCAGTCTTTGGTTCAACCTGTAATTCAGTTATCGCCATACAAGCATCTCACTCGTATGGTATCCAAACCTCATCATATAAGCACCAAATGCTTATATGGAATATGATATGATTGATATGCGGTCTTCGTGATGTATGCTATGCGGTGTAGTTCATAATTATTGTTGCTATCCTATGGCATACTTTGTATTTCACACAGAGCAACCATCACAGCGCATCCAAATTCATTCATAGTAGTTTAAAATAAATAAAATTGCACTACCAATTCATTAAGGTGCACCTGTTTGTCGAGCACACAATTTATTTTTTACTCAATGCGAAGCCATTAACCTGCTCAACATATATATATATATATATACATATATATATATATATATATACATATATATGCACACATATATATATGTATACATATCCCATTTTAACTAAACTTGTAATTCAATTTAACTTAATTAAATAACAAGTATTTTCGTATATTCAATGTCCAAAATTGCCAAAGATAACGTCTAATTTATTTAAATCAAACATCATAAGTAAGCAAACAAAAAATAAAAAAATCGCAAAAACAGTTAATTGATTATTTATCTTTCTAAAAATATAACTTTTATATACTCAAAATGTAATTTCCAAGATCGGATTATATAATAATCACAAATATGTTACATATAAATATATCACTCTTAACTCATTCTAGGGCATTACTAACCCCATCTCTAATGAGTTTCCCATTCTAGAATGCTACTGATCCTATCTCTAATGGATATTCTTAAATAGAATGTTAATAATTCTATCTCTGATGAATTCTCTCATTTGGTTCTAATGTGTCTTGTTCTCCGAGCTTTGTAAACCAAGGCTCTAATGCAAACTGTAGTGACCCGGACTTCTCGGTCGGCCTAAACAGAACAAGAAGGCGGACTGCTTTGAGAACATGACTCACCAGAGCGCAAACACGAGAACAGTTCATTGCTATTACAACAATTTACATTAGGTTACAATAATATCAGAGTACGAATAAATATTACACAGTGGAAAAAAAATATTACAGATTTAATTACACATAGCAGTGGAAATAAAAACGTATAAATACAATGCATAGCGGAAATACATCAACTACCACAACTGAATGAAATACACGAATACAAAGCTTTCTGAATATAGCTCCAGCTGTAAACCAGGATCCTGTTAAACAAAAATTTGCAAAACCAAAACTACTAGCTGCATGTGTGGAAAATATGGCCACTTAGAGTTTAGGAGAAAACAATAAACTCCAAGTCAGTCATGGGGCTAGTGTGAGAACTTATAACAGTTATTCAACTTTTACTTTAAAATAGGGTAAATCACGGGACCACACCTTATGTCACGGAACTGGTTCACTCCTATGAATAACAAAACATGAAATAAAACGATTTAATAAACAACGCAATGCTTTTTGGATAAATGAAGCTATTATAAGACTCAGGTCCCATCACACAATGCAACGCAAGTTGGAGGATAGAGTTTTACCTTATAATAGCCAAACATGCTTGGTACATTTTAAAAAAAATCAATTTGATATTACTATAAGTGCATATTGTATCAAAACACTTCAAATGTAAATGTATCAATCATAGACAACATAATACCCCACCATACTATGTCACCATATAGGTTTACAACTAAAATCGAGAGTCACGTATTGGAAATTGGATTCCATCTATGAGTTGAGGCAAGGGATGGCTCCTCACCAATTCGAGACATTTTAGCAAATGCCTCAGGATAACGCCTACGGGTAACTCTTGGATCTTCAGGGCCAATCCACACTTACTTTAGTGGATTAGTTATTCCACTACAACAGATTTACCTTTTAATAGCACGTGAAAAACTCTATGATAGGTTACCATAGCATTAGTGACGACGCTATATAACGACATGTAATAATGGCCCTATTATATCTTATAGCTCAAATCTAAATGCTATAGTATTATACATTTTATAGCGCACGTTCACCAGCATGAAATGTTTTACATAGCGTTCAGACCTTGCAATTATATTTACTTACTAAAATCTCAGCTTATTTTTTTATAGCTTTATCAATAATTTCATAGCATATATTCATTACTATGAAAAATGTTTTCCATTTTATTTGAAACAAAATCCGCTATTATTGAATTCCCCATTGAAATATACATTCAGACTTTAGTATGTTAAATACTTGCTTTTTTTTAATAGCATTATCACTGTTTTCATAGCATATATTTAGTGATATGAAAAGTTTTCCACACGGTTTACATTTTATATAGCATTTCACATTTTTCACTATGAATATTAGTAGTATGTATAGCATTTTCAGTGTTTTCATAGCACACATTCAACGAAATGGAAAGGTTGTCACACTACTTAATTTTTTACATAGCGTTTCACCTTTTATTTCCATAAGTACAATTTTCCGCTATTTATACTTTTGATATATAGGACATATTTCAACTACGATATTTATATAGCAAATCTCTTATTTAATTTGTGCATAGTTCTAACAAATAAGCACTAAATTCACAAAACAAAACTGTCAATAGCATAAAACTAATACCGAAAGCATATTTGATTTCAATTACAAAGTCATAATTAATAAATATAGAAATAAATCCACATACATATTTCTCAAACATCGTTTCAAAACAATATTACATGAAAAATCACTTAATCTTCAGCTTGTAAGCTCATCCAACCTCTAGAACCTGCACTTCACAAGCACAAGTTATAGTCTTATAATAGAGAAAAATGCAAAAAAAACAATTAAAATGCAAAAATGAAACATTGTTTGATATCATCTCAATTTTATTAACAGTAGTTTTAATCGGCCAAACAGCCAAGGAACTTTCACAAGCTTTAACAAAGGAACAACAGAAATGTGCAGATTTAAAAAAAGAACGATAACAAGAACAAGAATATAGCAGAAATTGAAAATGACAAAACTAAAGACAATTAACAAGAAAATTAGCTAATCTCATCTACATGCTTTAGAACACTAAGTATACAAACAAGAATAACATATATGGAATAATGTAAAATTGATCGACTATCTGCGCAAGCTGAGCCCAAATGAAAGGATGCATGCTGTCTATGACCACAGATGTTTTGTTCGGTTTAATACAACAAAACTCTACCTAGATTACTTAATTTAAATGAAGGATTAAAGCTCGAATAATAGATGGTTGTATGTGACATGTATAAGAATTACATATTTGCCTTCAATTATGGTAATCCATTTGCACATTATCTTTAAGCAGTGGTGATATTTTCCAAACAAAGTATGAATGTATGAAGCAAGGAAATAGTATCAAGGTAAATGAATAATTACCATAAACTTGGTCTTGAACTCCAACGTTTTCATCCAAGGTGAATTATATTTTAAACTGCTTCCTACATGAGGAGGCAACTGAAATATTAAAACAAACACACCTCTACTTCAGCAAATTAACCCAAACACACTCCTACTTATACAATACATTTTCATGATTATGACTAAGGTCAGTACCAAATATCCCGATTCAACTTTAGCTCATTAATTAGTTTCTCAGTTGGCCTGAGAATTCTTCATAGAGTTCTTCCTTGCTGATGCCACCACCGTCTTGTCTAAAATTATGAAATATGCAACTCCTCCTACTGCTTCATTCAAAAGCCCAATCTTTACTGACAATCCATGGCAGCATTCTAACACTAGCCAACTGCATTATTCAGATGAGTTACTAAAAAAATTTGAATTCATAATAGAAAAAAAACAGAGAAGGTGAGTAAATATAGTGGGAATGACAGCCGCAACATTGGCAACAACTGCGGCCTTGGCACCAGCAAGAACTCCCTCTGAAAAATAATATACATTAATTACTGGCCACTGAATTCAACACGGAAGTAAAACCACAGAAATGCAAGTTATATTCACCACGAGAGCAGCGCTTTGCAAGAGCAATTTTCTGATCAACTGAAGACATGTTGTTCTTGATTTTGTTCCTTGAGATGATTCAACACACTTTGTGTTTTCTGTTGAGATGTATTAATGAAGGTAAGCACATTCCATTATCTCAATTTCTTAAGTGAGGAAGACCAGATCTATATTACAGTTTGCATAACTCAATTTCTTAATTAAGGAAGACCAGATCTATATAACAGTTTGCATAACACTAACGATTAACCACATTTTTCTATTATCGATCTTCTACACACACACAAACACTACATACACACATCTCACTACTATTTTTACTTTTCAGGTATAAACTTTGACATAAACGTATGAACATATACATGTTCTAAACATAAGAAAATACATATTTTGCAGATATATTCAATATTTTCCTTGTATCACGTCAACGTTGATTCAGTTAGCACGTCAATCATCTTCTATAAAGCTTCTTTGAATGTTTCCAAGATCATTAGCAAGCCTAATTCACTAAACAATGACATTGTTCTAATGATATCGTTAAACAATTTAATATTCACATGTAAATGTATAGCATACACGAAATTAAATCTATTTAGATATAGGTTTGGCAGTTTTAACTTCATTCAAAGTAACACAAGTTACATTAAGGACAAAAAAGTTTATAAATGTTTAATCGTACCACTAACGTCAACCTTGATTCAGCTAGCACGTCAATCATCTTCTTCGAAGCTTGTTTGAATGTTTCCAGTTCAATCAACAAGCCTGATTGAATATGCAATGACAGTGTTCTAATGATCTCATCTATCAGTTTGATATACGCACATACATAGATGTATAGCATACACAGAATTAACTCTATTTAGATATAGGTTAGGTAGTTTAAACTTCAATCAAACTATAACAAGTTAAATTAAGAACATACAATGATTATAAATGCTTAATCTTACCACTAACGTCAACTTTGATTCAGTTAGCACGTCAATCATCTTTTATAAAGCTCCTTTGAATGTTTCCAAGATCATCGGGAAGCCTGATTCACTATGCAATGACAGTGTTTTAATGATCAGTGCCGATATCATATAAAGAAACATAACATGGTGCTGCTTATTGGTACCACTTGGAGAACAACAGGGAATTTATGATGGAGCCCTTCCGGTTTCCCTTTCCAATGTCCTTCAGCACTGATGAGTTAGATAACCGATTTGATGCAATGACTGTGGAGTCCTCAATTCCTGAACCATCGCTACTAGTTCCGACGAACCCACCAACCACGCAAGATAGTTCCATGGAAGTTGTTAGACCCAGGGGGTGGGAACCATGGCCCTCTGATGAACCCAGATGGGATCCCTTTCATGACCTGGACCTCTCAGAGCCGTACCCTTTGGCTGCCGCCAACATCCCATTAGACATGCAGATAGTCCCCCAAGCCTCAACACCGCCACCTCCACCGCCACCGATGACCAATGGAGTTACAACCTTGATTGCAGCAACTTTATCCTCTTCTGCCATTAGACGCAGTGCCAGGCTTAATGCCTCCAACTCTTGTACCCAAATGAAGCCTTTCATGTTGTTGATTTTGGACATCGCGCAACTTTGGGAAGAATCGGTTTGCAGCATTCAACTTAATGGTGTTCAACAACAAACGCAGTACCGAGGCCATGGTAACAGCTCCACACACCAAATGAAGTGTAAGCCCCTTTGTTTATCAGTCTTTTTGTGGTTAGTTATGTTGATCAACTATTGTGTAAGCTTGTTTTGGCTTGCCACGTTGTACTTTCAGTTGGTGGCTGTGTTTGTATGTATATTTTGGTGAACTTGTAGTCGATCTGTCAGTGCTTGCGCTAGGCGTAAAGCTTTACTTCTGCATACAGTTTGCATGTACATTTTGCCGTCTTATGGCCAGCGATTAGGCCTGTTGATCGCTTAAAACTATCTTATTAATATTATGTTATTAATCGGGTGCGTAGGATCGCTCTACACAACCGTCTAGTTCAAAAAAAGAAAAAACATCGTGCTGCTTCTGGTGAGCTTGTCTCAGGTGGAGAACTGAATTCTGATACAAACCAGAAGCCTAAAGCTGCTATTTCTTCAATCCTACAAAGAAAAATTTTCAATACCTATGTCCCATTCTACTTTCAGTT
Source organism: Allium sativum (assembly GCA_030737875.1). Lineage (NCBI taxonomy): Eukaryota > Viridiplantae > Streptophyta > Magnoliopsida > Asparagales > Amaryllidaceae > Allium > Allium sativum. The sequence continues at coordinate 545,158,592 of CM060913.1, read as the reverse complement.
TTATGACAAAAAGGTTTTTAACATGGGGTGAAATGACTCAACTGTTAAGGTAACATGAAGTATTACTTCATTCAGGGTTTCAGCTAGTTATAGATGTGCCCATTTGAGAAAAAAATGTGAATTTCTCAAAGATCGGACCACTTCTTTCTTATAATCTATAACCGTAGTAACGAAATAATAAGACTATCATGAGTTGATACTTATATGTGCCATTTATATCTAACTACAATGTTGTTTTGTTTCAAGCCAAAAAAAAGTTGCGTGGATGTCCGACATAAAAACACCACCTAGCTGTTGAACTAAAGCCATTTCATGCCGACCTACGTTACAAAAAAAAATAAGCAACAAAATTTTGATATGATAATTGAGTATTAGACCAAGAGCATAAAAACCATTCAAAGATAAGGAGCTTATCTTAGCAAGATCAACATCATATTTGATCCGAATACTGAATTAATAAAACATCATGTGGTGATTTACTAATGCCATGGACCACTTTTGAGATCCACAGAAGAAAGACTTATCGCATATATTCTTGTGACAATTGCTTGTAAGTCATCATATATGTGACTACTACAAATGATCGCTCAGGCATATAACTCTTCATGACAAAAGGACTGCTGTATGATACACTAAAGTTATTTTTTTCGTAAGTGAACACATCATAAAATTCAATGATCCAAATTTATGCCAAGTACTTGAGTAATGAGATATTTGAATAAAAGTATTGTTGTGCTCAATTTAAAAACTACACCTTATTCATTATCACAAACCATCCTTTTAGAAAAGGAAATTCCATGGAAAGTATATTTTTTATATTAACCATGCGATATGTAACAGATGTAAGCAACCTTATCAAGTATAAAAGCGATAAAAACAGGTAGTTTTTAAAGGGATGCAAATGTTGGAACAGTACTATAGGATAGTAATTTAGAAAATAAAATAAAAATTATAACTCAGCGGAGGACAGTTTAAACTGAACATCAGTCGCCTATACCAATTTTTAGTTACAAAGCGAAAACAAAATTTGTAGCAAGAACTCTTCCAGACAAAATTCAAATAGAATACCATGCTCAACAGTCAGCACAATCTCGGCATGTGATTGTAGAAAGCAAATCAGCTTTCGTATTGAAGATTGATTCTTTGAAGAAGAAAAATGCTGTTAAGGGTCAGTGGTTAATGTTTTTCCTAGGCTAAATAATATCGCCTAACTTATTTCATAATACCCACACACTTCTGACAACTATTGCAATACTTTGACGTATTCAGTTTGTGTAAATAACCTGAAAGAAGTTGTACAATCCATGCTCACATGTCCTCCATTCTGAAGCATGAATTGGTTCTCATCCTTCTCTGTATCGACTTCCACCACCCTCTTTCTACTTGTATTAGGAATATGATAAGTTGATTCTGGTTCTGCTAGTTGTACATGTCTATTTAAAAAGAAACTGCATAATACTATTGTTAGCCTGTTTTGTGACCAAGCCACCAAAGACCTAGACAATCAGGGTTACATATGATAGAGGCTAAAGCTCTCATACGTCCCAAATCCACAGCTCGGGTCGGATCGATAGGATAGCTCGGATCGGATCAGATGGGATAGTTCGGAACGGATCGGATGGGACAACATCACCAGTTCGGATCGGATCTAGGCCTCCTAACCGAACTGCCTAAAGCATCCCTGCACAATACAAAATTGACCTATTCTCAAGCCTATCAATCCAGACTGCTGTACACATGTTGCTCCATGAATAGAAGCCACGTCCTCCACTTTCCCCACTACTTTCAAGTCCTTGCCTAATGTTGCCACGTGGCACTCCTCCCTAACCAACTTACTGCCTATAAATACATGAAAAATGCATCACATTGGGAGAGCTTTTTGCATTTCGTTCCTCTTTTCTATCATGGCCACACCACTTCACAAGAAACCACCTTCTTCTCTAAGGAAAAGACAGTGAATTCAGAGAGTATTATTCTTAGAATTCTGGTGCTTGAGTGATTGAATTCCTTGTAATTGTAATTTGTGAATGAAATGAGAAACTATGAAGTGGACGTGGGCTCATTAACGTCGAACCACTATAAATCTCATGTTTTGATTGATTTTTCTTGTTTTTAGTTCATGATTCCTCATTATTCTCTGCAAATTATGATCAATTGGGTGTTAGGACCATTTTTTGGTCTACGATTTTGGTGCTTTCACTGAGAAATGAAGATTCTCAACATATAAGGATTCTCTATTCTAATATTGGATTGCCAAGTCCGATGAGGAAATCCTGCAACATTCAACAACAATCTCTATAGTTCAGAAATGAAGTCCAAGAAAGCTGCTAGTTATGGTCGGATAGGTATCCAACAGTTACAGCAGCTCTGATGTTTGGGTCGGATCCTGCACAGGGTCAAAAATGCCTCTGGGTCGGATCTTATACCTCTGGTCTGGTCGAGTTAAAGCAGCTCTACACTGTCACTTCCAAAAGCAAATGAATCGGTTCGAGGTAACCGGTCGGACCAGAACCATACTCATAGAAAGACTGAATTTCAGCAAACAAACATCGGATCGGGTTAGGGAAACACCCTTCCGAACCGAACCAATTTTTCCGTTCCAACCCCCAATCAATGACAGACCCGAACCGCGATCCGATGATATCTCCGAACTACAACTTTGAGGCAAATTCCGATCCAACCCGGACCCGCTGACGGCCTCGCCTTCGGCTGGGAGCATGCCTCGCCTTTGTCTTGTCATACGTTTTAGCTAACAGTAGTTATAAAAGCTTGTGAATGAAGATTAGACAGAGAGTTTGAGAATATCACAGCAAGTTGGCAATGACTGGGATTCTTCCCATAGCCATGACGCTTATTTACATCAGTAAGCCAATTTGAGAAGCTATTGATCAGATTCAGCTTGCTATCAAGGACAGTATACAAGACAATGATTGTCTCATAGCAGCTTCCTCTTTCTTGGTTCTGATGGTGTATAGATTTCACTGATGCAACCGATGTTGCTCGCTAACGAGTAGTGACCATCTTATTTATGCGACTTAAACTTGTCCAATCGGCGGGGCATAGAATGACGGTTATATGGAACAGTCTGAACACTACTCCGAAGATGATTCATATGATTTTATTGACCATGATTATCAATAATGGGGTACCAGAAAGAAGCTAAGGATCCCAACATCCCAAAGCTACACTTCAATCGTATGATGTGATGAATGAAATATGTCATGAGGTTCACCTCCCGAAGAACTTGGCTAACCTTTGCAATGGCTATTTGATGTCAACCACGTTGAGGAAGACTGATTTCCATCGAATAAGGGTTAGGTCAACATACTTTGGAGCCTAGAGTTAGGTACTAGTTGAACCACCACATGCCATGATTGGACCTATGGATCCTTTCCCGGATTATAGCAACTTGACTGCTCACCAGCCACCATACGACCTTGGTCAAATGATGAGAGCTCGAGATTAAAGAAAATATGAATCAACCCTTAGCTCTCTACTTCTTATTTCCATTGTGACATAATGTATGAATATTACTTAAAGTCTCGCAAGCTATGCTATCATACTCAAGTTTATCTGATCAAGGTCTAGACCGACCAGCTCCAGCGGAATTCAAAGCTTACATTGCACCCTAGTGTCTGCTGCTCAAACCCCAGAAATTAGCCGAATCCATCGCTGAATTTACCATTCCCAAAGAGGATGTGTTAGATGAAGAAGATGGCCTTTCAAAACAAAAAATGAATACAAGCACCCGTTACTGTATACCGACGGTGCAATGAATGATCGATGACCCGGCGTTGGAGATGTATTGATTCGAAGGAAATTTTAGATGAAGGGACTATAACTTGTAGCTTACCTAGAATAGGTAGAAGAGCTATTGGATGAATTGGAACGTTATAGCATATCTTACGTCCTACGAATGGAAAATCAAAAGGTCAATAATCCGACCAAGTTAGATAGTTCCAACAACTCAGAAGAGTGTCCTAGACAACCCCATGATGAACTTCCTGCAGCATGGAATGCATTTAGCAAGGAGAAGTGAAAGGCATGCCATTGCTCTTTATGCCTCGAGATATGACATGCAAGGCGACAATGCTTACTTCCCTTGGAAGGTTGTCCCAAGACAGACACCAACGAGCCCCATTGCTGAATTCACCACCCTAAATGATTGGACAAAATCACTAATCAGCCTCCCGCTAGATGGGAGATGAACGCGAATGAAACTTTTGACAAACGATGTTTTGGAGTTAGAAAGTGAAGATTTACAATTTCACTCCCTTCATCGAGGATTAGTCAAGTAACTCATGTCCTAAATGTTGGGTGCAACCGGAGATTCTAATGTCGATTGCTCATGATTACATCATTTAGTTCAAAGCTGATGCATAATAGGCTTGCATGATAGACTACCTCAGCCTTGCCCGAAAACTGACGAGTTAAAAGTTTAGAGCACTTAAGCCTGGATGTTGATTGATTAACTGTCCATTAGATCTTATTCCCGACATGTGATTGAGGGCATATATGCGCATGGATGAGATATAACTATCCCCCTAGCAGCCATATCCTATTTCCTAGCATGGAAAGCACAAAAGCTTCTATGAGCATGGATCCATTATTATCCTGCCAATTACTGTCCTAGCACCAAAGTGATGATATGATACCATTAACAATACATACATGACTCCCTGACATTCAATCCTTGCCCTTAGCATGGGGGCAAAAAGGCGATTCAGAGGAGACACGACCTCGTCATTTGCTTATAGTATTTACCTAATTGCCTTTCTCACTCCAAGACCACAATCAAGCCATCCCCTGGCAGAGATTAGATGAGGCAAAATGGATCTGCAGATAGCATGCAATGCCATTTTCACACAGAATCATATTCATTCCTTTAATAGGACTACTCTTTAACCATGACAGTTACATTTGCATCCTTTATGAGCTACTGATAGTTATGGAGCAATACCATGACGAGCTTGACTAAACAGCTCGTTTACAAAGCCACGCCCTCCGCCTGAAAGTATTTGTATAGCTCAAGGCGGATCTGAGATGACCATCCACTCCTTGGCTCATACGTGGTAGACATAAAGATAATTATGCATTGACTTTTGCATTTCAAAGTTGGTATCCGATTTCAGATAGATGCAATTCGACCATCTACATGGCTCAGTCCTATGCATGACGCCACTAGATTACAAGAATCCGAATAAAGCAGGCAGCACTGCCCTTGATATGCTTACTTTTCAATTATGCAATCTACTTTCACATGCTTCCTGAATTATTGACATGACTAACTCATGCGACATGATTGATGCAGGTACCTGAAGTTTGGTGCTAATTAATCCTCCCATTGACTGAATGAGGAACGCAAAGATCCGGAAAATGTGGCCCGACCACTTTCCCAATAATGTACATCCGGCAGAGCGAAGTGGGAAGTATGGATTAAAATCGAGTTCGAGAACGACACTCGAGCTGGCAGAATCCCAATCTTGGAATTAGAGTGCAGAAGGAAAGCCGGGGCGAATGACATAACCGTTCGCCTGATTAACTCTAACTCTCATGATTCGAGAGAGTATAAAAGACGGGAAGACGATGTCCCCAAGGCGTGATGGTGCACCACAATTAAAAGACCGCCTTGATTCCACTCTACCCTGGGCATTCGATGGGAGAGTATAAAGGCGCCAGGGACTGAGCGCTGCAAATGAACTCCTACCCCACTGAAGGATTAGGGGCAGAATGAAAGCTAAGTTCGAACTCTAACCCAGGCATCCGACATGAGAGTGTAAAGGCATTGTGATTAAATGCTATGGAAGGGCTCCTACCCCGCTGCAGGATCGGTGGCAAGAATGAAAGTTGAGCCCGAACCCCTCATTCCCCGACATGGGGGGGGGGGGACGATGCACTATCGATCCTAATCAATCCCAAACAAGCCCTGGCCAGGCACTTTATTCACTATTGTTTGGGGCATACACACACATCACAACCCTACATTGGTTGTGATATGATATGCTATTTATTTGCAGGGATACCGAATTGAAACCCTTATTTGATTTGTGATGTGATTTATTGCTTACTACTTAGTGTAGTAATGCTCTGACTACAAATATACTCGATTGAAATATATAACAAACTTGAAAACGTATGATATTGTAGGAATACTACTTTGTTTGTTGATTGCAGATTTACAAACGATAACTAGTCAAGAACGCAAGGCCCACACTCACAACAACAACAGGCTAGTAGAAAACAAATAAAGAGCCACGTCCAAAAGGCTAATGTTGATTCCTAATGATAAGCATCCTACGTAACTCGAGGCGGCAATCCAAAAGTGGCCTTGAGAGTGAATTATTCAATGACATGTCATGAGACTTAATACTCATAGCTGGGAAGGACTCGGCGAAGCCTTGGGATTCGTGGATTTCTACCCGACCTTAATTAGTGATCGTTGATTTTCCGGTCTTAATACGATCTGACACAGTCATGGCATTCAGGATTTCTATGGATTGAAGATTTCCCTGACTATCAAGAATACGCCTCCCTTCATCTATATTTGAAAATGATGTGATCTAACCACCACCTGTCTTATGCCATTACCCCTGAATTGGAGGCCGCTTGAGGACCACTGATCGGATGCAGAGTGAATGTCCATTTGCTAGTCTCGACCGATTTCTCGATTGAAACACCCGTGATGAGGGGGCATGCTATTACTTTGACTTCAAGCTTGTAAGGAAGCGAATTGCTTGATACTCCGACTCAAGGGCTAAGAAGAAAGAGGATAGAAATTTCTTCCATTTGAGGATGCTGGTGCAGAAGGTGATAGGAATGAAGAAAGCCAGCAGATTTCTTCTTGCGATGTTCCCTCAGCATGTCAGACTAGATATGAAATGGATCGTGCCATTGCTGAATTGAGAATCAGATACTTGGCAAGACGAACTTCTCCAAAAACGACGGAAAATGATTGATAACTTCTTTACTTGGATAGGTGGAAGGCCAAGAAACTATGATTTACTCACAGGAGTGAGCACCGTGGGAATTCAAGCGACAACGACTTGGCTCAAAAACTCCTTGCTCCATGGTACAGATTATATGAGACCCTAGGACAAGTTGGCATAGTCGTCTTTAATGACACAAGATGCAACCAACCTCCTCCTAGGCATTTGTAGCATGCAACTTCTGACCGTAACATTTTGGATGAAAACGATGGATATGCAAGAGCCACTAAAAACTTAAACGGAGCCCGACCAACCTCTGCTGCAATTCATATGAATGTTTAAAATCCATGTCAACCTCAACATGAGGCTCCCCATGTAGGGGGCATACGAGAGCATTTGAGACAGCTATAATCTGACTTTATCGCCACCCGACTCCGAACCTCAGAGCTTGGATGGAGACCATAGACTAACATGAGCTAGACATGAACAAATCATTTTGTATTAAACTCTAACTCACAACTTGATGAGGGAGTATGAATTCAGAGAATACGTGGATTTGATGATTACTGTTTAGTAAAATCCCCGTGGACAGGGAGTACGGGATACGAGCATCGAGCAACATAATTTGACCATCCACCAACTTTAGGCACATTTACTATTATCGAAGTTCCGCAAGATCCCAGACTATAACCAGAAGAATGGATCATCAAGAACAACCTACATACATCCGAGTAGCGGATCACCATCTAGAATTAAAAGACAGAAGCCTAATTGACGGCTATTACATATGCGCAATCAAGAACCCAGAGATTGACTTCCACCCACTTCAAGACTTCATACCGGGGGCACTTGCGCTAAATTGGACAATTGGCGACAACTTCTCAAAGATGAGGGCCAGATTGCCAACATTAATTGATGCTTCAACAGAACTCCGGCGAGACCCTGCATGCATTCCTTGAAAGATTCAACGCCGCAGTGGCATCGGTAAATCGACCTGGACCATATATGGTGTTGATTGCAGCAGTATTCTTGGTATCTCAAACTTCAAAAATCTCTCTGCAACGAGGCCCACCAAGAGGACTTGGCGGATTCACCTCTAAAACAAACCTCGGTATCTCTCTACCAAGAGATTTTCCTAGAAACGTTGGAAAATCCTATCTTAAGACAAACATATTCATGCAACAAGAAGGTGTTAATGTTGAAATGGATGATCTCAATGTCTTCACGACAAAATGGATCACCATATGACTCTTGAAATGATAAACGCAAAAGAAAAGCCCCAGGAAAGGCTAACAGAAATTTACAATTTCGGATAAGACCAATGTCATTAATCGGGCCTGCGATCTTGATTGTCAAGCTTAATGGAACCAACCGTGAGAGATAGACTCAACAAGACTATGTGGCTATTTTGGATTATGCCAAATCATGAAACAAAGGAGCTCGAGTAACTCCCTAATAACGTTCCTCGCTTGCATGATTGATGAGTTTACTCAACCCCGTGGCTGATGCGAGGAGAGTATATGAGTTCGCTGGCACTCGATAAGGCAGTCCTCACTTTCTGACTAAAGAGACGAGATGTGTAACGACCCGGATTTCGCCCGACCAGATCGATCGCAAAATCGACCAAGACCGTTCAAATCCCGCGTACGTTAACTTGGGAATACAATACATTAGAAAAAATAACAACAGACTTTTACTACATCATGATAATAGAACATCAGAGTACAGAATATATATCAGAGTGCATTGAAAATAATACAGCGGAAGGTAAATTACAAAAATTAATACAATACCCAGCGGAAGACTTCTAATGCTCTGGACACAGCTTTAAGCTTCGATCCAGGATCATGCTAAAGAGATAAGGATATCTGCAAAAAGCTACTCGACTGCCCGTGTAGAAAGAGGGCACCCGAGTTTGCAAAGTGAAACAAACTACGGGTCAGTCATGGGACTGGTATGAGAAATCTAACTAACTTAACTAATAAGAAGGCTAATCACAGGACCACGCCGCTAACGCGGAACGGGTTTACTCCATTGGATTGCCAGTGCATAAAATGAGTAAAAACGTCAAATAATGCAATGCTTTTTAGAAAAATGAAACCATTATAAGACACAAGTCCCATCACACAATGCAACGCAAACCGGAGGATAGGGTTTTACCTTATAATGATCAAAAGATGATAAATACGTAAAAACAATATTACTATTAGTGTGTAATGTTTTAGTAAAAACATTTCAAAATAAATGTATCAATCCTAGACGGCATGGGTACCATATCTCATGTCTCCATACTAGTTATACAATCAAAACCGTATGGGTGTATTGGAAATTGGGTTTCCATCATGAGTCAAGGCTAGGAACGATCTCCTTACCGATTCGAGACACTCTAGCAATGTCCCAGGATTCGGATGCTGGCGAACCCTTGGATACAGCAAGGTCGGTCCACAAATACTTTAGTGGATTAGTTATGCCTGAACACACGCTCCCCGATCCTATTGGACCTATAATACGGCCATTGGCGACCGCAAAAATACCGAGGCCTCGAAAATTCCATCATCCACATAAGTAAAATGTCAGCGCTGGTAGGTCCCTGACACTAATTCTAGCTAGAAATAAACGTGTGCACTCCCTGCGTTCCCTTGCTCCGTTTTAGACTCTACCGGGGTGTGAGGCTCGCGAAGTCACGCTACACAAAGCTATGCCAAAATAGGCTATGCTTTGATCATCCCACAAGGCCTGCTTTGCAACAAAGCCTTGATCATTTGCATCTTGGCGTGCCACGTTGACATTTCACACCATGCAATTCATAACTATTAATACACAACCTCTAAGGGTGTTTAGCAAGAGAATAAATTCTCCGCCACCAACGGTTGTATATTAATAGGAATCAATTTACATAAAATGAAATTCAACGTCAGACGTGCATCCATTTATAAGCTTATGCTCTGGGTCTGAGCGAATGCCAAATCCGTACAAATCAACACTACGTTCGGATAACTACCATCTTAGCCCCATCTTGGGAGCAAATCAATCTAGGGCCTCAACACTAGTTACCCATTCGATGTGAAGATCGCCGGTCTTCGACCACCGTCTTCATTGTCGACTCTTCATCGTCGTACTAATTATTCGAAATGGGTTAAACCCGGTCTTTCCGAATAACTTGCGTATTTTATAATTAAAAATCAAGTGTTATAAAACACAACCAGCGTCTCATTCCAATTCAGAATATTCTTTTAATAGAATATTCATAATAAAGGGGAAAACTCCCGTAAACTAAATCAAAGATAAATTCTTATAAAATTATTCTTTTAAACATTCATTACAACTCCAATTTGATTTTAATATCAAAAATCATTATTTTATGATTATTCAACTCTTAAGGAATTAAGCTTGCCTTTAATTGGGTTAAAGAATCAATGTCATTTAAAAACATTGTTCACGATAAACCCAAAGTAATATTCCATTAAATATGGAATTTTCATAGAAATCAAGCCAATAAATAATCAAACCGATTTTCCACTCAATCCCAATTTAATTTTGTTAAATTGGAAAACTTTGCTTTAGAAAATTTCTTTTTAAATCTTTAATAAAAGAGTTATAATTTCTAATACATATTTTCACTGTAAATTGGGTTAAAGAACAAATGTTGTTTAAAACACAGTTCACGGTAAACCCAATTCACATAACATTTTACTTCAATTACAAAATATAATTGAAACTCTAAAAATCTTAACTGAAAGATTGATTCTAGTTAATTAACTAATTCACTTCAATAGAAATATCTTTTTATCTTTCCTTAAACGTTCGTCAAAAAAAAAAAAAAAACTAAACCGTTTATACCTTTAATCATTGGTTCATAAGATTTTGGATTATTCTTATTGGGGTTAATGGAATATTATGAGTTAAAGCAGCTACTTAAGTTTAGTTTCTAAAGCATTTCTCATACGTGAATAAATAAAGTAGTCCTCCTCTTCCTTCCTCATTCCTTCTTACATCTCAGATTCCTTATCTCCTTCTCCCTCTCTGAAATTCTCAACAAGCGAAATCATGGTAAGATTTAAATCTTTTCATTCTTAACCTATGTCTTATTTTCATATCTAATTTATTTTATTTTTCCTTCCTTTCTAAAATCAAACTCTAAGTCTCAATTTCAAAAGCTAGATCTACATCAAAATTTTCATGGAGACATTTCTCAAACCAAGGTGAGAATTCTATTTTAAATTAAAATTATTTATTTATTTATTTCACTCTAAATTTTATCATCGTATATAAAATTCATGTTGATGTGTGAGAAATCATATTCTCTTATTTAATTAAGATTTGTTAATTTGATCCGTTTGGCTGATTTGATCTGTTTGTGGTATGTTTGGTAAATTGTTGAAGTTAACATTCATGTTCATTAGAGAATCATATTAAAACTGTCATTCTGTTTAGTATACATCATGTTAAAACAAATATTCCATTTTGTTATTTTAGAATTGATGTAAACGAATATGTCATTTTGGTATGTATGAAAACTGATATCTTATTTTGTTATGACAAAAAGATTGAAACCAAAAATACATCATTTTGTCGTGGCATAACATTTGTAGTATAAAAGGGTATATTGGATAAAAAAAATGTTGCAGTAAAAATAAGAATCAACCTTTTTGTCAAATTTGATTAGCAAAATCAAGAATCGTTAAATTATGTTAACATATTTTTATTTACATATTATGTGTAAATAAACAGACAAGCTTATTTTATACCTTTTTATTTATATCCTTGGTGTAAATAAAAAGGCAAATTTGTAAAGTCACTTTTATCTACATTTCATTCGTAAATAAAAGAGCTAAAATGAAATTTAGTATTTTTTTGTAAATTCATTACAATAAAAAGGATGGGCATTAAAGATTTTGTTTTATTTATAATTTTGTTTAAATTTTCCATTAAAGGCTATATCTTATGTATTACTGTTTTGAATAAAAGTTTATGATAAAAGAACTTATTCTTTTGTTGCAACTTTGTAGAATCAAATGAATTGTTTTAGTGTCATTATATATTTAGACTTAAAGATTTACATCTAGTGTTATATTAAATAAAAAGAAGAAAAATTACATTTTCCTTAAATGTAATAAAAAGAAAAGAAAATTACAATTTTCTTAAATGTAATAAAAAAAGTAGGAAAATTCACATTTTTGCTTAATCAAAGAAGAGGAAATTTACATTTTTGGTTTATGAAAATCAAATAGAAAAAGAACCATGCTTTTATTTGTATTTTTTCAACACCAATAATAACACAGAAAAAGAACCATTCTTTTATTTGCGTTTTCAACATAAATATACACATAGAAATGAATTATTATTTTTATTTGTGTTTTTTCAACACAAATATAACTCAGCAAAAGAATTATCTTTTTTTATTTGTGTTTTTCAACACAAATAAAACTTAGAATATGAATTATCTATTTATTTGCATTTTGCAATGCAAATATTGCATAGAAAATAAGATCACTCTTTTTATTTGCATTTACCATGCAAATATCACATAGGAAATAAGATTACAAATGAATTATCTTTATATTTGTGTTCTTAACACAAATAAGAACATAGAAAAATGAATCATCCTTTATATTTGTGTTCTTAACATAATATACACATAGAATTGAATCTTCCTTTTTATTTGTGTTCTTAACACAAATATGAGCATAGAAAAATGAATCATCTTTTTTATTTGTGTTTTCAACACAGAAACACACATAGAAATGAGTCACCCTTTTTATTTGTGTTCTTAACACAAGAACAAACATAGAAATAAAGTTTATTCTTTTATTTACATTCACAAATGTAAATATACATTGAAATTAAGGCTCATTCTTTTATTTACATTCACAAATGTAAACATATCTTGAAATTAAAAGTTTATTCTTTTATTGACATTCACAAAGGTAAATATGCATTGAAAACAAAGTTTATTCTTTTATTTGCATACACAAATGCAAACACATAATGAAATTAAAGTTTTGATCTTTTATTTGCATTCACAAATGCAGACATATATTGAAAATATAGTTTTGTTCTTTTATTTGCATTCACAAATGCAAACATATTTTGGAAAATAAAGTTTGTACTTTCTTTTTATATTCACTAATACAAAATATACACTTTTGTCAATTTTCATTAGTTAAAACAAAATAAACACTTTTGTCAATTTTCATTAGCTAAAACAAATTATTCACTCTTGTCAATTTACACTAGTTGAAACAAACAAGCACTTTTGTTAATTTATACATTTTGTTGAAATAAAATACATATGCAAACATAATAATTGTTTTTATTTGCATAACATGTAATAAGATTTATAAATAAAAATAAAAATCAATCTTTATTTGCAAATTTACATTAGAGATCATATTCAAATATAATAATCATATTATTGGTCAAAACATACATTAGAATATATAGGTAAGTAAAGTATTATCTTTAGGTGTTTATGCATACATTAGAATTTGTATGCAACATAAATAAATACTTTTATATGTCAGGATATGCATTGAAACATATACACATAAGATTATTTCTTTTATGTGTTAAAGTTAAAGACATTTGCATACAAATAGAAGAAAATAGGAATTATCCTTTCCATTCATCATCAACAATAATAACCTGGGAATAAATTACAGTTTATTTGACCTTAGAAATGAATAGGCAAATTATACGAATAAAAATACATTTTTATTCGGCATTAAAAATAAGTAACATGTTAGTTCATTCACATCAACGTGTTAGTAGTATTAAATTGGTTAAATTCTTTAACCAATCATTTATTTTTATGAACTGTTATTGGCTGAAAACCCCACACGGGTGTTGGGATGAAAATTTGACACACTAGTCCTAATATTTGGTTGTATGTCGATCGATAGATTGACAGGCTGCGATGAGTGTTATTATTTCATTTTAATACTCACACAATTATAAACTTCACTCTGGATGTGAATGGATGTTTGATAATTATGTATCATTTGTTGTCATATTCATACGATGTGTGAAATCCATATAACCAAAGTTATATGGTAACTGATTGAGTCATATTCCACTTCAGGATTTCTTTTAAATAAAGAATATCTTTTAAAAATAAGGGATATTTGGAATAAAGAACATTATAAAATAATATCTTTTAAAATAAAGAATGCTGCACTTTGAAGGATATTTTATATAAAGAATCTTTTTATAAAGAATAATTTTAAGATAATGAATATTTTAAATAATATTTAACAAAGAATAAAATAATGATTTCTTTGTCCATTCTTTAATGGACAAAAGATAAAAAGATATTTCTATTGAAGTGAATTAGTTAATTAACTAGAATCAATCTTTCAGTTAAGATTTTTAGAGTTTCAATTATATTTTGTAATTGAAGTAAAATGTTATGTGAATTGGGTTTACCGTGAACTGTGTTTTAAACAACATTTGTTCTTTAACCCAATTTACAGTGAAAATATGAATTAGAAATTATAACTCTTTTATTAAAGATTTAAAAAGAAATTTTCTAAAGCAAAGTTTTCCAATTTAACAAAATTAAATTGGGATTGAGTGGAAATTCGGTTTGATTATTTATTGGCTTGATTTCTATGAAAATTCCATATTTAATGAAATATGACTTTGGGTTTATCGTGAACAATGTTTTTAAATGACATTGATTCTTTAACCCAATTAAAGGCAAGCTTAATTCCTTAAGAGTTGAATAATCATAAAATAATGATTTTTGATATTAAAATCAAATTGGAGTTGTAATGAATGTTTAAAAGAATAATTTTATAAGAATTTATCTTTGATTTAGTTTATGGGAATTTTTCCCTTTATTATGAATATTCTATTAAAAGAATATTCTGAATTGGAATGAGATGTTGGTTGTGTTTTATAACACTTGATTTTTAATTATAAAATACGCAAGTTATTCGGAAAGACCGGGTTTAACCCATTTCGAATAATTAGTACGACGATGAAGAGTCGACGATGAAGACGGTGGTCGAAGACCGGCGATCTTCACATCGAATGGGTAACTAGTGTTGAGGCCCTAGATTGATTTGCTCCCAAGATGGGGCTAAGATGGTAGTTATCCGAACGTAGTGTTGATTTGTACGGATTTGGCTTTCGCTCAGACCCAGAGCATAAGCTTATAAATGGATGCATGTCTGACGTTGAATTTCATTTTATGTAAATTGATTCCTATTAATATACAACCGTTGGTGGCGGAGAATTTATTCTCTTGCTAAACACCCTTAGAGGTTGTGTGTTAATAGTTATGAATTGCATGGCGTGAAATGTCAACGTGGCACGCCAAGATGCAAATGATCAAGGCTTTGTTGCAAAGCAGGCCTTGTGGGATGATCAAAGCATAGCCTATTTTGGCAAAGCTTTGTGTAGCATGACTTCGCGAGCCTCACACCCTGGTAGAGTCTAAAACGAAGCAAGGGAACGCAGGGAGTGCACACGTTTCTTTCTAGCTAGAAGTGGTGTCAGGGACCTACCAGCACTGACATTTTACTTATGTGGATGATGGAATTTTCGAGGCCTCGGTATTTTTGCGGTCGCCAATGGCCGTATTATAGGTCCAATAGGATCGGAGAGCGTGTGTTCAGGCATAACTAATCCACTAAAGTATTTGTGGACCGGCCTTGCTGTATCCAAGGATTCGCCAACATCCGAATCCTGGGACATTGCTAGAGTGTCTTCAATCGGTAAGGAGTTCGTTCATAGCCTTGACTCATGATGGAAACCCAATTTCCAATACGTCCATGCGGTTTTGATTATATAACTAGTATGGCGACATGAGATATGGTACCCATGCCGTCTAGGATTGATACATTTATTTTGAAATGTTTTTACTAAAACATTACACACTAATAGTAATATCATTTTTACGTATTTATCATCTTTTGATCATTATAAGCTAAAACTCTATCCTCCGGTTTGCGTTGCATTATGTGATGGGACTTGGGTCTTATAATGGTTTCATTTTTCTAAAAAGCATTGCGTTATTTGACGTTTTTACTCATTTTATGCACTGGCAATCCAATGGAGTAAACCCGTTCCACGTTAGCGGCGTGGTCCTGTGATTAGCCTTCTTATTAGTTAAGTTAGTTAGATTTCTCATACCAGTCCCATGACTGACCCGTAGTTTGTTTCACTTTGCAAACTCGGGTGCCCTCTTTCTACACGGGCAGTCGAGTAGCTTTTTGCAGATATCTTTATCTCTTTAGCAGGATCCTGGATCGAAGCTTAAAGCTGTGTCCAGAGCATTAGAAGTCTTCCGCTGGGTATTGTATTAATTATTGTAATTTACCTTCCGCTGTATTATTTTCAATGTACTCTGATATATTCTGTACTCTGATGTTCTATTATCATGATGTAGTAAAAGTCTGTTGTTATTTGTTCTAATGTATTGTATTCCCAAAGTTAACGTACGCGGGATTTGAACGGTCTTGGTCGATTTTGCAATCGATCTGGTCGGGCGAAATCCGGGTCGTTACAAGATGACACCAAAGCGAACGTGATTCGACCATTCATGCATATAACTTCAACTCTTGCTGACTTGAGAAAGAGTATAGAATGACTTGGGTCGGCTAAGATTGTCGAACATACCTTTCTAACCCGATACGATAATGAAAAGTGAAATGGATAGAAGACTATATGTCTGATTGACCTAGTCCAACCCCCACCAATGCTAGGGGAATAAACGTTGACTTCGTTTGACCTCCGCTGACGTTAGGAGCACGAGCTTCAATTTGCATACTGAATTTGAATATGACCCCGACTTTGTGCATAATTCAGAATGTAGATTTCAATGATTTCCCATGCTAATTTGTATGTGATCACGAGACAATGAAAAAGACCTGAAACTGTCATTGATTTCTTTAATATGATCTGATTACTATCCTGACGTTGGGATAGTCCCAAGACGAGCGCAAATGAAGGATTTGTGTACCAATTCTAATGTGGTCTATCCCAACAGCCTAGATGCTAGCTCAAATCCCGAAGATTCTTATACTACCCCATGATTTGGATGGCTAAGTTCATTGACTTATACATAAAAAAAGCCTGACTCTGTAACACACTTGACTTGCATAGGAAAACGACGTCGTTTGGCAACGACCCGTGTATGTATGATCTCACACCGGAGCCAACAATCCTACATGACTTATGATGAAGGAATTAGACCTCTTGATTCGATGAGGCTTAAACAGTTTCCTGATCATTCCGACTACTACTTCCATAGAATCTGTACTAACTAGCACCCATGGAAGCAGTACAACAATTTGATAAAGCCTTCTCAAGGACAGATAACTTTCCATAAATATTCAGCTCGACATATTCAAAGCACGCCTCATCTTCGATAAGACGTACTTTAGGGGGTAAAATGTTAGCCTGTTTTGTGACCAGGCCACCAAAGACCTAGACAATCATGGTTACATATGATAGAGGCTAAAGCTCTCATACGTCCCAAATCCAGAGCTCAGGTCGGATCGATAGGACAGCTCAGATCGGATCAGATGGGATAGTTCGGATCGGATCGGATGGGGACAAAATCACTGGTTCAGATCGGATCTAGGCCTCCTAACCGAACTGCCTGAAGCATCCCTGCACAGTACAAAGTTGACCTATTTTCAAGCCTATTAATCCGGACTGTTGTACGCATGTTGCTCCATGAATAGAAGCCACGTCCTCCACTTTCCCCACTACTCTCAAGTCCTTTCCTAATGCTGCCACGTGGCCACTCCTTCCTAACCAACTTACTGCCTATAAATACATGAAAAACGCATCACATTGGCAGAGCTTTTTGCATTTCGTTCCTCTTTTCTGTCATGGCCACACCTCTTCACAAGAAACCACCTTCTTGTCTAAGGAAAAGACAATGAATTCAGAGAGTATTATTCTTAGAATTCTGGTGCTTGAGTGATTGAATTCCTTGTAATTGTAATTTGTGAATGAAATGAGAAACTATGAAGTGGACGTAGGCTCTTTAATGCCGAACCACTATAAATCTCGTGTGTTGATTGATTTTTCTTGTTTTTAGTTCATGATTCCTCATTATTCTCTGCAAATTATGATCAATTGTGTGTTAGGACCATTTTTTGATCTAACAACTATTTTGCAAGAAAGCATCAAGAGGTAACATAGAAGCATATATATAATCAACTTCAGAGCGACCTGACTACCTTCACTTTGATAAATTGATTGCAAGAACTTAGAAAATATAGAAACCGTATAATTTACAGACAGAAAGCATAACTGTATCCACTGATGTGTTAAAGTGTATTCAACAAGCTATAGTATTGAGATATAAATTGAAGTCGATAAGTAAACAAATGTAAAGTGATTAAAATTACATGTATGTGTTATATATGCATGATTTGGAATTTAAAACACAATATGAGATTTTTTATTTATTTTTTGGTCAATGTAATTTTTATAGTGGAACATAGTATAAAATTTTCATCTACACCTTATGGCACTCTAGTTGTTGTGCTATGTACATTACATTCAAGTTGCTCATAAAGATATTAAAATGCAGGTTCAATTGTATATCCTTTTAACGTGAATTATGTAAATGAGTACGAGAGAAATATGCTTGACCCAGTCTAAGATATTTCTAGTATATTAACTAAAATTACATATGTATAACACAAATAAGAGGCTTTACCAACTAAGTTTCATTTGGCATTTTGTATAAATCATATCCCTGTTCATATCTATCCATCGGTAAAAGGTTTGAGCTGCAAACAGTAAGGTCTTATGGAATGTTCATTGTCTGGTACGTGAAGTAACTTGGATCATAATTGATATGAGAATATAACGACCAAGAAATGTAATGGATATGAGAATACAGAGATCATTAACATTCATTTGGTTGTTGTAAACCACATTATAGTATTATTTGGCTTATTTGCAGAATTGTTTTCTACTTAAATCACAACTTTACATGATTAAAATGCAACTGACAACTATATATCAGCAGTGTTCATATATTATATAATAGATAGACAATATTTGTTTGCCAAGCAATAGAAATTAGTGCAGTTATCATAAAGACTTCTAGGTGGTATAAGCTATTTTCAGAAAACTATGTATAGTAATCATTAAAAAACATTATCGGGACTGCCATTTATATTTTTGGGGCTGTCATTAAAAATAAAATTATCAACTTAAGAAAGCAAGTAACCGCAGTAGTCAGCAATGCGAAACGAACCACCAGTTCGGGACTGCCATTTATATCCCTCATCATCATTGTATTTTCCTCCAACTACTCTCTTAGCAACCAAATAAGATAAGTAAAATTTAATACCAAATTGAATCGTTGTGCTGACGTCAGCACCCGTTTGTAGTGCTTCCATGAACTAGTACATCTCAGGTCTTGCGATTGAGGAGCCGAAACTGTTTACTTGGTCTGATCACACATAATACAAAATCAAATTCAGCCTATCACATACAGTATAATATATAATGTGGGTAAACGTATTCAAATAAGATTATTAATTAATTATCATGGTCATCTTGATATAACCATGAAAACAAAACATTTTAAATTGTAGCATAGAAAAACTGAAAAGAAAAACATTATTGTGCTCATCTCGATACACCCTACTACACCATTAAATAATGAAAAGAAAAAAAAATAACCAATCAACTTACCCTACCTTTACAGGTCTTTTTGTTACTTTAACACCTGCTCATCATTTATATATGGCCATATACTGATCTGAAATGGAAACGTTATTATTCAGCTAGTGCAATATTATATTGAAAAAATTCTAGTTCATAGAACCATGCTATCAGTTATCAATTGATTTCTTTCGACTGCAAGGATAAGTGTCCTAACTTATGTACTAAACTTTTATCTCCTAACAATATATTCTTCGGTATAAATGTGTTTATGAAAAAATAAATAAAAATAATTGTACCTTCGTCTACAATGGCTCGCACATGCGGTTTGTGATGTCAACCTCCCCTGCATCTAGCTACCCGCACAAAAATAAAAGTGATGTTAACACAGAAGTAACACATGGTGTTTTGTCAGCAAAAAAATATCAAGCACCACAAGTGATGTATTTCACATTATTATTTTTGGAATAGGACTAGATCGAAAAAGAAAAAAATCGGTTGTCCTATTGAAATGAAAAGTTAAAAAAAATTACGAATGAATCGAATAAGTCCATCCCCGTTATCCAAATATCTGAGACTACTCTACAAGGCTGATGGTAACTAAGCACCATGCTGGGAGTGTTCTTTTTTGAAGATTTTATCTAGCTTCTCAAGGCCACAACAAATAAAACAAGAATATGAATTAATGCTGCTAATAATAAGAAGCACCTACTAATATAAGTTTATTGATAACCCAACAACAATTAAAAAGAAATAATAGGTAAATAACTTGCCTACCAGAAAGAAAAGAAAAATCAAGCAAATGTTCTTCTTGAAGTTGGAAGACTAAAAATACTCTTTGTCGTCATGTGATTCAAATTAATGCATTTGGCATTACAAATATGTGTAATAATAGTTCTGTGCGAAGAGTAAACTTTCCAAGTTGTGGATAATTAGTAAAAACAATCAATACATACTAGAATGTTTACCTAAAAAATGGCTTGGTTGTTAACTAGACAAAAAGATAAAGATAAAACATCTTCTAATTTCAAACTAGACAAGCTGACCTGAACAATACATTTCATAGTAGCATCGCTCTTAACAAAAAGTGACTTCTGTTCCTTTTTCTTTCGATCTGCATCTTCCCCTTTTCTCAGGTCAATTTCTATCGTAAGCACGATGATTTTGCATTCTTCAACAGTTGCATAAATGTGTTACACTTCCTTGTAGCCAAGACTAGAGAACATCGATAAAGATTCCTTTTGCCTTGTTAATTGCTTCAACGTAAATAATATTGCAACTATATATTTGTTGTCTTTCGTAAATTGTCAAGCAATTCAAAAATCTACAGCTAAGCTTCAAGTTTAGAGTAAACACTAACTGGACTTGCTGCATAAAATAAGAAAATATGTTAGATTAATATGCAGTAGTAAAAAACTTTATTATTCCAAAATATGCAAAGCAAGGCATCCCCAAAAAATATTAATACTTCAATGATTTATCTCTATTAGGTACCATCAATGCATAAGGCCAAAGGCATCCCCATTATGAAGTAGCATAAACACTCCTAAATGAGAAAGTCATTGTTAATTATTCCTCGTTGTATTTCAGAGGCCGCGAAAGTTAAAATTAGGAATAAACAACATCTGAAGCAAGAGGAAAATCGTAAAGCCTGCACAGGCAAGCAACAACATGGTACAATTCAAAAATTTGAGTAAAATTTAATATACGATAAAGCACATAAGTACATAGGTGTTAACATTTAGATCATGTTTTGGCAATCAATGTTACCGGCTACTCAAATGCTTCCAATGTGATAATTTAGCCTTACCTGAAGACATTTAATTACTCGGCTATAATTAATCTATCATTACTTCTGTGAACTGTTCAACTACAAATGACACGACAAATAGTTATCAGAAAGAAATGGTTGAACTCATATAATCTAGTTTTTTCTTATTAATATGAGCTGCATAACTATATAATTTTAAGTTGACTATGTGATTATTATTTTTTTACTTTTGGGATTTCTAGTCCATTATAGATCAAATAATCTAAAAATGGTATTGCAGTAGACATGATAAGAAATGAACCCACGGAAGGTCGACTGGTCCCAAATAAATAAATATAGAGGCAACTGACATGAAATTAATAGTATTATTTATGGTAATATTCCATTTCAAATAGTTTATGCATCAAACATGAATAAAATCGAACAAATTAACATAGTCCTAATGTCAAAATTTTCTAAAAATTATAAAAGAAGAAAAATTGCTGGAATAACTCTTAGCAACAAAAATTTCAGCTTCAATTGGATTGTTAACAAAAATATAATTGCTAGTGTTATGAGAACCACTCAATGTTGCAATAAAAAAAATATACTTGTAGACGTCATTGAAATTGAAGGGTTCACTTTAGTAATCAATCTTTGGCTTAAGAATCATGTTTAAGCTGCTTTAATGAATCGTGCTTTAGCTCAAATCATGGTTAAGCGAAGTGAAGGAACCAAATTTGTTAAATAATTTTGTGGAATCGAGCTTTGAGGAATCAAACGGGTTACGAAATCGAATCAAGGTGAGGAAGGGTTCATGATTAAAGTGGGATTCATGAATGTAGATAAGATTCATGATGTAGAGGACTTTGGATTTGGAGTGAATCGGTCACTAGTGTACTGAATTGACGATCTAGAGTGAATTTGATTACTGGTTTTCATGGAGTTTATCAAGTGAACAGAAGAAATTAGGTTTTGGTTCTTCAGGTATTCACGAGATTTTGGGTGAAGTGAAGTAATGGACTAATTTTTTTACTTTCGCGGTTTGATTTTCACTTTTATCTTTCGCTCCCGCCTCTCTTTCCACGCAGCCGTAACATAGTGGAAGGATTATATAAATAGCACAATTTAACCTTTATTTCTTTTATTTAATTTATATAGCACAATTTATTTGTTATTTTCTTTTCTTTGATTATTTTGTTATAGCTCTTTAATATAAAGCTAT
Organism: Allium sativum; assembly: GCA_030737875.1. Classification (NCBI taxonomy): domain Eukaryota; kingdom Viridiplantae; phylum Streptophyta; class Magnoliopsida; order Asparagales; family Amaryllidaceae; genus Allium; species Allium sativum. The sequence goes on along the minus strand of CM060913.1, from coordinate 545,136,049 downwards.
GAGATAATGCAATGTATATCATATTTTCTTGTAGTGTTCCTGAACAATACGTGTCCTGGTCCTATCGGACCTACAAACAGGTCAATACGTCGACCCTATGAACATACAACCCTATATCCGAGGCGCCTCGCAATCCATCATCCACATAAGTAAAAATGTTTGGCTCCATACCATGACACCACTTCTTGCTAGAAAGAAACGCATGCACTCCCTGCAGTCGTTGTCCTTTTTTGGCTCATACCGGGTGTAAGGCTCGCGAATTAACGCTATACACAAAGCTATGCTACTTAAAGTTGTGCTTTGATCTTCATCCACAAGACTCTTCTTTTAAAAAAAGCCTTGATCATTTCATCTTAGCATTCCACATTGCCAATCCATACCATTCCATTGATTTTTTCCAATACATAACCTCTAAGCTCGTACCTCTCAGAGAAGGGTGTTAATGAAGAGAATAAATTCTCCACCACCAAACATATATAGATTTAGCAGAGATCAATAAATATAACACACAATACAATGTCAGAAACAATCCATTTACAAGTCCGTTCTGGGTCTGAACAAAACCGGAGGCACCTTATTCCTCGTCCCATATGTCCAATACAGGAGAGAGGCCCTCGCATATCCGAACAACCAACTAGTATGTCTAGATAACTACCACAGTAAACCTTTCAAGGCAGCAACTCCAATCAAAGGCATCGGTGGAAATCCATTTGATGTGATGATTGTCGGTCTTGCACCATCTTCAATATCTTCGACTTTTAATCGTCGTAACAGTTATTCATAATGGGTTAAGCCCGGTCTTTCCGAATAACTTGCACATCTTATAATCAAGTGATATATAAACACATCATAGGCCTCATTCCAATCCAGAATATTCTTTTATTCAATTATTTATATTTTGGGGAAAGGTTCCCATTAATTTTATCAAAGATAAATTCTTTTAAACTTATTGTTTAATCTTCCTTTAAAAACCATTGCAAAAGATTTTATATTATCCTTTAACAATTCTAAACCAAATTAAGGTTTATAAAACTAGTTGGGATTATCTAGCCTTACTAAAGTAATTATTTATTATTTTAATCCCAATCTATTCATCCCATGGAGAAAAATTGGTGGTACTCCATATCTAACACACTTTGGGTTATCGGTAAATTTAATTACCATTTTGTGTTCAAATCTAATTAAAGATTTAACTATCGCATGGACTAAAACTGGTGGTACTCCATCTCGAAACAATTCTTGAATTTGGTTAATTTAATTACCATTTAACATTCAATCTAATAAAAGATTCATTAATACTCCATTTAGTTTTAATCTTCTAAAAATCAATAATTAGTGATTATTCAGCCTTTGGAAATTAATCTTTCCTTTAATTGGGTTAAAGAACTAATGTCATGTAAAGACACCGTTCACGACAAACCCAAATTCATCTTCCATTACTATGGAATCTTCACGGGAAACAGATCCATACATAAGTGATATAAATTTCTGTATCTGACTAATAATATAAATTGAATAACGGCAAAGCCTTTTAAATTCCATATATAGTAACGGTCTTTCTTTACAAAAGCTCATCTCGATTATTACCAAATCAAATTCCATTAAATCCAATTTAATATATATTAAATTGAAAACATTGTTCACGATAAACCCAAAATCAACTTTAATTTAATTACAATTATATTTATTAATTGGAAAACTTCATTAGTCTTAGTTAAAAGATTTATTCTTTCCTCAATTGGGTTTTAGAATAGTGTTAGTAAAGACACCATTCACAACAAACACATAATCCAATTTGATATTAAATACAAGGCCCTGAATAGAAATTATATTGACTTATATTCAATATCAAATTCTGAAGCTAACGGACATCGTATTGGGAATAATGATATTTACATCTTCCAAATTCCTCAACAATATCCGCATAATCACGAATTCCACATTCGAAGTATTCCAAAGATTATTTCTATTTATATCCCTTCCGATTCATACTTTGGGAAATTTTGGTAATACTAAAACCATTTACAAATCCAATTTATTTATTTAAAAACATTGTATTATTATTCTAGTTAATAACAAGTTCATTTCGATAAAAATATATTTTATCTTTTCAAACCTTGGAATATTTCATCCAAAATCTTACCAAATCATTAAATATGATTTTACATAATTTTTCCTTATTTTTAATAATTTTATTAAGGCCCTTAAAGTCGGTTTCCAATAGCGGCCATCGAACTGCATTCATAACGACCTTTTCTGAAATTGATTTGGACATATCTTAAAATCTAACTGTTATATTTCAAATCTCTTATTATCATTCGAAAGCTCTTTTCGATACGAACCGAATGGTTCTGGTTATAGGGGAATCTGACGGTCAGATCTCCCATTACGTCCATTTGAATTTAATGGTTGAAATTTGCAAACGGTCGTTGCGCGGTACGTTCTATTCAGGCCATTTAAATATATAAAATATATATCATCGATTTTCATTTAAAACTATATTTTATAAATCATTTATAAATTCATTTTAAAATGATATTAACTCCCATTTCAATTTTAAAATCAAAATTGAATATTCCATATCATTATAATATTAGACTGGTAATATTTTCAAAATATCAGATTTTGAAATCAAATTTTTTATATTCATTATAAAATGATAATCGACAGAAAAATCTGTTCAAGTTAAAAAGGCGTACATCCACTTCACTTGGCTTCATAATTTCAATATTTTCGTGTCCGTCCAAAATTGAACACTCCTATTCCAATTTTTAAATCAAAATTGAATATTCCATATCATTATAATATTAAAATGGTAATATTTTCAAAATGTCAGATTTTGAAATCAAATCTTTTTATATTCATTATAAAATGATAATCAACAGAAAAATCCGTTCAAGTTAAAAAGACGTACATCCACTTCACTTGGCTTCATAATTTCAATATTTTCGTGTCCATCCAAAATCGAACATCCAAATCGTATTTTGTTTCTTCACTGAATATTATTTTAAAATATTGGTTATTTCTGCATTGGAATCAGACTTAATCAATTACCATATAATGTTATTTATATGGATTCCATACATCGCATGTATTCAAAAGTAGTGATAAACAACCACTAAATGTCAATTCACATCCAGAGTGCAATTTACAATTGTACAGGCATTAAATAATTAAATAACGCTTATAATAGTTTGTCAATAAATCGGTTGACATACAATTAATTTCAAGGGAGATGTGGGTTAATTATCATCCCCAGACCAGTGCGGGGTTTCCAAACAACAATAGTCAATTCATATTAATCACTGGTTAATAAATTTAACCAGTTCTACTTTGATTTGAATTATTTTTCTAATTAACCAATTTTCACTGTTTACGTTATAAATGGATATTTATAATTTAACTTCAACTACCACAAATTTATTAACATTATTTTTATCATGTTAAATATTTGAATATCACAAACAAAACATAATACAGTCAATCAAGTCATCCGTGGGTTTCAAACAACAGTGAAGTGAGCTAACATACACCATACAACATTTGTGATAATTAAAAGCTGCTGATGCGTGTTGACCACGCTGGAGAAATGTATACGGTTTTTACCCTTTTTTAAACTTATTTATATATAATTTAAATATTACTTTATTCCAATTTTGGTCGTATATCCATCGAACTCCAGAGAACCCCAAAAACTGTCGCCTTTAGCTAAATACCCCCATTCCGGACACAATGGAATATGTCTCATAAGCCAATTCGATCGTTTTGATTAGTTTTTATTAAAATTAAAATATAAATTAATATAGTGTTACATATTAAATTTCTAACATATGATTTAATTTGCCGGGACCACCTACTGACTCCAAATATTACGAATATTGAAATTTAGCTATGTTTTGATGATATGGTCCTAACAAAATTAATTTTATCGAATTTGGAGACCGTTTGAAAAATGGCCTTTTAACTGGCTTATTAAATCTAAACTGAAATTGAAAATACGTTTAAATTTACTATGTTTACATATTAATTCCAAAAATTATGAATTTTGAAACTTGAATATAATTTGACATTCTGGATCCAACAAAAGTGGTTCTGTCAAAAACGGAGGTCGTTTGTAAAATGACTATTTTTAAGGGCTATATATATAAAATATATATAAATTCTATAGCGACTATTCTAAATTTTAATCTGGACATAACTTTTAGTTTATAAAGTGAAATCTCAATTTTTTACGCTTGTTAGAAAATTATAGTTCAAAATATTCCAACGTTTCTTGTTTTACTGAAATCCGACTTATAATGAATTTTGTACTCAATTGAAATTAGAAATCGAATTTTCAAACTATCACGCCATTTCAAGCCTATTTTAATTAATTTTAAATTTATACGTTCTAACTTCAATTTAAATAAATTTTAAATTGTTAATTCTCAAAATAAATTATTTTAAATTCTCAAAATCCATTAAATCGATTAAAAATAATTTTAAATTGGGTCCAAAAATACGGGTTGTTACAGGTAAACTAAATAAAGCTCGACGCATAAAGTTTGAATGTATCGAGTGAAATGAAAATTGAATTAAATTAAATCAAATTCGAGTAATAATTGAATATATCTTAAAATGTTATTCAATTGAGTTAGCCTGTGAAATCGAGTTTTGAAATGGAAGTAAATACGTATGTTTATAATGAATAGTGAATATAAACTTGGATTTTATAAACTTGAGTTCAATATAAATTGAATGAAGCATGAATCAAATAAAGTTTAATTAAACTTGGAACTCAAGTAGAAATTTAAATGAACTTATGAAATAAAAATATAATCTGGAACTTGAGTTATAAATGAAACTTGACTCATTATAAGCAAATGAATATATATATTTGAACATAATTGTTTAAACTATAATGAGTTAAGCATGGAAACCAATTAATGGATAAATTGGTGAATTAGAAGTAAGAACTTAAATTGGCTATGATCGAATAGGAATGGATGTGTATATGATTAAACAAGTTTATTGGATAGAAGCAAGTGTGAGGAATAAATATGAGATGTCCAACAAAAAGGTACATGTTTGATTCAATATGGGATTTTATGAGCCTATTTGGCAAGCCTCTTGGCTTTTTTATTTTCTTTTTGATCAGGGAAGGCCCAGATAGGCAATTTGTAGTTGTACTGATCAGCCCATACAAAGGAGACTCTAGTGAATTTTTTTAAAGATTTAGGGAGTTAGAAAATTTTTGAACATTTTGGAAATTTTTTGTTAACAATAAGTTTATTATATGTTAAGGATGTCTGGTTGGAATTGGAAACTAGTGAGTTAATTGAGTAGGACGGATTTTGAGGTAAGTGTTGTGTTGCATGAGTGGATTAGAGAAGTTAACGAGATACATTTATTTTTCCTACTTTGTAATATCGAGGACGAATTCTTTTAAGGGGGAAGGAATGTAACATCCCGTATTTTTACCCCTTAAGTTCTGAATATTTAAATTAGTTTAAATATTGAATTTGTAATATAAATAGATTTTTATATTAATTAAAATGAAGTTTGAAATGTGTGTGTGTGTATATATATATAATATAAACGAGCTCAAAATGGCATGGTAGTTCGTAAGTTCTAGTTTTGAACTTCAATTGAGTATATAAAATCGTTATAAGTCGGAATTCGTTAAAACAAGAAATATTCAAATCTGTTAAACTATACTTTTGTAATAAAAGAGAAAAATCGAGATTTCGTATTTTATATTGAGAGTTTTGGCCAAATTAAATTTCCAAAAAATTCCTATGGAATTATTTATAAAACGGTAATGATTTATTTAATAAAGTAAATCGATTTTAAATAAGTTGAACATTGGTTTAACTTATATCGGGTTTAAAATTTAAGTTAGTGTATTCTGAAATTTATATGAATTCAGTTTGTGTATATTTATATGATAATAATAATTTATCTGTTAATTTTGAGTCGATTTATATTAAATCAAATTTAAACTTTAATTTGTCAGTATAAATTAATATCTTCCCAGTACGATCAAATTAGGCCTTGGAACATATCCTAGTGTATTCAGAATAATGGTAGAACCCTAGGAAAGACGTTTGTTGCGCTCAAATAGGGGTTCGGAATCACAAGATATCTTGATTAAAAGGGGTTGAAGTCACCACGTTTAAATAAATAAAAATATTAAAAAAAAAATTGGGACGACCTAAAATTCCTAGTACAGGCTACTCTGTAAAATTTTTACGTCTTCACTTTTCATTCTCAGTACGAATTTATTTCCTCTCCCTTAAGCTTCATAAATGGTACACTACTCTTGAACCTACCTATATCTTTGGAAATGACATCGTTCCTATATTTCCATCACGTATCTATAAATTACCTACAACGTTTGTTATTCTGCATCTCAAACCCAAATCAATTCCTTTCTTCCGTTTTCCTTTTCCTTCTGCCGAAATGACTGACTACATATACATAAAAAAGAAATCGAAACCCAAAATGGAAAAGGGAATCGTGATTTAAGACAACACGATTTGTTAAAGCTCGATAAAGGTTTGGACGCTTTCGTGATTTCAATGAGGCGGAGTTCAATCTGTTTTGGTGACAAGAGTATTTCATTATGACAGTGAGGATGTGGAGAGTTCGGATGGGTTGACTGGGTGATAAATATGGTATGGCAGCGAATTTAGTAAGGAGTTCTTTTCTGCGAATTTGGGGAGTGCGAATTTGTTTTGGACGAATATGGGGTGTTCTGGGATGATGCGTTGAACTAGGGGAAATGTGATTTGTTAATTTGTGATGTTGGGATGAACAAGAGTGAATTTGTAGTTCGAACAATAGAACTAAGTAGAGTTTGATGGTGTGTTGCTGATCAGTAGGGAATGGGTTGTTCGGTATGGGAAGAAAGGTGAGTTTGGTCGGTGAATTTGGAGTGAACGTGTGAGTGTTTGGAGGAGTTCAAACAAGATAAAGCCAATCTGGAAGAGTTTGGTAGAGTAGTTTCGAACAATTGGAGGCATGTGCGGTCCGTTGGCTTGGGGACGATAAAAGCAGGTGACTGGAAATAGAGAAGTATGTCTTGACAGTGGCGATAGTGTTGAAGGGGAGGCTGCGGTTGATTTATGAAGTCGGTTGATATTGATAAGTATGGCAGTGGGACTTTAAGGTATACAATCTGAAATTTTGGTCTGTGTGATTGCGGGAAATGGACCTGTCACGTGAAGAAGATGATCTAGTCAATAAAAACTGTTGAAGGGGTGAATTACAGTAAGGTTTCAGACAATGCAATAAGCACTCCATTGTTGAATGGGAAGTAGGAATTTGGATCCAGGTCGAGGTTTGCGAGTCGGCAAGGTAAATGTTGTTTCAAAACTTAAATGACATAGAATTAATTTCTCATTTATTTAAAGTAGTTCATTTAAAATATATAAATATTTAATCGATAAATACATGTAGGATAATTTATTTTAATAGTTAGGTTAATAATTGTTTAACCAATTGATAAAATTTAAATTTAATCATAGGTGCAAAATAAATTGTATTTGAGACAATTTAAGTAGATGCGTAGCCAAAACGAGACACAATTTAATCGGATATTCGTTAGAGGAAAATCGAGGTGAGTTAAACTCACTTAATAATTATTGGGAACTATTTTCAATAGTACAAATTTATTTTATTGCTTGTTGGATGATAATTGAATGATATAAAGTGATAATAGTATATAATAACATTATATAATAATAATATTGGTTACTGGTGGTTGGATTTCCTGCAGTCCCATTAGCGGATGCCCGCAGTACCATTAGCGGATGATTTCCCTATACGCCCCACAATATATATAGTGGATAACCTTTATAATGCGATATCCTGCCTCGAAAACATGATGGGTATTAGTATTGTTGACTAACGTCTGTGGATACTGGAATAACAGGTTGGAGGGATCCAACTGGACCCTCAACATTTAGTTATTTGTTTTCACCTATATGCTGCTATATAACATGGTTAATAAATTATGATAGTGTATGACATGTTTTGGATGTGTATTAACATTAGACCTGTATTTTTATTTTAATATCAAAATAATTGATGGTTTTTAAAATAGAATTTAAATATTAAAAGTACAAAAAGATAATTTTATTTTAAAATAAAAATATTTATTTAGAAACCGAATTATAAATGAAATGGAACAGTAAAGATTTGTTTTTAACAAATAAGACGACAAGTTTATTTTATAAACAATACTAAAAAGAAGTGAATTATTATTATTAGCGAATTCAGAAAATATAATCTAAGTATGAAAATAGAAATTGGGTTTGAAATCGGTATTATTAATGGATTTGAATTTTCGAAGTTCAATGGAAATTATAAAATGGATTATATGCAATAACTATATAATTAGAAGTTATAATGGGTTTGAAACTTGAAATTTGATTTATGAAATCAAGTCTAGTATGGATTTGTATTGAAATTATCATTCACGATTAAGGTGAATAAAGAGGATCAAATAACTAATGTGAGAAATAGAAAGGGATTTTTGAAATTATAAATTCTGATTAAAAAATATAATATAGATTATATTAAAGAATTGTACATATTGTTGATAAATAATAATTATTATTTGCCAATGATAGTGAGATACAAATGTTTCAGAATAGAAGTTATAAATACGATGGAATTGACTTTTATTAAAATAAAACTGGAATGAGTGAAACAAACATATACAAATGTTTGTAAAAATTATTTATTGATTAAAAGACTTAATAAAACCTAGTTAACAAATGTTAAAATAAAATTAAGTTGGTTAATGAAATTATATCGATATAAGGGAAATCTTGTTTCCAGTATTAAAAATGAATAATGTTAGCAAACATTTTGTAAATTATATTTATAAGTAAAATATTTGAAATGGGTATAAGTTGGGTGAAATATCTCATTTAAGTGATAAATAATGTTTGAGATTTTTTTTGAAGTAAAGAAATGGAGTTATGGAAATTAAAAACGAACAGGAGATTAGCGAGTTGAATGGTTTTCTGAGTATCAATCTGATGCTAGTTTCGGCCTTCGGGGTTGATACTTAGGAGATTATTCTCTTACTAGTTACGGTTAAGGACTATGTAATGACCCGAACTTCCCCGTAAAGGAAAGAATGGATTGAGTTGAGGACAAGACAAATCAGTATACAAACAAAAGAACATTTCATTGTTTATTACAACAATTTACATCAGAGTACAAGAATGTAATAGAGTTTACATAAATATTATACATTCGATAACTATCAGAGATTTAAATGATAAATGCAGCGGAAAAATAATTCATAACACAACCAAAAGAAATACACGGATATAGAGCTTTTCGAATATCACTTCAGCTATAAACCAGGATCCTATGAATATAATATCTACAAAACCCAACTACTAGCTGCCCGTGTGGAAAATAGGGGCACTCAGAGTTTAGGTTAAAACAATAAACTCCAGGTCAGTCATGTGACTGGTGTGAGAATAAAAAGAGTTAGTAAATCTTTACTTCAAAAATAAAGTAAATCAAGGGACCACGCCGTATAAAACGGAATGGGTTTCCTCCCAAGAATACCAGTGCATAGAATAAATAGCGCAATGTTTTTTTTGGAAAAAATGGAGCTATTATAAGACCCAGGTCCCATCACACAATGCAACGCAAGCCAGAGGATAGTGTTTTCCATTATAATAGCCAAGCATGCTTGGTACATTTAAAACAAATCATTTTGATATTATTATAGTGTAAAGTGTATGAAAATAACTTCAAATATAAATGTATCAATCATAGGCGGCATGTATACCATCTATCATGTCGCCAATGCTAGGCTTTACAATCAAAACCGAAATGTTACGTATTGGAAATTGGATTTCTGTTATGAGTCGAGGTCAGGGATGGCTCCTCACCAATTCAAGACACTCTAACAAATGTCTCAGGATTTGGACGCTGGCAAACTTTTGGATCTTCAGGGATGGTCCACACATAGCGGATTAGTTATACTGAACACACGTTTCCCGGTTCCATCGGACCTATATCCATTGGCTCCGTAGAAACCGATATATCTGAGGCGCCTCGCATTCCAACAACCACACAGGTAAAAATAATATAAATATCAGGGCGTGCAATGTTGTATATAATGGTGTTGTATACACAATTATATGATTTTTGTTTGATGATAACAAACAAGTATATATTAGTTTGAATGTGTTTGTTATTGTACTGTTATATCACATTACATACAGGAATATAATATTTATATTTAAACAGAATGCATCTATACAGAAACTCAGATATCTATACAGTATTTTGTTTAAATATAATATTTTATTTCAAATATTCAAACAGTACAATTATTTATAACTCCACTATTTGAACACATCACATCTCATATACATTCACAGAATATAGTCTTGTAAATTCTCTCAATTATAAAATCATTCATACATACATTCAGTTACACTCAATCTCATTTGTACATTTCACTTATATCACTTTGACACAATGTTTATCCACTGTCTTATGTCTCTCCTGCCTCCTAGTCAGTCAGTAATGTCATTTCAGTCTTCACTGCTCAAAGTCAGTCCAGTCATCTTCATGCTTACCTGTCATATATGGAAACACACACACAGTATCTTGAACAGAAATAATTTCTAAACTCTAGCAGATATAATTTTTAATTTTGCAAATTTTATCTGCCTCGGTTTTCTGGTGTGTTTCTCATCATTTTTCATGACTTGATCTGATTTATAAAACCATCAATTTGTGTCTAGACAGCTTGTGATATTCACAGTGATACACTGTAAATACCACAAGGCAGACAACACACACACACACACACACACACACACATATATATATATATATATATATATATATATATCAATGCAGGGACAGGAAATTTCTTCTGATGGCTGCATATACACACGTGTATAAATATACACGTGTGCACTGCCTCGCCAAACAGCGCGCAACTGAGGAGTAGCCACGTGGACCGTCTCGACTCAGTGCACATGTGAAAACAACTCAATGAAAAGTCAACAAAGAGTAAAAATGGTCGAGAGCTCAAACATTTTTTCAAAGCAACAAAGTCAACTCAACATTGACAAAGTGGTCGAGGCAAGCAAAACTTCAAGTGCAATACACATGGTGTATGGACTGTGTTAACATGGTCAAGCAACAATGGTGCAAGGCAAGCAAGATTCATTTTCATTCAGGATGAAAGTTTACATGGTTACTAGTCAATACAAGTGCATAGGAATCAGCAAACATGGCTGCATGTACATTTGTGATTAAGACAGGTTCAGCATGACAAACATAGCACAAGGCAACTCAGTAGTCAATGTATGTATCATGATACCCAAGTGACACAACAATGCATGTATGTGTGGCAAGCTTGGCGACACAGCATTTCAAAAAGATGGAACACAGTGTATGTTGAAGCATAAGTCAAAATGGTCAGAGGAATGGGTGCAACTACAAAATGGCAACATGGAGCATAAAGTATGGTTCAACACAAATGTACACAGGTTGCAAGTTCAACTCAATATCAATGGTGAAAAGCAAAGTGATCAAGTGCCGAGCAAATCTCAGCAATATAAACAAAGTGCCAAATGGACAAGTCAAAGCATTTCAGTTTGAAAGGTCAATTCAGCGACAAGTGCAAACATATACAGTCCTTAATGGTGCAATATAGCAGTTGCATGAGCATAAGGAAGAAATATAGTGGAGCTTTGTTCAGGAATTGTGCAGTTAAATGATTGCATGGCACATATACAAGTGAGGTAGCATACACAAGACAAATCAGCATGGTTCAATAAAGAATGGCCGAGCAGCAAGCAAGAAAACATATCAGCAACAATGGAGTTGTGTACATACTATGGTATGGATATCCAACATAAATGAATGACAGGAAATTCAAGTATTTCCAGTTGTGAATCAATCAGTGGAATTTTTTTTAGAAATCACTTTCAAGAGCCAAGTCAGAAACAACATGGTGTATGGTCAAGACAGCAATTAGACATGCAGAAATAAATTTTTGGTGCATCTATAAACTCAAATTTTTTTAGCAAGAAGTCAATGTCAAGTTAGGCTCAAGTAATATGGACACTATGTTCACGTGACAAAGCAAAACTAATATTTGCATGGTTCATGATCAATACATCAGTAATTAGTTCAAGTTTTTGAAATATGTCAGTTTTTGATTTATCAATTAAGACAATGCATAGAAGCAGTAGAGCATGCAAGTAACCAGGAAATTATTCAGTTGGCAACAATTTAAATCTTTTCAGGAATGGCAAAAATTAATCCAAGAATTTCCTGAATCTACAGAGAGACAAGAGACAAAATTTTCCATTTTTTTTTATGTGGGCAATTTATCATGAATGTCACCATTCAAAGGAAATCAGAAATGCCATGCATGTATTCTACCAAGTCCAGAAAATCGAATTATATATTTCTAGATATCAACATTTCAATTTTGGCAAGAAAACATATACAGGAAAGTCAAGGAGGCAAATTTATATTTCCAGATTCATGGATGGACAAAATCAAGTCTGGATTTAAAGCCAACAAACACGCAAAATCAGTATCTGATTTAAGGCAAGTTTTTATACATATATGGGATGATTCAATTCAGCATGAACCAAGAATCTAACTGGAATATAACGCAAGAATTCAAGGCCCAATTTTTTTATTCAAAGTCGAGAAAATCAAGGGCAACAAAAAATGGAATTCAATTCAAAACCGAAGAAAACAAAAGGGGAAAGCATCGCAATTTCAGATCGAGTCAATTACATGAAATCAGAGTTTTAGTAATAGGATTGCTAATCCTATTTTAACACCATTTTGCATCACTGGCTAGCATGGAAAAAAACCCACAGAACAAATTCAAGGAATTAAAAAGAAAAATCCAGAAAACTCACATCGTTTTTTCGATCGCAACAATTAATCCTAAATCAGAGAAGCAAGGAGCGACAAGCAATCGATCAAGAACCTCAACGTGAATTGGAGCTTCAGAGATAATTCAAATCATCAAGCGTTGAATCAATTTGGGAAGTTTCCAGAGAAACCCTAGAAAATTTTTCCAGAGCCGCCATTACCAAGTAAAAGAGAATCGAGCAAATAAGAATGACAATGGACTAAAGAATATTGGGTCGGCCAAGTTTTGTTTAAAGGCGAAAGGGGATGACCTTTTCTTTTATCCCTTAGGGTTTTGTTTTTATTTACTTTGTATTTTTTTTTTTGTAATCGTCGTTTGTTTTCTAGTTTGTCAAACTAGGGAAATCAGTTCACAGAGTCTGTAAAATCTAGGTTACTGATTACGTGGTCGTAAACAGGGAAATCTGATCGAGTGGATATCAGTCAGTCTATGGTTTTGAGCGTAGGGTTAGAATAGGAGCAGGCGCTGCGAGTGTACATGGTCTTGTATGCGAGATCCATTTATAACACCTAGTAGAAACCTTAGGAATGCAGCAGTAGGCAGGGTTTTGCCGAAGCTGGGTATATCTGTGTGTGATTTATTTTCTGCACTTTTATTTCTGCTGCATTCTGTGATCTGTTTATTATTTTAATATCCTGTTAGTTTTTCAATTCAGTTTAAAAACTGTGATAAACCCTATTCACCCCCCCCCCCTCTAGGTTTAATCTAGATCCAACATTTGGTATCAGAGCGGGTATTTCTTTAACTCTAGCGGCATGGGTAACCAAGTTGTCAGTCTATAGAGAGTCAGTCCAGTCATATTCCAACTATTTTTAATGGTACAGATTTTTTGAATTGGAAATCAGAAATGGAATCTTATTTAAAATTTGTTGATATTAAGTGTTGGGATACTATTTTAAATGGGTATGATATTGTAAGTTGGGTTGATATTGGATTTAATTCATGAGCTACTCATATTTTATATTCTCATATTGATGATGTTCATTATAGCCTTATCTCCCAATGCTTAACTGCGCAGGAAATCTGGAACACTCTCGATGCAAAGTATAGACGGAAACTGGACAACTGCTTAAAACCCTAAACAGCCAACTCAGATTCAGATCTGTGTTTAACTGGAGCTATTCATGACAATTTAAATGATGGGAACTTATGTTATGAATATTTGGTATCTCTTTGTAATAATTTAACAAGAACTGTTGATCGTCTCAAACGGAAAAACAAATCTTTGAAATCTGAAAATTCTGAGTTTACCCTTTAAAACAATATACTGAATTTAAAATTTGAAAACTCTGAGTGCAAGAGTTGTTTTAATTTGAAGAACAATTTAGCTCATCTCAATATGAATCTTCAGAAATTTGAAAAAGATATTATTATTTTAAAACAAAATGAAGATGAGTTAACTTGTAAAAATGATTCTTTGCGAAAGGAGTTGGATAATATTAATTCCAAACATAAATTCTTTGAAAAGGAGAATTTGTTGAAAACTGATTCAATTCTGAATGAACTTGAAAATGAAATTAAGAATTTCAAGATCCTTGAGGTTGAAAAACAAAAACAGTTTGATTTTGAGATTTCTGAGAGTAAAGCCAAAACTGAGAAACTTCTAAACGAGAATAATTTTCTAAAATATAAAATCGACAATCTTGATTTGAGTCTAAAACGTTTTTCAACCAGTGAAAAATCTTTGAATATGCTTTTGAAAAATCAGTTTTCTCATGGAAATAAACATGGACTCGGTTTTGGGAAAAACAATGATTTTGAAAAATGGAATTCTATTGATTTTAAAAATCCTTCAAATCACTTTGGAAATGGTTGATTTGAAAATTTAAACTCTAACAATTTCAAAGGATTTTTAAATCAAAAACGAGATGCGAATTTGTTTAATAACAATCCTTTCAAACATTCTTGGACCCCTAAAGAAAAGAAAACGATTTTCACTAAATTCAAACAAGTTTGGGTTCCTAAAGGTACAAAAATAGATTTGAACGGATTGCTATACAAACAGGTTTGGGTACCTAAGGTTGCGAACAAAACTGTGAGTGGTTTTACTAAGTTTGTTAGACCACTCGATCCTCTAAACTGCTAGGTATCTGTGACGGCTGAAGTGAAACTGTGCAGAAAGAGAAAGTGAATTCGAACTGCTTCATATCATGGAATCTTTTTCTGTTTCTTTGCCAAGTCTGAGGAGTTAGAGATTCTGATTTACATCTGCTTCCAAGTATAATCTCTTAACTCATTTTTGTAAATGTTTTCTGTTTTTATTTTCCTGTCTTATTCCTTCTTCTACCCCTTTCTACTTTATTTTCTTCTGTTTGTTTTTATTTGATTTATCACTGCCATATTCTACTTAATATGTGCATCTTAAACTTCCAATTGCAGTTTCTCATGTTTTTCTGGAAATTCGCTTAATCTAAATAACACCCTTACGTTTTAATCATTTCCAGAACTTAATTTAAACTTGTATATATCTGCAATTGTTTTGGAGTTTATTTTTTAATTCCTAACAGTATTGATTATTCATGTTATATCTTGAACGCTGTTAGTCTGAATTCTAAATTGTTTTGAAAATCTGAAATATTTATGAGATTTCACACACCTTTGCTGTTCTGAGTTTCTTCCAATTCATTTTGGAAACACTTGAGATATTATATTCATTACAGTACATAGCTTCTTATCAGTCGTGATAATTTCATTAATTTTCAGTTTGGCTTGGATTTCCCAAATTTCAGTGATACATCTTGTAATTTCATATTTATTCATGATCATTTTAGTTGAAATTGTTTTGTTCTGAAATTATAGATATTTTGTATAATCACACACCTCCTAAATTTGAGATTATGAACCTTTGTGTGATTGATTCATTATATCACAAAACTTGACATTGATTCAAGTGATTTCAAATAAAGTATTTATTTATGGATCATGAATATCTCTTAATTATTTGATGTAAATGATCTAAACTTATTCTTAGAAATCTTGTGAAAAATTCCTTTGAAAATCTTGTCTTGAAATTCACTCTTATTTCATGATTATCTGATTTAATTATTTGTTTGTTTAAAATCATTTGAAATTATTGATTTATTGAATCTCACACATATCTCAAATCAAAATTTTTTAATCTGGTGTGATTGATTCATTAAATTCTGATATTTTCATATTCCTCAAATGATTTCAAGTAAACAGTATTTTAATCATTAGATCATGAATCATCATATGTGGCCATCATCTTGACAAGTATGATTTGAAACTATGTTCTGTGTTGCTCTGATATTGTTTTGAAAAATGTTTGTTCTGGAATCACATGCTTGCTGCTCTGATACATGTGCATAATCTATTATCTCGTCTGTTTGGGCTTGGTACTTAATAATTCTTTTGTCTATGACATTCTTGTTCAGTATCATGTTAAAATTCCTCGTAAATAGAGACACCAAGTGGTATCAGAAGCGCCTTATATTTGTCTCACCCATCTGTACTGAGATTCAAATTCTCACCTTGTATAGATCCATACATTTTTTTTCTTATACTAATAAATGTGCTAAATTTGTCTGGCTGGGTTTGTGTTTAAATTTCTTTGGTCTGAGGTGTCCATGATAGTCCATCAGGGTGTAATTAAATTCCTCAATAAAGGAGACTACAATTGGTATCAGCCTTTTTCACTCATCTGTTTTTTGAATTATCACCCTGTATAGATTCTTTTTTTTAAATCTGTTTAATTTCCTCTTGTATTTGATTTTCAATTTTAGAATTATTTATTAATTATTCATTCAGAAATTGAAATCAATATCAAAATTGAACTGTATTTGTAATTCATCAAAATAATTATCAGATTTTGAAATTGTGATGAATTGTGACTACATTATATTTCACAACAAGAGGAGATATTATTTATATTTTCATGATAGTTGAACATGTATTATAATATCTCTGAACTGGCAATTATTTCACGACCATCTTCATTACCTATCATCCTTCTACCATCCATTATGATTTTATATTAATGTGGAGAGTTTTTTTTTAAAAAAAAAGGAAAATCATCTTGTGTTTAAAACAGTGATAATTATTTGTGATAGAAATGGGACTATATTATTATTCAGAATTAGTGATAATTGAAAATTTTCAATAATCCCGGTACAGTCGAGCTTATTTCATAATATAATTAATTTAGAAATTTATTTCACAGTCTATTTCTGTACCTACCACATTTCTTTCATTCATATTGGTTTCATATACCGAGGAGTTTTTCCTTTATAAAGCTGAAAATGATAAAAATATAATTAATATATAAGAGTGTCTCTAACCTCATTTAAAAATCCAAGCTCTGGTTATGCATGGTTATAAGACGTCTTATAATTTAAGCTGCAACTGATCCCATTTAAAAATCCAAGCTCTGGTTATGCGTGGTCAGTGTGCTCTTAAATAAATTAATAAAAAAAATTGAAATAAAATGCTAAAAATAGAAATAAATTTGAAATTCTCCTCTGAGTATAAAAACCGGCCTATCAATCCATCTTCTAGTCTGTGAAATGTGTTAAAATTTTATGACGTATTATGATTTGTTGATTGACAGGTATTGGGATTTGAGATTATTCGATTTTCTCACTTAAGTTGAATTATTAATTATTGTCCAAATCTGTCTTTTTTTGTGCTTTATTTTTATAAAAATCCAGGAAAATAATTGAAAATATTTTTTTTTTTAAACTCTCTCCATTTTATATAAAATATCGTCGTATATTCGTCATTCTCTACAATGTGAAATATGCCACCTGTTCTTAGAATATTATGATTTTTGTTTGACTAATTGAAATTTATGATGATCGTTCTTACTCTTAAGCTGAGATTATATTATTAGTCAATTTTCATCTGTATTTTAAACTCTGTATCCTTTTGATGATAACAAAAGGGGGAGAACGGATTAGATTTTGATTTATGAGTAAATATTTTATAAATATTTTTAATTTTGAAAATTTATTATTTTTCATACATTTCACTCATGCACAGTTATAGGGGGAGTTCAAATATTCACAAACAAACACATTTATTATATTCAAAATCTTTTATTTGTTTGTCATCATCAAAAGGGGGAGATTGTTGTATATAACGGTGTTGTATACACAATTATATGATTTTTGTTTGATGATAACAAACAAGTATATATTAGTTTGAATGTGTTTGTTATTGTACTGTTATATCACATTACATACATGAATATAATATTTATATTTAAACAGAATGCATCTATACAGAAACTCAGATATCTATACAGTATTTTGTTTAAATATAATATTTTATTTCAAATATTCAAACAGTACTATTATTTATAACTCCACTATTTGAACACATCACATCTCATATACATTCACAGAGCATAGTCTTGTAAATTCTCTCAATTATACAATCATTCATACATACATTCAGTTACACTCAATCTCATTTGTACATTTCACTTATATCACTTTGACACAATGTTTATCAACTGTCTTCTGTCTCTCCAGCCTCCTAGTCAGTCAGTAATGTCATTTCAGTCTTCACTGCTCACAGTCAGTCCAGTCATCTTCATGCTTACCTGTCATATATGGAAACACACACCCAGTATCTTGAACAGAAATAATTTCTAAACTCTAGCAGATATAATTTTTAATTTTGAAAATTTTATTTGCCTCAGTTTTCTGGTGTGTTTCTCGTCATTTTTCATGACTTGATCTGATTTACAAAACTATCAATCTGTGTCTAGACAGCTTGTGATATTCACAGTGATATACTGTAAATACCACAAGGCAGACAACACATATATATATATATATATATATATCAATGCAGGGACAGGAAATCTCTTCTGATGGCTGCATATGCACACGTGTATAAATATACACGTGTGCACTGCCTCGCCAAACAGCGCGCAACTGAGGAGTAGCCACGTGGACCGTCTCAACTCAGTGCACATGTGAAAACAACTAAATGAAAAGTCAACAAAGAGTAAGAATGGTCGAGAGCTCAAACATTTTTTCAAAGCAACAAAGTCAACTCAGCATTGACAAAGTGGTCGAGGCAAGCAAAACTTCAAGTGCAATACACATGGTGTATGGACTGTGTTAACATGGTCAAGCAACAATGGTGCAAGGCAAGCAAGATTCATTTTCATTCAGGATGAAAGTTTACATGGTTACTAGTCAATACAAGTGCATAGGAATCAGCAAACATGGCTGCATGTACATTTGTGATTAAGACAGGTTCAGCATGACAAACATAGCACAAGGCAACTCAACAGTCAATTTATGTATCATGATACCCAAGTGACACAACAATGCATGTATGTGTGGCAAGCTTGCCGACACAGCATTTCAAAAAGATGGAACACAGTGTATGTTGAAGCACAAGTCAAAATGGTCAGAGGAATGGGTGCAACTACAAAATGGCAACATGGAGCATAAAGTATGGTTCAACACAAATGTACACAGGTTGCAAGTTCAACTCAATATCAATGGTGAAAAGCAAAGTGATCAAGTGCCGAGCAAATCTTAGCAATATAAACAAAGTGCCAAATGGACAAGTCAAAGCATTTCAGTTTAAAAGGTCAATTCAGCGACAAGTGCAAACATATACAGTCCACAATGGTGCAATATAGCAGCTGCATGAGCATAAGGAAGAAATACAGTGGAGCTTTGTTCTGGATTAGTGCAGCTAAATGATTGCATGGCACATATACAAGTGAGGTAGCATACACAAGACAAATCAGCATGGTTCAATAAAGAATGGCCGAGCAGCAAGCAAGAAAACATATCAGCAACAATGGAGTTGTGTACATACTATGGTATGGATATCCAACATAAATGAATGACAGGAAATTCAAGTATTTCCAGTTGTGAATCAATCAGTGGAATTTTTTTTAGAAATCACTTTCAAGAGCCAAGTCAGAAACAACATGGTGTATGGTCAAGACAGCAATTAGACATGCAGAAATAAATTTTTGGTGCATCTATAAACTCAACATTTTTTAGCAAGAAATCAATGTCAAGTTAGGCTCAAGTAATATGGACACTATGTTCACGTGACAAAGCAAAACTAATATTTGCATGGTTCATGATCAATACATCAGTAATTAGTTCAAGTTTTTGAAATATGTCAGTTTTTGATTTACCAATTAAGATAATGCATAGAAGCATTAGAGCATGCAAGTAATCAGGAAATTATTCAGTTGGCAACAATTTAAATCTTTTCAGGAATGGCAAAAATTAATCCAAGAATTTCCTGAATCTACAGAGAGACAAGAGACAAAATTTTCCATTTTTTTTTATGTGGGCAATTTATCATGAGTGTCAGCATTCAAAGGAAATCAGAAATGCCATACATGTATTCTACCAAGTCCAGAAAATCGAATTATATATTTCCAGATATCAACATTTCAATTTTGGCAAGAAAACATATATAGGAATGTCAAGGAGGCAAATTTATATTTCAAGATTCATGGATGGACAAAATCAAGTTTGGATTTAAAGCCAACAAACACGCAAAATCAGTATCTGATTTAAGGCAAGTTTTTATACATATATGGGATGATTTAATTCATCATGAACCAAGAATCTAACTGGAATATAACGCAAGAATTCAAGGCCCATTTTTTTTATTCAAAGTCGAGAAAATCAAGGGCAACCAAAAATGGAATTCAATTCAAAACCGAAGAAAACAAAAGGGGAAAGCATCGCAATTTCAGATCGAGTCAATTACGTGAAATCAGAGTTTCAGTAATAGGATTGCTAATCCTATTTTAACACCATTTTGCATCACTGGCTGGCATGGAAAAAAACCCACAGAACAAATTCAAGGAATTAAAAAGAAAAATCCAGAAAACTCACATCGTTTTTTCGATCGCAACAATTAATCCTAAATCAGAGAAGCAAGGAGCCACAAGCAATCGATCAAGAACCTCAACGTGAATTGGAGCTTCAGAGATTATTCAAATCATCAAGCGTTGAATCAATTTGGGAAGTTTCCAGAGAAACCCTAGCAAATTTTTCCAGAGCCGCCATTACCAAGTAAAAGAGAATCGGGCAAATAAGAATGACAATGGACTAAGGAATATTGGGCCGGCCAAGTTTTGTTTAAAGGCTAAAGGGGATGACCTTTTCTTTTATCCCTTAGGGTTTTGTTTTTATTTACTTTGTATTTTTTTTTGTAATCGTCGTTTGTTTTCTAGTTTGTCAAACTAGGGAAATCAGTTGACAGAGTCTGTAAAATCTAGGTTACTGATTATGGGGTCGTAAACAGGGAAATCTGATCGAGTGGATATCGGTCAGTCTATGGTTTTGAGCGTAGGGTTAGAATAGGAGCAGGCGCTGCGAGTGTACATGGTCTTGTATGCGGGATCTGTTTATAACACCTAGTAGAAACCTTAGGAATGCAGCAGTAGGCATGGTTTTGCCGAAGCTGGGTATATCTGTGTGTGATTTATTTTCTGCACTTTTATTTCTGCTGCATTCTGTTATCTGTTTATTATTTTAATATCCTGTCAGTTTTTCAATTCAGTTTAAAAACTGTGATAAACCCTATTCACCCCCCGTCTAGGGTTAATCTAGATCCAACATGCAAAACCCCAACACCACCCACAGCTAGAAAGAAACGTCGTGCACTCCCTGCAGTCACGATCCCATTTTTGATCATACCGAGGTGTGAGGCTCGCAAATTAACGCCACACACAAAGCTATGCCACACAGGCCGTGCTTTGATCATCATCCACAAGATTCTGCTTTTCAACAGAAGTCTTGATCATCTGCATCTCAGCATGCCACACAGGCAATTCACGCCATGCGACTGATGTCTATCGATGTATAACCTCTGAGCTCGTACGTCTCAGAGAAGGCCGTTAAATAAGAGAATAAATTCTTCGCCGCCAAACTGATATATATTTAATCAAAATCAATCAACATGGAATAAAATCCAATGTCGGACACACAATCCATTTACAAGTTTGTTCTGGGTCTGAAAGAAACCGGAGGCACCTTATTCCTCGTCCCGTATGTCCAATACAAGAGAGAGGCCCTCGCATTTCCGTCGATCCCCAAGTACGTCTGAACGATCACTACTTATTACCTTGTCTTGGGTGTACTGCCCAATCAAGACATCAGTAATCATCCAAACGATGTGAAGACCTCTGGTCTTCAACCACCGTCTTCATCATCGACTTATCGTCGAGTCAGTTATTTAGAATGGGTATAAACCCGGCCTTTCAGAATAACCCGCGTATATAATAAACAAGTGTTACGCAAGCACAACATATGCCTCATTCCAATTCAGAATATTCTTTTATTCAAATATTCACATCAGTAAGGAATAGATTCCCATTAATTTTATCAAAGATAAATTCTTTTAAATTTATTCTTTAATCTTCCTTTGGATATCATTTCAAACCATATTAAGGTTTTCCAAACTAGTCAGGATTAGCAAATCGCACCGAAGTAATCATTTATTTTATTTCCCAATCCCAACCTATTCATCCCATGGAGCAAAACTGGTAATATTCCATATCTAACACCACGGTTTTATCGGTAAATATTAATTACCATTTCACGTTCAAATCTAATTAAAGATTTAACTATCGCTTGGAGCAAAACTTGTGATACTCCATTCTCGATCATTTCCTGAATTTGATAAATTAAATTATCACATTTATATTTCAATCTAATTAAAGATTCATTAAAACTCTAATTCAATTTTAATCTTCCTAAAGTTCAATATTAATGATTATTCAAATCTAGGAAATAAATCCCGTCTTTAACTGGGTTAAA
This sequence comes from Allium sativum, assembly GCA_030737875.1. Taxonomy (NCBI): domain Eukaryota; kingdom Viridiplantae; phylum Streptophyta; class Magnoliopsida; order Asparagales; family Amaryllidaceae; genus Allium; species Allium sativum. The sequence goes on along the minus strand of CM060913.1, from coordinate 545,113,336 downwards.
GAACCAATGTCATTTAAAACACAGTCCATGGTAAACCCAAATCACATTTCATCAGTCTCTAACCATAAATTAGTAAGAGAACAATTCCCTATGTATTAATCCCGAAGGCCGAAACCAACATCAGATCAAGACCCAGGAAACCATTCAACTTAGCTAATCTCCAGTTAATTTCTAATTTTCTTAACTCTATTGTGTTCAAGAACAGTATTATTAAAGATACCATTCACCACAAACCCAAAATCTCATTTCATTATTAATCGGGTTAAAGAACGAGCTTTATTTAAAACATCGTTCGATAAACCCAAATCACATTCCATTAATTATGGAATCTTAACGGAAAAACAAATCAATATATAATCGATATGAATTTTCATATACGACTAATAATATAAATGGAATAATGACAAAGCCTTTTAAATTCCATATGTATTAATAGTCTTCCTCCACAGAAGTTCACTTCGATTATTATCAATCGAATTCCATTCAATTCCAATTTAATATATTAAATTGGAAAACTTTACTTTGGAAAATTCTTGTTAAATCTTAATAAAAGATTAATAAATTCCAAATCGCATTTCACTGTAAATCGGGTTAAAGAACGAATGTCATTAAAAACACAGTTCACAATAAACCCAATTCACATTCCATTTTCAGTTCCAATTAAATGTTAATTAATTGGTAATTTTTCATTAAATCTTATTAAAAGAGTTATTCTTTTCACATTGGGTTTAAAAACAGTGTCATTTAAAACACAGTTCACGACAAACCCAAAATCCCATCAGTCTCTAACCATAAAATAGTAAGAGAACAATTCCCTAAGTATTAATCCCGAAGGCTGAAACCAACATCAGATCAATACCCAGGAAACCATTCAACTTAGCTAATCTCCAGTCAGTTTCTAATTTTCTTAACTCCATTGGGTTTAAGAACAGCATTATTAAAGATACCATTCACGACAAACCCAAAATCCAATTTTTATATTAAATACAAGGCTCTGAATAGAAAATATATCGACTTATATTCAATATCAAATTCTGAAACCAACAAATATCGTATTAGAATAATGATACACATATCTTCCAAACTCCTCCACAATATCCGTATAATTACGGAATCCAATATCGAAATATTCCAAAGATAATTTCGATTCAAATCCATTCCAATTCATATATTGGAAATTCTGTTATTTTTAAAACCATTTCAAATCCAATTATTTATTTTAAGTATGTTGGATTATAATTCTAGTTCATAACTAGTTCATTTTGAAAAAACAAATTTATTTTTATCTTTTAAAATATGGAATTTTTCAGCCCAATTCTTTCCAAATCGTTTATTTTGATTTTATACGAATTATTGATATTTTTAACAATTTTATCAAGGCCCGTACAGTCGGTTTCCACAAACGGCCATCGAACTGCACTTACAACGACCTTTTCCAAATTTGATTTGGACATGATTCCAAATCCAACCATTAGATTTCAAATCTCTTGTACTCGTTGGAAAGCTCTTTTCGATACGAACCCAACGGTTTCGGTTTTAGGAGAATCCGACGGTCGGATCTCCCGCAATGTCCGTTCGAAGTCAGTGTTCAAAATTCTCGAACTGCCGCGACGCGGCGTGTTCTATTCAGGCCACTATATATATATAATATATATATATATATATATATTATATATATTTCATCGATTTCCATTTAAAATGTATTTTATAATTCGTTTTAAATTCGTTTTCAAAACGATTTCAACTACATATTCAATTTCAAATCAAAATTGAATATTACATATCAGAAATATATAAATGATAATATTTTCAAAACATTAAATTTTTGAAACCAATTCCTTTTCGATATTCATTATAAAAATGAATAAAATCAATATAAATATCGTTCACGTCAAAATGGCGTTAATCTAATCAACACGGCTTTATATATTTAAATATTTTTGTGTCCATCCCAAGTCGGACATCAAAATCAGATTTTGATCTTTTACTGAATATTATTTTAAAATATTCATTATTTTAAAATATTTATTCATTCTAAACTGGAATCAGACACAGCCAATTACCATATAATGTTATTATATGGATTTCATACAACACCTGTATACAACAACAGTGATAAATAATCATCTATCAACCAGAGTGCGTTCTACACTGTATAAGCATTGAATATAAATAATTAACGCTGACAACAGCATGTCAACCAATCGATCGACATACAACTAAACAATTGGGACTAGTGTACATCAAATATCATCCCAACACCCTTGTGGGATTTCAAACAACAAATATTGAATATTATTTGTGTCGTTGGGCGATGTGTAAAATCTTATCGTCCTAATCCATATCAGTCAACAAATCGTCTGATTTGTAAATGAATATTTATTTTATTCATATATGCATTAGAAATTATATTTTTAACGATAAAATATTTATTTGGTTCATTTACACAAAAGAATGATATTTTTATTATTCTAACATATTTTAGAAAATTTTGGCGGCATAACGGCGTGATACTAGAATCAGGATAAGTTCTAGCCTTATCCCTCGCCCAATAATGGCTCGCGCCATACACAAACCAAATCATATCAATTCATTTCACATCCTAAACCAATCCAAACAAATAAATCAACCAAACCAAATAATCAAACAAGTTGTCCATGGTTTGTGGACGACGGGGAGCAATTCATGTATGCAGTTATAAAATAAATAACTGTATAAAGAAAATTAAAGTGAGGAGTTCTCACCTTTGGGATCCACTCCTCCATTCTTTATTTCTAAACAGTTCAGATTTGCCCAAAATTCCAATGCGATCTTTTCTCCTGTTCATATTAAAAATCGCATTTTTAATATGATGTTCATTTTAAAAATCATATTTTTATAATGACACTTTATATATAAAAATCATATATTTTTACAACGCTTCTTTCTATATAAAAATTATATTTTTATATCTCTACTTCTTATATAAAGATCGAATTTTTTTATTTCGCTTCAACATATATAAAAATCGCATTTTTATATTGTTATCCCTATAATAAAAACCATATTTTTATAATGCTAAAAATCATATTTTTATCGATGTACATACAAATAAAAATAACATTTTTATTTCAACGCTACATATATAAAAATCATATTTTTATATTCTCTATTATATAAAAATCATATTTTTATATTCTCTACTTATATAAAAATAATATTTTTCTATCATAAAAATATAGTCTTTTCATTTATAAAAAATATAATCTTTTCTATGTTAAAAATATAACCTTTCTCTATGTTAAAAAATCTGATCTTTCTCTTCATAAAAATCAAACCTTTCTTCGCTACATATGTATATAAAAAAACCGTATTTTTATATGCTAAAAACCTCACCTTTACATATATAAAAATGTAATCTTTTCATTAGGAAAAAAATCATACCGTTTCATCACTTAAAAATCGTTTCTTTGATGAAGGGGATTCCACAGCCAGAGATGGGCTGTTGGAGGCGGCGCTGGACAACAAGAGGAGGCGAAGGTGGGTAATGCAGGCGCTAGGGGATCGGGGGGTTCGATTTGGTGTTAGGGTTTGGGGGGTTTCACGCGATGGAGGAGAGAGGCAGAAGGAGGGAAGGGCGGAAGAAGGGGGTGGTTGCGGCGGCATCGGTGGCAGGCTAGGGTGCGGTGGATCGAAGGGCATCTGGGAGGTCAACACGATTTCGCTTTTTTTTTGAATCGGGTTTGACTGAGAGAGATAAAGGGAGGGGAGAGGGTTTTAACAATATATATATAATTTAATTTTATTTCTCCCCAAAAAGTTGACTTCCCATCAGGATCCTAAATCGAACCCAACAACTGCCGCCCCAAGCCAAATAACCCCATTACGAACACAATGGGATATGCTTTGTAACCCAACTTGGCTGTTACGATCTGTTTCCGCTAAAATTAAAATATAAATCAGTATATATTCAATTTGATTGCACATTTTAATTTACTAGGGCCACATACTAAATCTAAAAATTCCATAAAAGTATATCTGGCTATGTTTTGACAATATGGTCCTAGCAAAACTAATTTTGTCAAATTTGAAGATAGTTTGAAAAATGGCCATTTTCTGGTCGATCCAAATTGACTGAAACTGTCAAAACACGTTTTCTTTTGCCACGCTCACATATTGATCCCAAAAATTATGAAAATTGGAATCTAGCAATAATTTGACATTTCAAATCAAAAAAAAGTGGTCTCATCGAAAACGGAGGTCGTTCGCAAAATGGCTATTTTTAAGGGCTATATTCCATAGCGACTATTCTGAATTTTCAATTGGGCATAACTTTTTATTCCCGCTATGAAATTTTGATTTTTCAGATTCGTTGGAAAGATATTTTCAAATAGATTCTAATATTTTTGGTTTCACTAAAATCCGTTTTATATTGAATCCTGTACGTTCGTTTGAAATTTGAAATCGAACTTTCAAACTACCGCGCCATTTTCCGATTCCTTTTATACTTAAAATAAATATTTATATTATAATTTTGATTTAAATAAATTTATACATTCTAATTCTATTCAAAATAAATTTCTCGTCGTTACTATTTAAAATAAATCATTTTAAATATTCAAAATTTACTAAAATTGCTAAATTAAAAAATTTAAATTGGTTCTGATTTTCCGGGTTATTGCAGACTAATGACCGAGATGAGAAATACGTTCTTAAAAATATTTTATATTAAAGGGTTTTAAATATTCTTATATATTAATATAAGAAGAGAAATGAGTATTCCAATATTGGAAAGGAAGAGGATTTTTAAATTAATGAATGGTTAAATAAAAAGAGGCTAAAATCGTAATGGATATTAATCAGTGAATTAAATTTTCTTTTATGGATGAATGGTTGTTTTATTCGATAGTTAAATAACCGACTATCAAATTTGGCTTACACGTTGTTGGTATGAAAAGTTTGGGATCGAATTTATTTGAAAACCATTCTGAACCAACAAATACATAACATAGATACATGAATTGAAGATGGAGAAATGAAGACCATAGAACTTCATTAGCAAAAGGACTACTTGTCGAATTCTCTGGAGTCACGCTTGGAGGTATTCTAATGGAAATCTTGTTGTGGTTGAAATCAACAGATTACAAGGACTACTCACTACTGATCTATAGGGTGATTCCTATGATGTAGTTGGAGGGTGCCTTCGGTTCATCATGTTCCTAGATGACTTGTATGGACGATGTGAATGGTGGCCTATGTTCAAAAAGAAGAATTACAACCTCAAGCCTCATCAACTGGGAAATGACAGAAATCGGGCAGGCAACATGGCTAAGTAGGTTGCCCCCATTAGGATGTATAATCACCTATCTAGAGAAAATCCACTTTGTTCTTTAATCTATTTTCGATGCTGTCCCTTTTCGGGAAACGGTGGGTAGCTCCCAACCATTGGTGATATACATTCGATACAGTCAAGCGAAATAAGTGGTCGGCCATTTGTGACCGGGTTGCAAGATGTTCTTGTTAAACCCAGTGTATTCTCCTCTAGAGATACATTATCGGCATGTGGTTCCATACCTTGCCATAGTCAGAATCTAATCTCCAATAAGCGCATACGGTTTTCTATTTTTATATTATATATGTAGAGCATTTTGGAGAATGGAGTTTTGATGACAACAACCTTATTTAAATATTAATTGATTATGAAATATATACTAATACCTTTATCTAGAATACACATACATATATATGTACACACACACACACACTCTTATGCGAGATTTATATACAAGAATTATTACGGAAGACTGTACAGTTTTAAAGATATTAGAAATTAAAAATTCAGAGAAATTTCAAGACTCATGAGTATTCAAGATTTCAAGAGTTCAAGATAAATATAGTTAAAGAGTTTAGATTATGTAAAACTCTAAATATCACTCCAGGTTCAAATTCAAATTCTGTTTTCAAATTTCAAATTCTATCTTCAATCTTCTCTATTTTATTTTCTATCTTTTCTATTTTTCTTTCTTACTTTACTTTTGTTTTCAAACCCAAGTTTTATAAGTTTTATATACTTATACTTTATATTTATATAGTTTTAAACTTTATAATTTTATAAATATGTTTATATAGCTTATAATTATGTTTTCATGTGGTTTCCTACTTTAAAATATTAATTTATAACACTATATTTTAGTTCAAGAATTTCCAAAACTATATTTATATCAAAAACACATGAAAAATGCTCCAAAATTAATTTTGTACTAAGTATATGTCAACATATAGAAAACACCATGTCGACATATAATTGTCATTTTTTTTCAAATTTGAAAAGAAATGTCTTTTCACTATTTGTGATGGTTCTGGAGCATTGCAAACTTTCACACACTATAAAAAGAGATTGATTTCGAATTTTTAATCACTCATTCTTAACCACTTTCACTCTCTTTCATTACACCATTATTTCTTATCATTTTTATGATTCCTACATCTATACTCTACTGCATTCAATTTTGTTTTCACTAATCTACTTCTCTCTACTCGTTACCCTCTGAATCAAGTGCTTTTGAAGAGTTATAGGGCTATTGTAATTGTTTAGGAAGTATTTAGGATTCGTTGTTTTCCTTGTAGCCGTGAAATCAAGGAATTGAATCAGTGTTTTCCTTGTTTCCATGAAATCAACGAATGAGGGCGGTGTTAAACTTGTAGCTAGGAAATCAAGGGGTGTATTTGGATATTGATATAGTAATGAAACTCTGCGCAATCCAGCGTTGTGTGGGACTGGACGTAGGAGCAATCCGAACTTGTATAAAATCCGGTATGTTCTTTCCTTTTCTGCATTTTTATTTCTGTTTATTTTGCATCTGTGTTTGATTCCTTGTTTATGATTATTTCTACGGTGTTTGATTCTTATAGTTTATCACATAAGTTTTAGATTTTGTTTAAATTCTCAAAAACACAATTCACCCTCCCTCTAGTGCTTGATTTGGCTTAACGTTCCTTTCCACAATCCCTAGCAATTGGTATCAGAGCAAGGTCTTTCAAAAAGTTCATAATCTAATTTTTGAAAATTTTTAAATGGCAAATTTTGAAATAATTTTTAACATTAGTTTTAATTCATGTATCGCATCAGTACTAGATGAATCTGCATTCAATTTTATTGAAAAATCAAGTTACTATCATTTGATTTTTAAAAATTTAAAATTTTGAAATTTGATTTTTTTTTAAATTATGAAAATTTTGATATATGGATATGTTACAAAACCATCATGATATTATTGTTATTTTGAAAAGTCATTTGAATATTTGAAAATTTATTTGAATATTTGAAAAGGCATTTGAATTATTTGAAAAGTTATTTGATTATTTGAAAAGTTGTATTGTTTTACAAGAAAAGATGTGTTATATGGCTATTGGATATTCAAACTGTGAAAAGATGGGTGACGTGGCAGTTGGTATTCAAACTCCAAAATGGTGGCTATTGAAAATTCACATTCTGAAAAGAAATCAAAAAGAGGAGAAGAGTAACGACGGTTGGTGAACAGACATCAAGAAGAAATGGATATATATATATATAATGTAAATCAGAAAAGAAATGGATACTAGATCAATTTACAACTTTGGATTTTCATCTGCAACTTATCTTCATGCTGTACTTCTCTTCATTTGCTTTGAAATGCCGCCGGTTTCATGAGGATCCATCAAGAATTGACAAAGTAATGATCAAATGAAGTTTTGGTGAATAAAGAGAGAAGGAAACCAAAACCATCGATGGTTATCTTCAAATTGCATCCACAGATTTGATTTTTTGTCTCAAATCCTTTTCCAGATTGTATTTCTTGTTCTCGCAGTCGATTTTTTTGGTAGATGTCAAATTCCGATCAAAACTGAGTGAGATATGACTATTTGAAGTTGGCTATGCAAAATTGTAAAATTGTTACGGGATTTCATGCATATGTCTTACTTTTTCGACTTTCTGCACCCCAATACCATCCAAATACATCCCCAAACTCTCACGAGATCCTATTCCTTGAATTTCTTTTCGATTTGCCACTGAGGTCGTCCAATTCAGTCAAGAAACGAAGAAGTTATGTGTAACAACCCACACCCGCTAAGGTCACTCACTAAGGGAATGCCTTAACTTCGGTGGAGCATTTTAAGTGAATATAGAACCGAAAAATTACAACAATAAAGATATAAATACTTGAAAATCTAAAACATCATTTCTTGCAGCAGAAGGTAAACATGTTTAGTTACAACACCATAAAGAGTCAAGTACTAAATATCCATCCTGATAAAAACATAAGTACATAATCCCACTACATAAACAATAGCCATAAAAGAAAAGATAAGCTGGGCTTTACATCACGGTCCAAGCTCCAAAAGGTAGATAAAGAAATCTGATCAAAGCCCACTAGTGCTAGGCCCAACCTGAGGACCTGAGGGGGAAAAAGATAAAAACAACGAGGTCAGACATAAGTCTGAGTGAGCCCTATAACTTTAACCACACAATCATTAAAGTAATTAGGTTATGATATAAACTTGGTACGGGATGACTGGGGATAAATGACTACACTAAGTAGCCAACTAGACATAGGATGAACTAAGATAACGGTAAAGACGCATCTACCCACCCAAGGGTAATTACTAACTGCACCACACCAGTCATTCCTACTTAAAGGTTGATCCCACCCAAGGACTTAGAAAATTTACCCCGTAGTTTCGTGTACCCTTAGCTGACTACATAAGTGCCGTCTGCCCCTATCTCCACTAGGTGTACCCACTACTCCCCAAGCGATCGGCTCCCTACCGTAGATACCCGTGCTGGCCCCACAGTGGGGTGTATCACTCCCCAAAGTGGCAACCCGATACAACCAATGGTGCACGGCTTATACCTACACGATGCAACAACGTCTTACCTACCAGCCCGAGTCCACACACGCATATGAAACCCGTTGGACTTGCGTTGCCACCGCTAACCCGTTTTGGCCTCTTATAATCAAGCCCAGTACGCGTGTCCCGTCCTCGACATGGGTCGAGCCCAATAAGATACATATGGGTTACTGGGTGAAATGGGCCCCCACAAGCTACCCACCTAAGCTTGTCCCTTTATCTAGTGCATCCCACTTAACCCTTTAATCATGTTTGATTACATGTTTCCACTTGGTTAAGTATTCTAATCGTATTTTCTATTGCCACCCAAGGCAACCCACTAGATTTCCACATGCCACCCAAGGAACTTACTTGATTTCCACATGCCACCCAAGGCACCCACTTAACCCCTCATGCCCCACTACATGCTTATCTGGTTAAGTGTTTCTTAATTGATTAAGAACGTAACCGTTGTAAGACCTCTCACATTAGACTATCTTTTATGGCAGCTGGATTTGCCGGTTGGGTCCGAGCAGCCTTACGCCATAACCGAGTCTAACCTCGTGTCTTTACACTTGTCACGTATTTAGTTTGTGCCTAAGACCTCTCACATTGGGCCAATCATTTGTAGCCGCTGGATTTGCCAGTCGGTTCCGGGCAGTCTTATGCTACAAAAGGGTCCAACCTCGTGTCTTAGACGATTCATTACACCTAATTAATCACCCCCATATTTCGAATTAATTTTCCCTAATTGATTCCAATTTTAACGATGTACATAATTGACTCAATTATGTCCATCCACTTTATGGTATGCATAATCATACCAACTTCACACCATTTCATTAACATGAATATTAACCCCATCGTTCCCCACGTAATTCGCTAACATGATATAAAAGGGAAGATTCACCACAAATACAATGGGTTCAACTTGCATAGCATTAGCATCAACATGGGTTTAAAGGTGTCAACATGCATATAGCATCAAACCCATCTAGCATAAATAATCAACCCAAACTTGCATGAATCACATATGTCATAAAGAGGTTAACTTGCATAAGTTACTTATGTCATACAAAGGGGTAAACTTGCATATGTATGTATGACATACAAAGGGGTTAACTTGAATATGTATGCATATCATCCAAATGTGTAAACTTACACATGTTACTTGCATATAATCAAACACCAAACTTGCATAACATGTCATATATGAACTTGCATATAATCAAACTCCAAACTTGCATAACATATCATATATGAACTTGCATATAATCAAACACCAAACTTGCATAACATATCATATATGAACTTGCATATAATCATACACCAAACTTGCATAATCATGGTGTCATAATGGATCAATGTTTATCATAGCAATTTGCATAACTAGCATCATGAACACATAGCCTAACACTTGCATAACTTGCATAACATCATGATCATGTAGCATATAACTTGCATAACTTGCATAACATCATGAACATGTAGCATATGACTTGTATAACATCATGAACATGTAGCATATAACTTGCATAACTTGCATAACATCATGATCACATAGCATATGACTTGCATAACTTGCATAACATCATGAACACATAACACATAACTTGCATAACTTGCATAACATCACAAACACATAGCATATGATAACATAATCTTGCATTGATCCACATTCATAACCATAACCTCATTATATCCTATCATAATCATTTCAACAATTGGTCATTAAGGCTATAGAAACTCACAACTTGTTGATTAGCACTCCTATGAAGAAGATTAAGTTGCTAAAGTTGATTAGAGGTTGATTTGAGATGCTATCTTCTTCTACAATTTGATGGAGGCTCCTTCAAGTTGCATTTTGATGGCATGACGGCATTGTATCTATTTTTAGTATGAATTAGGGTAGTCTTAGGGTGTATTTATAGAGTAGTTAGGGGTTTTAGGCCATTAGATTAACCCTAAATCAGATTATAGCCGTCAGATCTCGTCCTAACCACCAAAACACAGCCCAAAAGCAAAACTGGTGCACCCAGGTCACCTGGGCTCGACCAGGGAGGTCGACCCCCAGGTCGACACTAGGGTCGACACCCTAGTCGACCTGGTGGGCAGGTTGACACCCATGTCGACCCCCAGGTCGACTCCCTGAGTCTGGCGGGAATTTTCCCGCCACTTCTGAAATTTGAAATATTTGTATTTAAATATGTTTTAAATTTTCTGAAACTTCTTCGGCCCTTAACTGGGTCATACCGACTCCGATTTTCGAAAACTCGGACTCTATTTCGCGTATTTTTCCGAGACGAACGTAATGGCATAGCCAGTTTTCCCTGATTCAGATTTTAAAATTTAATTCTGCCCTGTTTTATATTATAACAAGTTTTTCAACATACGGGGTGTTACATTCTCCCCTACTTAAAGAATTTCGTCCCCGAAATCTCTAAGTCAAGAAGAACGTATCCTACCAACCAAAAAACCATCTACTAAACCATCAAACACTGGCATCCATTGTCCTTAGAGTTTCTAATGCTGTATGAACATATGCAAAAAGTGTGTGTATATGTTCCCTGTCTAATGCAAAATCAGGCGGTCTACTGATTCAGTTGACCTCCTTAATGCAAATCATGATAGTGCCATGCATCCAATATGTATGCGAAAGAACCCTATCGACACATACTATTTCTACATGTGTGCACAACCATACACCAAAATGCATCATCCATATGATAACGCAACCATTATACATCCATTAATATGGCTACCTACACACAGTCATATGCAATATGCAATATGAAGTGATTGAGCCGATCTAGTGCCTAGAGTGTGTGTATATGCATCCACGAGCAACCACTAGCAACCACTTGCATCCACACGCATCCATCAAACATAACATGTCTCAAACACATGTTTCAACCATATGTTTATCCTATCTAAAGGTCAAAGGTACTAATGAGAGGACATACTAAAGATAAGATAAGCACTAGACAAACGATAAAGGAGAAGTTAAAAGACATACCCTCAAAAAGGAATGGGTACAGTGAACGCATCTTTGCTTCTGTCTCCCAAGTAGCATTGCTCTCATCCTCTCCCCATTGCACTTTGACTAGTCGAACCTCTCTTTTTCTCAACTTCCTAATCTCTGACCCAAGGATGCGGGTAGGAGCTCGTCGAATAGTCGCATTACGCTCTACCTCCACTTCTCTAAGCAAGCTCGGCTCTACCACCTCTGCAGTCTCATGTAGGCACTTCCTCAAATGTGACACATGGAATACGTCATGTACACCACTAAGTCTCTCGGGTAAATCCACCCTATATGCCATCCGTCCAATCCTTTCCTTAATAGGAAACGGTCCTACAAATCTTGGTGCTAGCTTCCCAACGGACCCAAAGCGAACTACATTCCGTAATGGAGATACTTTGACAAAGACCATATCCCCAACATCAAACTCAAGATCCGTCCTCCTCTTATCCGCGTAAGATTTCTGCCTGTCTTGCGTCGCTTTCATCCTTCTTCGAATTAAATCAATCTTTTCCGAAGTCTCTCTAACCATATCAGGCCCAAGCAAGATCTTATCCGTAGATTCCCACCAACATGTAGGTGATCGACAAGGCCTTCCATAAAGAGCTTCGAAAGGAGCCATACCAATACTGGACTGAAAGCTGTTATTATACGCGAACTCCACCAATGGAAGATGCTCTTCCCATGTACCTCCAAAATCCAAGATACAAAGCCTCAAAAGGTCTTCCAGAACACGATTCACCCTCTCGGTCTGGCCGTCCGTCTGAGGATGATATGTGGTGTTCAAACACAATTGAGTCCCCACTGCTTCTTGCAAACTCTTCCAAACTCGCTAGTGAAGATAGGATCTCGATCGCTCACTATGCTAGAAGGTACCCCATGCAATCGAACTATCTCTCGAAGATAAACTGAAGCTAGCCATGGAGCAGTCCTCTTGCTCTTCACGGGTATGAAATGGGCGCGCTTAGTAAGTCTGTCTACCACAACCCAAATTCCCGTATTACCCTTCCTCGATCTCGGTAACCCATCAATAAAATCCATCGAGACGCTATCCCACTTCCATTGCGGAACTTCCAATGGGTGAAGCAACCCACCGGGTTTCTTTTGCTCCGTTTTCACTTGTTGGCACACCAAGCATCTAGCGACATACTCGGCCACGTCTTTCTTCATACCGGCCCAAAAGAAAACTCTCTTCATGTCCTGGTACATCTTGTCCCCACCGGGATGAATGGTCATCCTAGAACGGTGTGCATCATCAAGAATAGCCTTCCTCAAACCCTCGTCTTGCGGTACACAAATTCTACCGTCTCTACGCAAGCACCCCCTATCGTCTAGGGTGTACCTACTCAAATGGCTGGACGACTCCCCCCTTATGAGCCTCTCTACCAACTCAACCAACTGTGGGTCGTCCCGCTGTGCCTCGCCAATCCGCCCCAAAAGAATAGGTCTGACCTCCAAGGATGCTAGCAAACCGAGTATATAGTCAACGGAAGGTCTGAAATCAAACATCGAGATAAATTCCAAGCTTCGTCGTTCCACGAACAATGGACTCAAGGACAACCTTTTCTGCTTAAGGCGTCCGCCACCACGTTACCCTTGCCAGGGGTATACGCTATCTCGAAATCATAGGATGCTAAGAACTCCATCCACCTTTGCTATCTCAAGTTCAAATCCTTCTGAGAAAACAAGTACTTCAATGATTTGTGGTCAGTGAACAATTCGAATCTCTCTCCCAGAAGATAATGGCGCCAAATCTTAAGCGCAAAAACAATAGCGGCCAACTCTAAATCATGGGTAGGGTAATTTTTCTCATGCTTTCTCAACTGCCTTCCACCATAGGCTATTACCCTTCCCTCTTGCATTAAGACTGCGCCCAATCCAGTCCCACAAGCATCTGTATAAACAACAAATGGCTTACTCCCATCTGGCAACACTAAGACTGGAGCTGTGGTTAAAGCTCTCTTTAACCGTCGGAACGCATCATCACAATCTGCGTCCCATACGAAGACTAGATTCTTCTTCGTTAAGCGAGTTAATGGGGCTGATATCTTCGCGAAGTCCTTGATAAACTTCCTATAGTAGCCAGCCAACCCCAAGAAACTCCTCACCTCGGTAGCATTCTTTGGAACCTTCCAATCTTGAATGGATACTACCTTCGTGGGATCCACAGCTATCCCTTCCTTGGAGACCACGTGCCCCAAGAACCGCACTTCCTTCCTCCAGAAGTGACATTTATAGAATTTAGCCTTAAGGCTATGCGCTCGAAGAGTCTCCAACACTTCCCTAAGATGTAGGGCATGCTCTTCTTCACTCTTAGAAAATACTAAGATATCATCCACAAAGACCACCACGAACTTATTAAGGAACTCCCTGAACACCCTACTCATCAAATCAACAAAGTATGCAGGGGCGTTCGTCAAACCAAATGGCATCACCAGCCACTCATAGAAACCATCCGGAGTCCTAAAGGCAGTCTTGTCTATGCTATCCTCAGGCACTCTCAACTGATGAAATCCCGTGGCCAAGTCCAACAGTGAAAATACTGAGGCGCCAACCAACTGATCAAAGAGATCATCAATCCTCGGCAATGGGTGTCTATTCTTCTTTGTGAGCTTGTTGAGTTCTCTATAATCTACACAAAGTCTGAGGGACCCATCCGCCTTCGTGGCATAAACTACTGGAGCACCCCACTCCGATATACTTCGTCTTATGAACCCCTTCTCAAGCAACTCCCCTACTTGCTTATGGAGGTCCCTCCTCTCACGAGGAGCCATGTGGCGCACTGGTAAAGATATTGGTTTAGCATTGTCCACCAGATATATTCGGAAGTCTATCTCCCGCTTCGGAGGTAAGCCCTTCACCTCCTCAAACACATCCGAGTACTCTCGGACCACTCTAACAGATCGCAAACTCTCGACCGAAGCGTCAAGCGATTCAAGATAACTTAGCATAACAGAATCCGTGGGATTACAAGAGATCTCGAGAGTGTTACTCAAGCGGGTCATGAGCCTAACAACTCTCCTTTCGCAATCAAGAACGGCACCATTACTGGATAACCAGTCCATGCCCAAAATCAACCCATAGCCCGTGAAGCCTAAAACAAAAGCATCACATCTAAACTCAACGCTAAGTATAGAGATCTTCAAACCCAAACATATCATGGACAAATAAGTGGAGCCCCCAATTGGGTTTGAAACAACCAAGGGATCATCTTCTAGACTGGTGTCTAAGTGCAGTGACTCAACTAATGATGATGAGATAAACGAATGCGATGCGCCAGAATCAAACAAAGTACGGACAGGATGATCAAATAGAAAAACCAGACTTTCAACGGAAATAGTTCTATCTCTTTCCTGAATCGGTGGAACCGCGAGAGCCTGAACTTGCTCCCTTGCCTGACCTGGTGCCATAAGAGCTTGCACCTGTCCTCCTGAGGTAGATCCCGTCCTTTGCCCCTTCTTAGGGCATTCCTTCACCAAATGCCCTGCTTCGCCACAGTGGAAGCAGCCAGTCTTCTTCTTCTTCCGACAATCTTTGCTTAGGTGGCCTGGGGTCCCGCAATTGAAGCACTTCTTCTTTCCCTTGCCACCGTTGCCTTTCCCACCCTTGTTTTGCTGTTGCTGTTGAGGTCTCTTTTGATCTCCCTTCTTCTCGGGTGCCTTATTAGCATTGGGACCCTTCTCTTCCTCATGCATGAGTACCATGTCTACTAGCTTCTCAAAGGTGGCCCCCATAGGAATGTGAGTCATAGCCAATCCATGCATTGGTTCATTCAAGCCTTTAACGAACCTCAAAGCCTTCTTCTCCGGTGTATTCACCATGTCTATGCCAAACCTTGCCAATTGATTAAACTTGTTGACATATTCCTTCACTGAGAGGTTTCCTTGCTTTAGACTCAAGAACCTTTCCATATACAAGTTTTCCTCCGTCCTTGAGAGAAACTTTGCCACAAATCTTTGCCTGAAATCCGCCCAAGAGTCAACAGGGCGTTCTCCATTAGTGACCTCCCACCAGAATGAGGCCTCTCCCTTCATTAACCAAGCAGCTAACTTGACTTTCTTTCCTTCTTCCATCTCAAAGATGTCTATCAACTCTTCCACCTCCTTAAGCCAATCTCTAGCTTCCACAAAAGTTTCTGATCCTTGAAAAGGTTTCCCTCCCATAGCCTTAAATTCCTTGCAAGTCTTAGCAAAAGTATCCATGTGAGGAGGAGGAGGGGGAGGAGGAAGATTGGGTGCTACTGTTGGTGGAGGAACATTTGCTGGACCCGCAGTGGCGGCCCTAGCCTCCATCAATCTCCTATACCATACTGGTATCGTCACACCCTCCGGAAAGTTAAGATCTTCAGCCATGCTAAAACGAAAAAGGAAAGATTCAAAACGGAGAATTCGAAAGATAAAGATATGGCTATTGGGGATTATGCTTTTCTTTCAAAAACTTTTCTCTTAAAAGACATGTTTTTGAAAATACTTCTTCCAAAAATGTTTTTAGAAAAATAGTTTTCTAAAAAAATTATCTGTTCTGGTAACCTTCGCTCTGATACCACGTGTAACACCCCACACCCGCTAAGGTCACTCACTAAGGGAATGCCTTAACTTCGGTGGAGCATTTTAAGTGAATATAAAACAGAAAAATTACAACAAGATAGATATAAATACTTGAAAATCTAAAACATCATTTCATTGCAGCAGAAGGTAAACATGTTTAGTTACAACACCATAAAGAGTCAAGTACTAAATATCCATCCTAATAAAAACGTAAGTACATAATCCCACTACATAAACAATAGCCATAAAAGAAAAGATAAGCTGGGCTTTACATCACGGTCCAAGCTCCAAAAGGTAGATAAAGAAATCTGATCAAAGCCCACTAGTGCTAGGCCCAACCTGAGGACCTGAGGGGGAAAAGGATAAAAACAACGAGGTCAGACATAAGTCTGAGTGAGCCCTATAACTTTAACCACACAATCATTAAAGTAACTAGGGTATAATATAAACTTGGTACGAGATGACTAGGGATAAATGACTACACTAAGTAGCCAACTAGACATAGGATGAACTAAGATAACGGTAAAGACGCATCTACCCACCCAAGGGTAATTACTAACTGCACCACACCAGTCATTCCTACATAAAGGTCGATCCCACCCAAGTACTTAGAAAATTTACCCAGTAGTTTCGTGTACCCCTAGCTGACTACATAGGTGCCGTCTGCCCCTATCTCCACTAGGTGTACCCACTACTCCCCAAGCGATCGGCTCCCTGCCGTA
This sequence comes from Allium sativum, assembly GCA_030737875.1. Taxonomy (NCBI): domain Eukaryota; kingdom Viridiplantae; phylum Streptophyta; class Magnoliopsida; order Asparagales; family Amaryllidaceae; genus Allium; species Allium sativum. The sequence goes on along the minus strand of CM060913.1, from coordinate 545,096,201 downwards.
GATACCCATGCTGGCCCCACAGTGGGGTGTATCACTCCCCAAAGTGGCAACCCGATACAACCAATGGTGCACGGCTTATACCTACACGATGCAACAATGTCTTACCTACCAGCCCGGGTCCACACACGCATATGAAACCCGTTGGACTTGCGTTGCCACCGCTAACCCGTTTTGGCCTCTTATAATCAAGCCCAGTACGCGTGTCCCGTCCTCGACATGGGTCGAGCCCAATAAGATACATATGGGTTACTGGGTGAAATGGGCCCCCACAAGCTACCCACCTAAGCTTGTCCCTTTATCTAGTGCATCCCACTTAACCCTTTAATCATGTTTGATTACATGTTTCCACTTGGTTAAGTATTCTAATCGTATTTTCTATTGCCACCCAAGGCAACCCACTAGATTTCCACATGCCACCCAAGGCACTTACTTGATTTCCACATGCCACCCAAGGCACCCACTTAACCCCTCATGCCCCACTACATGCTTATCTGGTTAAGTGTTTCTTAATTGATTAAGAACGTAACCGTTGTAAGACCTCTCACATTAGACTATCTTTTATGGCAGCTGGATTTGCCGGTTGGGTCCGGGCAGCCTTACGCCATAACCGAGTCTAACCTCGTGTCTTTACACTTGTCACGTATTTAGTTTGTGCCTAAGACCTCTCACATTGGGCCAATCATTTGTAGCCGCTGGATTTGCCGGTCGGTTCCGGGCAGTCTTATGCTACAAAAGGGTCCAACCTCGTGTCTTAGTCGATTAATTACACCTAATTAATCACCCCCATATTTCGAATTAATTTTCCCTAATTAATTCCAATTTTAACGATGTACATAATTGACTCAATTATGTCCATCCACTTTATGGTATGCATAATCATACCAACTTCACACCATTTCATTAACATGAATATTAACCCCATCGTTCCCCACGTAATTCGCTAACATGATATAAAAGGGAAGATTCACCACAAATACAATGGGTTCAACTTGCATAACATTAGCATCAACATGGGTTTAAAGGTGTCGACGTGCATATAGCATCAAACCCATCTAGCATAAATAATCAACCAAAACTTGCATGAATCACATATGTCATAAAGAGGTTAACTTGCATAAGTTCCTTATGTCATACAAAGGGGTAAACTTGCATATGTATGTATGACATACAAAGGGGTTAACTTGCATATGTATGCATATCATCCAAAGGTGTAAACTTACACATGTTACTTGCATATAATCAAACACCAAACTTGCATAACATGTCATATATGAACTTGCATATAATCAAACACCAAACTTGCATAACATATCATATATGAACTTGCATATAATCAAACACCAAACTTGCATAACATATCATATATGAACTTGCATATTATCATACACCAAACTTGCATAATCATGGTGTCATAATGGATCAATGTTTATCATAGCAATTTGCATAACTAGCATCATGAACACATAGCCTAACACTTGCATAACTTGCATAACATCATGATCATGTAGCATATAACTTGCATAACTTGCATAACATCATGAACATGTAGCATATGACTTGCATAACTTGCATAACATCATGAACATGCAGCATATAACTTGCATAACTTGCATAACATCATGATCACATAGCATATGACTTGCATAACTTGCATAACATCATGAACACATAACACATAACTTGCATAACTTGCATAACATCACAAACACATAGCATATGATAACATAATCTTGCATTGATCCACATTCATAGCCATAACCTCATTATATCCTATCATAATCAGTTCAACAATTGGTCATTAAGGCTATAGAAACTCACAACTTGTTGATTAGCACTCCTATGAAGAAGATTAAGTTGCTAGAGTTGATTAGAGGTTGATTTGAGATGTTATCTTCTTCTACAATTTGATGGAGGCTCCTTCAAGTTGCATTTTGATGGCATGACGGCATTGTATCTATTTTTAGTATGAATTAGCGTAGTCTTAGGGTGTATTTATAGAGTAGTTAGGTGTTTTAGGCCATTAGATTAACCCTAAATCAGATTATAGCCGTCAGATCTCGTCCTAGCCACCAAAACACATCCCAAAAGCCAAACTGGTGCACCCAGGTCACCTGGGCTCGACCAGGGAGGTCGACCCCCAGGTTGACACTAGGGTCGACACCTTAGTCGACCTGGTGGGCAGGTCGACACCCATGTCGACCCCCAGGTTGACTCCATGAGTCTGGCGGGAATTTTCCCGCCACTTCTGAAATTTGAAGTTTTTGTATTTAAATCTGTTTTAAATTTTCTGAAACTTCTTCGGGCCTTAACTGGGTCATACGGACTCCGATTTTCGAAAACTCGGACTCTATTTCACGTATTTTTCCTTGACGAACGCAATGGCATAACCCGTTTCCCCTGATTCTGATTTTAAAATTTAATTCTGCCCTGTTTTATATTATAACAAGTTTTTCAACATACGGGGTGTTACATTATGCCTCCTGAAATTTTGATTGAAAATGAAAAACGAGAATAAGAAGAAGAAGATGAAGAGAAGTAGTTATGAAGAGACAAGACCTTTGGGCCTTTATATAGTAGTAGAAGTGTCCATTCATTCAAAATTCAAAATCAAATTTTGGCGCAAAGTTGGTTAAACTAATAGATCTTCGAAATCTTTCTCATACGGTGTTCAGCAAATGAATATACTATCCTGACCAGAAAAACGAGCCAGTCGCAATAAAATAGATTTCATCATCAAATTCTAGAAAATGTGAATGTGTGATTCACGACAATGGAAGAACAACAAAAAGAAATATTGCAAAAATAGGTACGCGTTAATTAATTTTTAAATTTTTTTGGTTGAATGAATGCTTTGATTGTCTTGCTTGTTTACTTTGCTTTGAATTTGAAAATTTAAAACTCAAATTTGAAATTTAAAATTTGAATTTGAATTTTGAAATTCAAAATATCAATAAAATAATAAAATAAATTTTGGATGTTTGTTAGGATTAATATTATTTTAGGAAATAGTTAAACGTGAAATATAAATCAATAAATCTAAAACCAAGAAGTAAAAACATTATATCTTTTGATTTTCTACATGTATGTCGACATACAAAAATGTTCATGTCGACATAATGAAAATGGAAAATTTGAATTACAAGAGTTTTAACTTTCAAACTTCCCTCCATCTTTTCAATTAGAAAATGCTAGTTCAAATTCTAGTTATTAACTTTGTCTGTCTACTTATTTTCTTATATCTTGTTTCAAAATATATAAATTACAAGTATATAAATTAATAAAATTATATAGACATGTTAATATGATGTAAGAGTTAAAATAATTTTTTTTATTGTTATAAAATATAATTTTACTTATATTTCATATATAGTTTAAAAATATATATTATTCATATGATTTTACAAATATATTTGTAACTTAAAACTTATTTTGATTTCTTATTAAGATTTACAAAAAATAAATCTTAATAAGAAATCAAAATAAGTTTAAGTTACAAATAGTATTTGTGAAATCATATGAACAATATATATGTTTAAACTATATATGAAAGACAAGTAAAATTATATTTTATAACAATAAAAAAATTATTTTATCTCTTACATCATATTATATATTTTATAACAAATAATGAATTATCTAATCTCCAATTTGCAGATGATACATTATTATTTTCTTCCCACTTGCCTAAGCATATTATTGCTCTTAAGTTTATTCTTTACTGTTTTGAGATGTTATCTGGCCTTAGAATCAATTTTGATAAGAGCGCTATTATGGTCCTTAATATTTTGACAATGTTGAGTCTAAGGTTGCAAGTACCTTGAATTGTTTTGTCATGAAATATACTTTTGATTTCCTGGGTTTTAAGATTAGGCCTTTGAAGCTTAAGAAGGATGATTGGTTAGTTATTATTAATAAGATCAATAATAGATTGAGTTGGAATAACAGATTTCTGTCTAGGGCAGGTAGATTAGTACCTGTTAATTCAGTGTTATCTATTATTCCTACTTATTAGATAGTCATTCATCGATTTCCTCAGTGGGTTATTGAGAAAATTGACAGAATCAGGCTTAATTATCTTTGGAGTGGTGTCCCTATTTGTAGAGGCTATAAATGTTTAGTCAACTGGGAGGTGTGTTGTAAGCTCAAGAAAGATGGGGGCCTGGGATCATTAATTTATATAATTTTAACTCTTCCTTGTTAGCCAAATGGTTATGGAGATTTAGGTGGCCTGATGTGTCGGCCACTTGGAAGATTATTGTTTCCAAATTTTATTATTCTGGAGGTGAGTTTATTGTAGGTTCTAGTGTTAGTTGGTTTATTAGATTATCTTATTTTTGGAAGTCTATTTTGAATTGTTTTGATTTTTAATTTAGGTTGTAAGGTGACTGTTCATTCGGGAAACCTTACTTTCTTTTGGCATGATGCTTGGATTTCTCGTGTGCCGCTTAAAATTGAATTTAGTGAGGTTTTTAATAATTATAGATTTAACAATGCTTTGATTATAGATGGTTATAGAGGGGATTTAGATCCTCGATGGGTGTTTTCCTTTGATAATATTTTAGAAGGGGGAATGCTAAGGCAATTAGCCTTACTTAAAGCTAAGTTAGCTTTGTATCATTTGGAAGAGAATGGAGATTCTATTAGTTGGGGTTTGGATAAGAGTTTAATTTACTCCGTTAATTATATGTATAAATTTATTAATTTTTCTGGTGTTTCCTTGAGCCCGTTTAAGTTTCTTTTGAAATCTAATTCTTCTCCTAAAGCTAAGTTTCTTATGTGGTTGATCATTCATAAGAAGCTTAATACGATTGAGCTTTTGAAGAAAAAGAATATTATTTTTGATGTTAAGTGTTGTTTATGTAGTATTGTCGATGAAGATGTTGATCATTTATTTTTCTCTTACAATATTACCTTTTTTATTTTTAATATGGTTTTAAGGATTTTTGTCTTTGAAGGTTTTAATTCTTTTAGTAGTTGTGTTGATTATTGGGATTGTTGTAGATTTGCTTATAATTCTAGACAGAGATATGTGTTGGATTCTTTAGTTACTATCATTAGTTGGTTCATTTGGTTGGAGAGGAATCAGAGGATTTTTCATTCTATTTCAGTTTCTGCTGATAATTTAGTCATTAGAATAGTTAATTTCTGTCTGGATTGGATGACTAATTCGCACTTTGAGTTTTTTTGGTGATTCTCATTTTGAGAGTTTTTGGATTAAGGTTAGATTTAATTTGTGTTTATTTATTAGAATCAATAGATATTTTAGTTGTAATAGATCTATTCTTTGTTGTTAATTTCTTTTTCTTGGTGTTTCTTACTAATTTTTATTTCTTTTGCACATATATGTACGGATATATACCTATATATATTCTTAGGTATATATATATATACACACACACACACATATATGTATGTATTGCTTACTAATAGTTTACCTAGTTTCTTTCAAATTTCAGGTTGTTGATTGAAACGACCCGAACTTCCCCGTGAAGGAAAGCCCGAATTGAGTGAGAACACGACAAATCAGAACAAAAACGGAAGAATGTTTCATTGCTCATTACAACAATTTACATCAAAGTACAAGAATATACAGAGTATGAACAAATAATATACATTTGATAAATATCAGAGATTTACAATGCAGCGGAAAAAAATAGAAAACACAACTGAAAGAGATACACGGATACAGAGCTTTCAGAATATCATTCCAGCTGTAAACCAGGATCCTGTGAATATAAATTTGCAAAACCGAAACAACTAGCTACCCGGGTGGAAAATAGGGGAACCCAGAGTTTAGGTTAAAACAATAAACTCCAGGTCAGTCATGTGACTGGTGTGAGAAATAAAACTGTTATTATCTTGATTTTAAAGTAAGGTAAATCAAGGGACCACGCTATATAATACGGAACGGGTTTCCTCCGAAGAATACCAGTGCATAAAACAAACAACAATGCTAAATAATGAACAGTGAAGCTATTATAAGGCTCAAGTCCCATCACACAATGCAACGCAAGCCCGAGGATAGAGTTTTACCTTATAATAGCCAAATAATGCTTAATACGTGAAATTTTATTACTATAAGTGAAGAAATCAACTTCAAATATAAATGTATCAATCATAGATGGCATAGTGCCCCATCCCACTATGTCGCCATACTAGGCTCTACAAATAAAACCGAAATGTCACGTATTGGAAGTTGGATTTTTATTTGTGGACCAAGGCAAGGGATCGTCCTTACCGCTTTGAGACTGTCTAGCCCGAGCGTCAGGAACAGCCGTAACTGCACCTAGAAGCCACAGGGTCGGTCCACATGAAGTGGATTAAAATGCCTGAACATTACGTTTCCCCGCTCTGTGGGCGTAAAATTGGCCGGTATACGACCAAACCATCCATCGACCCTGCAATGACCGATATAACCGAGGCGCCTCGTTATTCATCATCCACATAAGTAAAACGTCAGGGCTTGCAAAACCCTGACACCACGGCTAGCTAGAAGGAAACACATGTTTACCCTAGATCCTTCTCCCATTTCTGGTTCACAATGGGCTGTGAGGCTCGCGAATTAATGCTATACAAAAAGCTATGCTATACTAAAGTCGTGCTTTGATCATCAACCACAAGACTCTGCTTTTCAACAGAAGCCTTGATCATTTACATCTCAGCATGCCACACAGGCAATTCACGCTATGCAACTGATGTCTATCAACCACACAGAATGAAATCCAATGTTAGACACACATTGAATTTACAAGTTCGTTGAGGGTCTGAATGAAACCGGAGGCACCTTATTCCTCGTCCCATATGTACAATACAGGAGATAGGACCTCGCATATTCGGTCGATCTCCAAGTACGTCAGGACGATCACCACTTATTACCTTGTCTTAGGTGTACAGCCCAATCAAGACATCACACTATTAGAAAACTGGGCATATTCGACGCTATTTTGCTGTGGCCGTAGATCCAAAAAGCGTTGTCGTAGGCCCTTTTTTCAAATAGGCAACACCAAGGGGGTGGCATCCGCGGCCGTTGCATTAGCCATCTAAGGCAACACTTTTGCCATCTATGGCCACAGACAGAAAGCGTTGCCATAAGTAGAGCTTTTGCCCTATTGCAACAGTGTATGCATGTAATGCAACAACATACAACGTTGCCTTAAGTAGAAGCCAGAGCCTGGCTTCCAGGTCATGATAGCGGGGTCCACATGGACTTTCCACGTCAGCTGCCAACGTGTCACATGCCACGTCAGCTGCACATGTGTCACATGCCACGTCAGCTATCCATGTGGCGCCACGTAAGTTGTGGGCCCCACGTGTCGTACCATTGTGGAATTAATAATATTAAAGTTAATGCAACACCACAGCACAGTCTAATGCAACACCACGGCACAGTCTAACGTAACACCATAGCACAGTCTAACGCAACACCACAGCACAGTCTAATGCAACACCAGAACAATCCAATGCAACACCAGAAAACATCAACTGCAATGGTAAAAAAATCAAATGCAACACCAGAAAAAAATCATCTGCGGCTGTAATACAACCCTGTAATTACAGATTCTGCAGTACATATATTCAATCCAAAACATTGTACCACATTCATACACATATACCAAAATATTCATACAACAAATCCTCTCTAAACATTCATCACCACAGTCAGACCAACCAATTATATATACCAACTCACAATGTCATCACCAACACATTTCACAAGTGCCATCACGAACACATACCATAAGTGCCATCATTTAAAAGAACAATCTAAATATATCACAAGTGCTAACACATACCATCCAAATACTTTAGTCAGTTGCCGTGGTTGAAGGAGTACAAATATCAGCATCTTCATCACTTGTTGTGGTGACACAAAAGTCTCCGACATCTAAATTAAGATCTGGATTGGCTTCACCTAACTTTTTTAACACCCATGACACGTTCTCTTTCACTTTTCTATTCACCTTTTCTTCCAAATCTACCTCAAGTTGTTGCCTTATTTTTTTGTCAGCTCTTGCATATAACTGTCCGAAGAACCAAGAGTTGTTGGAGACTTTTTAGCCAATTTACCTTGCCTTCCTACAAGTTAGTTCCGCGTGTGGCTCTTCCCACCAGAAACAAGTGCATCTGCCCCAGCAATGTTTGCTACATCCACCATTGCTTGAACCTTCGCCTACAAAATGAAAACCAGGCAAGCATATAGATAAATGGGCAGCTGGCAAGAATGAATTTATTAACAGAACTGGTTCTCTTTCAAACTAACTATGTATTCGATTTAATAAGCAGCTCCAACAAACGTACATTGTGCCAATTATACTGACAAGTATTACTATTTCAGTATCTAATTATATATATATACTCACGTATTTAGCCTTTAGTTCATCCGTGTTAGTCTTGTAACTTCTACCTGATTCTCGTTTATATGTTTCCAAATAAACCAAGGCAGCGGATTACCAATAATTCAATGATATAACAAATTAGAATTATCATGTGGTCAATTCAACTCAATCATAATAAAAAAATAATATAAGTTCAAAAAACACATATTATCTTTTCTTTGGCTACTACATGAGCTTTGGGACCCATGGTATGTGTCTCATTTAACAAATTACAATGCACAGAATTAGTATCAGCTAGGGCCTGGAAATCCAAAAAAAGTAGCACTAAACAAGGATAATGTACTAAAGAAAAGATTAGCATTAACCAAGATATTGTGAACTACTAAACATTATACAAATGTGAATATCATTAAAGCCGTACCTGAACTGCTTCATCCCCCCAGTATCCCAAGAGCATTTTAAAATCCTCCCACGGAATTGTACTAGGCCTATTTGCAAGACTTTCCTCATCAGTTGAATATTTTTTTATAATACCTTGCTTTGATGCGAGACTTGTACTGCCTCCAAGAGTTGTTAAGCATGTTCAAGACCCACTTGTGTCCTTCTTCCGGTATGACATATCTAGCCTACAATATATCAATCACAAAATTTAGGAGACAAACTAATTAATCAAAATCAAACATTTAGGAAGTCAGCTAAACTATATATGGTTAAGGAAATTAGATTGTACCAGAGCATAATCCAACATTTGTCACTTTAATTGATTAGGAACAACATGCCAATTGATGTAAGAGACACATTATCCTTTGCTATTGTACCTAGAAAATTGCTTAACTCTGTAATATTACCAGGCACTGGCTGACCATCCTCATTCAACTCAATGACTACTTTATCATCCGGGGTTCTAGCATGGACCTTGGTCATTTTTGACTTCCCTCTAAGATTTTTTGGACCTTGTACTTTACCTACCAGGTTCAAAAATGTGAATAGAAAAAAAGACACACTCAATAGTGCAGTGTAGTGCACAGATAAAGAAACATTATATTGTACCTGCTTCATCTTCCTGTGTAATCCATTCCTGCTTTAATCGATCAGTAAGATTTTCTATTATTAGAGGCGCTTCAACATTCCGCTTTTGACGTTTCCGCATCGCTAAATGAGCAGCAACTGAACCAGCAGCTTCACATGAATTGGTTGTTTGTTTGAACAATTTGCTGCATGTAGGTTTTAAAACGGATGGACAAGACGTTGTAGGTTTTAAAACTCCTGAAAAAGACGATGTAGGGTTCTTCAATTTCTTTAATTTTTCTGTGAATTTCTCTCGGTTACTGAGTTTATTTAGAGTGAGAGTGTGTGTCATGATCAACTCCTTGTTAGAGCCAGCTTTTTTTGGAGGGGGTGCGCTTCATCGCTTCCTTCTCAATTTCAATGGCTGCATTGGTTCGCGCATGAGTTCTCGGTCCAGGTGAAGGATCCTTTGACTTAACAATTTTGATTCTCTACAATTAAGTCGAATTTCAAGATTTTTTACGTTCATAAAGGCAAAGACAATTAGTAATAAACAAATAACTTCTTTATACCTCTGAATCTGATGAATCATCAGGGACGTCTTCACCAGCATTTTCTGGGATGTATTCATCACGTCCAGCAATATCTTTACCTTTATCTATCTTATTTCGTGCGGCAGCCTCTTGCATACAACTAACCAATGAAGGCACCCCAGGTGATCTACTAGCTGCATCATTTTCTTGCATTCGTGCGATTCGCTCTTGTTCATACTTCGTCAAAACTGATGGTTGTGAGAACTACAAGCAGATTAGCATTATTACTCACAATCGGTGATAAATTTAAGCTAGTTAACCAAATAGAGTCAACGTATAAACAGATCTTACTATTTTGACAGAATGCACGCACAAAGAACAATTAATTACTTGAATTAGCTGCATCCTTCATGGTCGGAATAAGAATTCATCAGGATTAATAAAACTGAAATGAAAACTGAAAAATACCTGAACAAGCTTCATTCCCTTGGGTATCATCATCATTACCTGTTCCATTTTCTACATTTAATTTCCTCTTGGTTCCTTTGTCCTTCACAGTAACATCTTCTTCATTATTATTCATATCAGGCTCCGGCGATGGTTTGTTCTGACCCACTTGAGTTGAGTTGTTTTTCATCATTTTATGTTGCTGCTGAAGTCTATGTGCAGTAATATACTTGCGCTTTGCAAGCAGCTTCTGAGCAGAACCTGGAATAATAAAAATTAGAACGATGGCCTCCTTCATAGTTCTTTACGCACACACACAGAGCTATATATAAGAATCGATCTATATATATTACATATACATATATACCATGAATTATGTTTTTCCTTGGCCATATGATTACATGCGGCTGCAGTTGAATCAACGGCCCACTGTCTTTGTCAACGGTGTTGTCGATGTAAAAATGCACTTCTTCTTGCTTATTGTAGCCCTATACATACTCGTTTACGTCCTTGTCATTCAATATTAGCTACCAGCCACCCCTCGTTCCTTTGCTGGTATATACTCCTCCTATTTCAGTGTAATGGAGACAATCTTTAACAAAGTCCATAAGCGCACTATAAGAAAAGTGGTCTACATCATATTTTGTTACTACGAAGGATTCTCCACCGACGTAACATGTCCTTCGAAACTGTCCTCCTTGGTGCGGTCGGATATTAATAAGTTCATCCATCCTATACAAAATGAATACATTAGAACAAGGTACATGCATGTTAAAGTGGACAAAAAACAATAACTATAACATTTTGGTCTGTAACCAATTTAGATGATAGTAAAAAAAGACATTAAATCATGAAACATGTGAACAGTGTACATTGCAATATGAGAAAAGAGTACCAAATACATTCTCAAAGATAATAATTTCCAGCTAAAACAAATAGTGCCAAATACATCATAAATTAGACCAAATTAAAGCAATAAGAAAGAGAAACCTTTTGTCCTAACGAGATGGAACATGATCAGGAACTTCTGCTTCTAGTTCTGTTTCTAGTTGTATTACGAGGACATCATCCCTAATCCAACCCCCATCAACAACTTCTAGTTCTAGTTCACCACCTATGCCCATATCATGTGAATGCGTATTACTTATGTCTTCTTCGTTGCATTCTGATTTTCGGTATCACATCAATCTCTCGGCAATTTGTTAATAAGGTAATGACTGTTCTTTTCAACTGCATCTTCCACATAAAATACTTGCTGCACTTGCGAAGACAGGACATAAGGATCAGTTTTATGAAACTTGCTAAAATTTACTCGAATAAGACCATATGTATCTTTTTCCTAGTGGTACCAGCAACATTTAAAAAGGACCACTGTGAAAGCTCCCCAATAATCAAGCTCAAAAATTTCTTCGATTGATCTGTAGTAATTGACATCACTCACTATTGGGTTTTGGTCTTTGGAACTTGCAAAGCTGGTGGTTTTGGCAGTCAAAAATACACCACTATTTTGTGTGGTACATCGAGAATCTCTAAATTTTGTGTGGAATATGTATCCATTTACTATATAACCGGTAAACTTCCTAGCTACTCGACTAGGACCTAATGCATAAACATCTAAATCTGTTGAAATATTGTCCTTTTTTAGAACCTCTTCTTAAAGAAAATTCCAAAACTCTTTGAAATGTTCTCGTTCCCTCTTGAATCTTCTTGGATTTGCAAGACCATCCTCAAAATATCGATGAACCCTAAATAATAATTAAGGTCAAAAAACTACGAAATGCAGATGTTAATTCATAGTTAAGGAAAATGATATGGGAACTTAAGAACTTACTCGATCAAACTCTCAATTTCTTTATTACCGGAATTGAACAGAATATAGCGATGCGTTGCCTTCCAATCTGCATCTTTCAAATTGAGCATCTTTCCATCTTTATTCTTCTTTGTTCCAATATGATATTCCAAATCTGTTGGACATCTTCCAATATCAATCGACGTGTTTTCTGTTCCTCCATCAACGCTTAAAAATCTTGAACAGAAGGTCACACACTCTTCTTCCAAGTAACCTTCTACAATCGAACCTTCCGGCCTGTTTCTATTTCGCACATAAGATTTCAACTTTCCTAGATATCGCTCAATTGGATACATGCATCTAAGATGTACAGGCCTGCTGTATTCGATTTCTCTGCATAAATGAACAAACAACTGTACCATTATATCGAAAAAAGCCTATGGAAAAATCATTTCAAAATGACAAAGTATCTCGACAATTTCTTCTTGCAGCCTCTAGATATCATCCACTTCGATAACCTTGCTCCATAGTCCTCTAAGGAATGCACTAAATCTGATCATTGATAATGCAACCTCGGGTTTTGACGCTTTCTTCACGGCAAATTGTAACAAATAGTGGAGTATGAAATGAGAATCATGGATCTTATATCCCACGACCGTTCTCTCTTTTATGTGCACGTACCGACTAACATTCGAGGCACAACCATAGGGCAGTTTGGCGTTCCTCAATACAGAGCAAAAGATTTCTTTTTCCTTATCTGTCATATCAAATATTGCAGCTCTAATTTCAACATGTTTTCCGTCACCACATTTAACAGGATGAAGGCCCTTCCTTATGCCCAATTCCTGTAAATCCAAATGAGCGTTTAGGTGATCCTTCGACATGCGACCTATATTAAGTAAAGTACCTAATATCTTGTCGCATATGTTCTTCTCTATGTGCATGGCATCCAGGTTATGTCGAAGGGGATTATGACACTAATATGGTAAGTCAAACAGTATTGACCTTTTTTAAAAGGGCCGTCACTTTTACCAGGTTTCTTCATCTTATCCCCAAACTGATTTTTGAACCCCCGCAATAACTCTTCAATATCAGTTCCTGATAATATTTCTGGAATGCTCCCCATTTCAGTTTCTCCATTAAATCTCCTCTTATTCAGCCTCCACTTATGTGTCGGATCAAGAAATTTCTCTGGTGCATATAATACATTTTTTTGCTATGCTTCAAATAATTTGAAGAAGTTTCATAATGGCATATTGGACAAGCAAGTTTCCCCTTCATGCTCAAACCTGACAAAATGGCATATCCCGGAAAATCACTAATGGTCCATAAGACGCTTGCACGTAAATTAAAATTCCCATCAGTCAAGGAATCATATGTTTCGATGCCAACATTCCGTAACGCTTTCAATTCCGCAATTAAAGGTTGCATATATACGTCAATATTGTTCTTTGGAGAATTTGGACCAGATATTAATATTGAAAGAATCAAATCCTCTTATTTCATATATAACCAAAGCGGAAGATTGTAGTTTACCAACACAATTGGCCATGTACTGTAACTTGAATTCATTGAACGATATTGATTAAATCCATCGGATGCTAGACACAATCTAACATTATGATTTTCTGATGAAAAATCAGGATAACGAGCATCCATCATTTTCCAGGCCACACCATCAGCCGGATGTCTTAGTTTTCCATCTTCTTTTCGTTCCACTTGGTGCCATCTCATAAGTTTGGAAAATTCTTTGCACATAAACATCCTTTGTAACCTTGGTCTTAGAGGAAAGTACCTCATAACATTTGTCGGCACTTTGGGAATTGACTTTGGTGGATCATTATTATTAACGATGTCTTCTTTTTCTTTCACAGCCCACCTCGAAAAACCACAAATGTCACAAGCCTCTTTCTCTTTATTCTCTGCCCAATATAACATGCAATGGTTTGGGCAGGCATATATTTTGTGGTAATTAAGACCTAATCCTTAATGACATTCTTTGCAGCGTAGGAAGATAAAGGCAGCTGGGCATCAGGAAAGGCTTCTTTTATAAGCTTTAGTAATTCCCCAAATGCTGACTCGTTAATTCCATAAGCACACTTTAAATGATAAAGCCTAATCAAGAAACTTAGTCGAGAAAATTTAGTGCAGCCAGGATATAACAGCTTTTTTCCTTCTTTAACATGCCGATAAAATTTCTCGGCTCTGGATTTGGTTCTACTACAAAGTCCTTGGGATTTTGACCAAATTTGTAACCCGCACATTTGAACATCACATCTAAATTATCCTCAAAATCCATCTCCGTTGCACAATCCATATGGTCATCAACACCTATTAATTTTGTCTGTGAAACTTCACAAATCCATCCGGTATGTAATGGAGAAGGGCCATTAAAAATAAGATGATCGTATATGACATTTTCACTATACCAATTACGTTCTGTACATTTTTTGCAGGGGCACTTCATCTCATCACCCACTTTACAAATGGGAAATGCATTCCTTAGAAAAGCTGTTACCCCTCTTACATATTCTACACTCGATCTCGGAAGTCCTATCCATATGTAGTACTCACTATCCATTGCCACAATCTAACCACGACCTAGTAAGACTAAATTTGATACCACTAAGCGGTTAAAGACACGAACGAGGGCTACCATGTAATGTTTGACTAAATTAGAAATAAAAACAAAACAAGTTAATAGTTTACAAATATACATAATCAGTGTGATGATACAAAGACAATTGTTTTGATATGAATTATCACTAACTTTTTTAACTGAGTTATCAGGAGAATACAAAAAACAAGCAACTAAGGATACTGAACACAAATTCATAACATTACATGACTGCACCAAAACAAAACAGTACAATTACAAAGACTATACAGGTGATACAAAGACGATACAGTTGTACCAAATACAAAGAACGATGCAATAATTTAATTTTGTCTTCTAATGTTTAACCCTTGAAGCTGATCGTTAAGTCTACTAACGTTAGTCTGAAAACCAATAACTCGATTTTGCAGCGTTGTAAGTTAATGTTGTAATTCATTTGCATACTCAGCGGCGCGACTTGGAAACTGCTGGTCAATCCACTGCCAAAAGGTACACCCTGTGGGATAAACACGACATCTAAAATAACGACGACCAATGTTGACTCCAATCAAAATAACATCTTCTACAGCGGCATACCCACAATCGCATATTATGATTGGTGAGTCAGCTTGCTGTTCGTTAACCACTTGGTTGTTTTGATGCTGACGACGCAAGGCAGCACGACTATGCCATCGCATCGCCCTTTCTTTATGTCGTTCTTCTTCTTGCCATTGTCTTTGGAGTTCTTCTTGCTCTAGTTCATACTCAAGGAAATCATCGTAATGCCTTTCTTGCATCTCTATATAAAAATCAATATGATTTTCTGGTGATGATGGGTTTGACAGTCGTAGATCAACCATGCCCAGGGTATCTTCGTAGTCATACGATGTAGGAAGAGAAATAGGCACTATTTAACTACAAATAGAAATAGACATTTAAACATTTAAATTGGATTTCTTTTGCCCTCTAAATTTTGTTTCCACCTTTCGAAATAAGCATTATTTACCAATACATCAATGGTTTAGTAAACATAAAAATACAGAACTTGCACAATTTCAACACATGCAAACATATAAATACAACACTTCAAGTATAAAAACCCTAATTTAAGGCAATCAATATACCCAAATCACCCAGAGACTTTGAACGTAGACCAAAATAAGTTAGAGATGAAATCAACTAAATAAAACCAAAATGATGAAGCCCTAACTACCTGTAATTGTCCTAAATGGTCCAAATTGGAGGTGTAAAGTTTGTAAAATAGGAGCAATCGAAGGTTTATAGTTTGTAACCTGAGGAAGAGTACCAATCGGAGGTGTTCTTGGATGGATTTCATTGAGAGAGAAACAGACAGAAGGAGGAGTACGGAGAAATTTGTTTTGGGTGGGAGTATTTCGTGAATGGGGGAACTATCGCGTCAAATTCTCACTATGCTGTAGCAAGGTTTGGCTTGAACTGTTGGATTAATCAACATCTACGGTTATTTGTTTTGTTTAAACTGATAACGCGGATCGCTGATGTGGCATGTATTTATGGAACGCAACACTTTGAACTGGTGTTGCAAGGATTGGCTTGAACCATTGGATTAATCAACATTTAACACGGATCGTGACCTGGCATGTATTTATATAATGCAACACTTTGAACTGGTGTAGCACGTCACAGCATAAGAATTCCAACCGCAACACTGTGTTCACATCTAATGCAACAACAAATGAATGTTGTCATAGAAGATCAAAGAATGCATAGCTTTCACAACATTTTTCATGTAACGCACACAAATTAGTGTCGAATATGCCCAGTTTTGTAGTAGTTTCAGTAATCATCCAAACGATGTGAAGACGTCCGATCTTCAACCACCATCTTCATCATCGACATATCGTCGAATCAGTTATTCAGAATGGGATAAACCTGGTCTTTCTGAATAACTTGCATATATAATAAATAAGTGTTATAAAAACAAAACATACGCCTCATTCCAATTCAGAATATTCCTTTACTCAAATATTCATATCCTTTGGGAAAGGTTCCCGTTAATTTTATCAAAGATAAATTCTTTAGATTTATTCTTTAATCTTCCTTTGTATATCAATTCGAACCAAACTATGGTTTATCCAAACTAGTCGGGATTAGCGAACCCTACCGAAGTAATCATTTATTTAAACTCCCAATCCCAACCTATTCATCCCATGAAGCAAAACTAGTAATACTTCATATCTAACACCATGGTGTTATTGGTAAAATTAATTACCATTTCACGTTTAAATCTAATTAAAGATTTAACTATCGCTTGGAGCAAAACTGGTGATACTCCATTCTCGATCATTTCTTCAATTTGATAATTTTAGTTATTAGATTCACATTTCAATTTAATTAAAGGTTCAGTAAAACTCAAATTCAGTTTTAATCTCCAAAAATCATTACTTAATGTTTATTCCATGTTAAAAAATTAATCTTACCTTTAACTGGGTTAAATAACTAATGTCATTTAAAACACAGGTCACGATAAACCCAAGATCACATTCCCTTAACAATGGAATCTTCACGAAAAATTGATCAACATATATAATCGATATGAATTTCCGTATCCGACTACTAATATAAATGGAATAATGAAAAAGCCTTTTAAATTCCATATATATTAACAGTCTTCCTCCATAGAAACTCACTTCGATTATTATCAAATTGAATTCCATTCCAATTCAATATATTAAATTAGAAAACTTTTATTTGGAAAATCTCCACTAAATCTTTAATAAAAAGATTTACAAGTTCCAAATCTCATTTCACTGTAAATCGGGTTAAAGAACGAATGTCATTAAACACCCGGTTCACAATAAACCCAGTTCACATTCCATTTCAAATCCAATTAAATGTTAATTAAATGGTAATTCTTCTCTACAACTTAATTAAAAGATTTATTCTTTTCACATAGGGTTTAAGAATAGTGTTACTGAAGACCCATCCCATCAGTCTCTAACCGTAAATTAGTAAGAGAACAATTCCCTAAGTATTAATCCCGAAGGCAGAAACCAACATCAGATCAATAACCAGGAAACCATTCAACTTAGCTAATCTCCAGTTAGTTTCTAATTTTCTTAACCCTATTGGATTTAAGAACAGTATTAGTAAAGATACCATTCACGACAAACCCAAAATCTCATTCCATTATTAATCGGGTTAAAGAACAAGTGTTATTTAAAACATCATTCACGATAAATCCAAAAACCAATTTCAATTTAATTCCAATTAAATGTTAATTAATTGGTAAACTTCACTAAATCTTAATAAAAAGATTTATATCTTTTCTCAACTTGGTTTAAGAGTAGTGTCATTTAAAACACAGTTCACGATAAACCAGAAATCCAATTCAATATTAAATACAAGGCTCTGAACAGAAATTATATTGGTGTAAAGACCCGTAACTTCCCCGTGAAGGAAAGAGCGGATACTTTGAGAATAACACACAAAAGAACGCAGACAGAAGAACATTTCATTGTATATTACAACAATTTCATCCGATTACAAGAATGTACAGAGTATGAATAAATATTACACAGAAAATATCAGAGTTTTAAAATACATTTAAATAGCAGCGGAAAATAACACAAAGCACAACTGACGGAGATATACAGATACAGAGCTTTCCGAATATCATTCCAGCTGTAAACCAGGATCCTGTGAATATAAATCTGCAAAACCAAAACTACTAGCTGCCCGTGTCAAAATAAGGGCACCCAGAGTTTAGGTTAAAACAATAAATTCCAGGTCAGTCATGGGACTGGTGTGAGAACTAAAACAGTTATTAATCTTTATTTTAAAGTTAGGTAAATCAAGGGACCACGCCGTATAACACGGAACGGGTTTCCTCCAAAGAATACCAGTGCATAAAACAAACAGCACAATGCTAACTAAAGAAAAATGAAGCTATTATAAGACCCATGTCCCATCACACAATGCAACGCAAGCTGGGGGATAGGGTTTTTACCTTATAATAGCCAAGAATTCTTGGTACGTGAAATTTCATGTTTTATTATTACTATAAGTGTATAGTGTCAAAACAATTTCAAATCATAAGTATCAATCATAGACAGTATAAGTGCCCCATACCACTATGTCACTATATATAGGTTTACATCAAAACCGCAAAGTCACGTATTGGAAGTTGGGTTATCATTTATGATATGAACCGAGGCTAGGGATCGTCCTCACCGATTCGAGAGCCTCTAGTCTGCCCCTCAGAAACAGAATGCATCGTCCCTTGGACTCAGGGCCGGTCCACCGATGTGGATTATAATTCCTGAACAGTGTGTTTCCCCGCCCTATGGGGCGTAAGTCTGGTCCGTCTGCCGACCAGAGTGCATCGGCCGAAACCGATATAACCAAGGCGCGTCAAATTCCATCATCCACATAAGCAATGTCAGCCAGTACAAGCACTGACACCACTTCTAACTAGAAAGAAACGCATGTCCCCCCTGATATCCGTCTCCCATTTTTGGTTCATACGTGGGTGTGAGGCTCGCGAATTAACGCTACACAAAGCTATGCCATACAGGCCATGTTTGATCATCAACCACAAGACTCTGCTTTTCAACAGAAGCCTTGATCATTTGCATCTTAGCATGCCACACACGTAAACCACTCCATGCAACCGATATCCATCAATCACATAGAATGATATCCAATGTCAGACACACAGTCCATTTACAAGTCCTTTCTGGGTCTGAACGAAACCGGAGGCACCTTGTACCTCGCATATCCATCGATCTCCAAGTACGTCTGGGCGATCACCAACAGATTCCCTCCTCTAGGGTGTACAGCCCAATCAAGATCATCAGTAATCACCCAAACGATGTGAAGACCTCTGCTCTTCGACCACCATCTTCATCCTCGACACCACGTCGAATCAGTTTTTCAGAATGGAATAAACCCGGTCTTTCCGAATAACTCGCATATATAATAAACAAGTGTTACACAAACACAACATACGCCTCATTCCAATTCATCAGTCACTAACCGTAAATTAGTAAGGGAAAAATTCCCCAAATATTAACCCCGAAGGCCGAAACCAACATCAGATCAATACCCAGGAAACCATTCATCTTAACTAATCTTCAGTTAGTTGCCAAATTTCACATTCTTTGGGATAGGTTCCCATTAATTTTATCAAAGATAAATTGCTCAAATTTATTCTTTAATCTTCTTTTGAATATCAATTCAAACCAAATTATGGTTTATCCAAACTAGCAGGGATTAACGAAGCTTACCCAAGTAATCATTTGTTTTAATTTCCCAATCCCAACCTATTCATCCCATGAAGTAAAACTGGTAATAATTCATATTAACACCACGGTGTTATTGGTAAATTCAATTACCATTTCACGTTCAAATCTAATTAAAGATTTAACTATCACCTGGAGCAAAACTAGTGATACTCCCTTCTTGATCTTTTCAATCTAATTAAAGATTCATTAAAACTCCACTTGGTTTTAATCTTTAACTGGGTTAAAAGAATCAATGTCATTTAAAACACGGTTCACGATAAACCCAAAATCTTATTCCATTCTATCAGCCTTTAACCGTAAAATAGCAAGTGAGCAATTCCCTAAGTATTAACCCCGAAGGCCGAAACCAACATCAGATCAATACCCAAGAAACCATTCAACTTAACTAATCTCCAGTTAGTTTCTGATTTTCTTAACTCCATTGGGTCTAAGAACAGTATTATTGAATATGTCATTCACGACAACCTAAAATCAATTCAAATTCAATTCCAATTAAATACCATTTAATTGGTACACTTCATTAAATCAAAATAAAAGATTTAATCTTTTTCTCAACTGGGTTTAAGAACAGTGTTAATGAAGACACCATTCACGACAAACCCAAATCCCATTTGATATTAAATACAAGACTCTGAATAGAAAATATATCGGCTTATATTCAATATCAAATTCTATGACCAAAAAATATCGTCTTGGAAATAACGATATAAATATATTTTTCAAATTTCCATAACAATATCTATATAATCTTAAAATCCAACATCGAAATATTCCAAAGACAATTTCAATTCAAATCCATTCCAATTCAATTATTTGAAATTTCTGGTTACCTTTAAAACCCTTTCAAATCCAATTTATTATTTCAAAAATAAATCGTTTATAATTCTAGTTCAAAACTAGTTCATTTCGATAAAAATCTATTTTTATCTTTTCAAATCAGGAATTTTTCATCCCAATTCCTCACAAATCATTTCTTATGATTTTACACAAATTATTATTATTTTTAATAATTTTATCAAGGCCCATACAGTCGATTTCCATTAACAGCCATTGAACTGCACTTACAGCGACCTTTACCAAATTTGATGTGGACATAATTCCAAATCCAACCGTTAGATTTCTAATTTCTAATATTCATTAGAAAGCTCTTTTCGATACGAACCCAAAGGTTCTGGTTTTAGGAGAATCCGACGGTCGGATCTCCCACAATGTCCACTCGAAGTCAATGGTTGAAATTCGCGAACTGCCGCAGCGTGGCGCGTTCTATTCAGACTATTATATATATAATATACATATTATATATATTTCGTCGATTTCCTTTTAAAATGTATTTTATAAATCATTTTAAATTCGTTTTCACAACGATTTCAACTTCATATTCAATTTCTGATCAAAATTGAATATTCCACATCATCGATATACAAATGATAATATTTTCAAACGTTATATTTTGAAATTATTTCCTTTTCGATATTCATTATAAAAACGAATAGAATCGATATAAATATCGATCACGTCAAAATGGCGCATCTCTAATCAACACGGCTTTATATATTTCAATAACTTCGTTATTCTATTCAACAAATGAATTTTCTTCAACACATGAATATTTTTTTTATTCAACACATGAATTTTCTTTTATAATATTCCTTGTTTTCCAAATTGGAATGAGGCCCAATCAATTACCATATAAGGTTAATTATATGGATTTTCTATAACCCATGTATATAATAGCAACGATAAATCATCAACCATCATCCAGAGTGCACCACACAACTGCATAAGCATTAAATATAAATAATTAACGCTTACACAGTCTGTCAACCCATCGATTGACATACAACTAAACAATTGGGATTAGTGTACGTCAAATATCATCCTAATACCCGTGTGGGGTTTCACATCAACAAACACAGATTTTTATTTATGCAGTTGGGCGATGTGTAAAATTTATCGCCCCAATCAATATCAATCAAATCGGTGTACATAAACAAATCGTTCGATTTGTAAATGAATATTTATTTTACTTCAACACATAAATATATATTTTATTTCAACACATGAATATATATTTTATTTCAACACATGAATATATATTTTAGTTCAACACATGAATATATATTTTACTTCAACACATGAATATATATTTTACTTCAACACATGAATATATATTTTATTTCAATACATGAATATATATTTTATTTCACAACACAAACAATCACACAAGCATACAAGCCATCCATGGTCTGTGGACGACGGGTGTTGGGTGCTACTAAGCACCGTCTGCATCCTAGTATATATTTCAACTAGAAAACAAGGTAAAAGTGAGGAGTTCTCACCGAGGGTTCCACTCCTCCATTTCATTTCTGAAATTCTGAATAGTCTGGATTTGCCCGAAATTCCTACGCCATCATTTTCACGCTATTCATATTAAAAATAACATTTTTAATATGATGTTTATATATTTCTAAAAATATCGTCTTTCTATTTTTAAAGATCTAACTTTTCACTTATAAAAATATAATCTTTTTATCACTTCCTTACATATATAAAAATCATATTTTTATATTTCCCATTATATAAAACTCTATTTCTAATCCGCTACTCATATAAAAATTGAATTTTTATTTCGCTACAACATATATAAAAATCGTATTTTCATATTCTATATCTTATAAAAATCATATTTTTATATTCTGATCATATATGTTAAAAGGCATATTTTTGTTCTCAAAAATCATTTTTTTTATACTTTCAAAAATAATGCTAATTTATATTTTAAAACGATGAAAACTTATATTTTTATTTAAATCATGCTACTTCTACTTTTATAAAATCATGCTACTTCTATTTTTATAAACATCCTATATTTATATTTTTAAAACAACATAGATTTATATTCTTAACACATTTTACAAATTAAAAATTCATGCCAAATGTTCAAAAAAACAGATTTTTTTTAAATTAATGTTAAATATAAATTAAAAACTAATTTTTAAACAATGTTAAATATAAATAAAAGAAAAATATCACCTTTTATCACATTTAATATAGCGTTTTCTTCCTCTTATCATCGTCAGTATCTTCCAGGCCGACATTATCTTCTTGAAACCCACCCTCGAAAACTAGGGTTCGCCATCGCCCTTTATCCGCCGCGCCGGAGTTCAATCGGAGCATGCCCCGAGGTGCGCCGCCACCTGAGCTCTCCAACGCCGGTCGTCAGAGCCCACTCGGCGGTCGCCATCTCACCTGGCTTGCGTGCAAAATCCTGGTGTTTGAGGGAGAAATTGGCGTGAGATACAACGTTGTAAAGGATCATATGAGGATGAATCTCTAGATCGTAGGAGCCCCTTGGATTTCATTTTGGGAATGGCTGAAATTTCACGATCAACTGGAAGAAATTTGGATTAGAAATTTGTAGGCTGTGGAGCATCGGTTTCTTTTGTGAAAGGTTGGAGGCGGCTTCGGTTTGACTAGGAAGAACGTTTGACTTAGGTTTTGGCAAAGGAAGGATATATATACTTATATAATAATATTTTAATTCGTAATTTACTTATGTAATGCCATGAACTCCAATTTAAACCTAACAATTGTCGCCTCTAGCTAAATACCCCCATTCCAGACGTAATAGGATAGGTTTCGCAAGCCAATTCGGCTGTTACGATCAGTTTTCGTCGAAATTAAAGTATAAATCATTATACATTCAATTTAAACGCACATTTTAAATTACCGGGGCCACATACTGACTTTAAAAATTCCATAAAAATAATTTCTAGCTTCGTATTCACGATACGGTCTTAACAAAACAAATTTCGTCAAATTCTGAGACCGTCTGAAAAATGGCCATTTTCTGGTCGATCCAAATTGATTGAAACTGATAAAACACGTTTAACTTCGCCACGCTCACATATTGATTCAGAAAATTACGAATTTTGAAACCTAAAAATAACTTGACATCACGGATCCAACAAAAGTGGTTTCGTTGAAAACCGAGGTCGTTTACAAAATTTCCATTTTTAAGGGCCAGAATTCCATAGCGACTATTCTGAATTTTCAACTGGACATATCTTTTGATTCCTGCTATGAAATTTCGTTTTTTCAGATTCGTTGGAAAGATATTCTCAAATAGATTCTAATATTTTTGATTTCGCTAAAATCCGGTTTATTTTGAATCTTGTGCATTCATTTGAGATTCGAAATCGAATTTTCAAACTACCGCGCCATTTTCAATTCCTTTTATAATTAAAATAAAATATTTATAATCTAACGACGATCTATATAAATATATACGTTCGAATTCTATTTGAAATAAATTTCTCTTCTCTATTATTTAAAATAATTCATTTTAAATATTCAAAATTCATCGAAATTGCAAAATAAGAATTCTAAATCGGCTCAGATTTTCCGGGTTGTTACAATTGGCTTATATTCAATATCAAATTCTGAAATCAACAAATATCGTATTGGGAATAATGATATATATATATCTTCCAAATTTCTCCACAATATCTGTATAATCACGGAATCCAATATCGAAATATTCTGAATATAAGTTCGATTCAAATCCATTCCAATTCATATATTGGAAATTCTGGTTATTTTTAAAATCATTTCAAATCCAATTCATTTATATAAAAACATTGGATTTATAATTCTAGTTCATAACTAGTTCATTTCGATAAAAATATATTTTTATCTTTTCAAATATGGAATTTTTCATCCCTATTCTTTCCAAATCATTTATTATGATTTTACACAAATTATTGATATTTTTAGTAATTTTATCAAGGCCCAAACAGTCGATTCCCATAAACGGTCATCAAACTGCACTTACAACGACCTTTTCCCAATTTGATTTGGACATAATTCCAAATCCAACTGTTAGATTTCAAATCCCTTATATTCATCGGAAATCTCTTTTCGATACGAACCCAACGGTTTTGGTTTTAGGAGAATCCGATGGTCAGATCTCCCGTAATGTCCATTCGAAGTCAATGGTCGAAATTCGCAAACTGCTGCAGCTCAGGCGTTCTATTCAGGCCATTATATAATATATATATATATATATATATATACATATATATTATATATTTCATCGATTTCCATCTAAAACGTATTTTATAAATTATTTTCAAAACGATTTCAACTTCATATTCAATTTCAAATCAAAATTGAATATTCCATATCATTAATATATAAATGATAATATTTTCAAAACATGAGATTTTGAAATCACTTCCTTTTTGATATTCATTATAAAAATGAATAAAATCTATATATTTATCGTTCACGTCCAAAATGAAGTTAATCTACTCAACACGGCTTTATAAATTTAAATATTTTCGTGCCCATCCTAAATCGGACATCAAAATCAGATTTTTATCTTTTACTGAATATTATTTTAAAATGCTCATTATTTTAAAATATTCATTATTTTAAAATATTTATTCTTTCAGAACTGGAATCAGACACAGTCAATTACCATATAATGTTATTTATATGGATTTCATACAACACATGTATAGAACAAATATGATAAACAATCAACCATCTTCCAGAGTGCATTCTACACTGCATAAGAATTAAATATAAATATTTAACGCTTACCACAGTTTGTCAACCAATCGATTGACATAAAACTAAATGATTGGGATTAGTGTACGCCAAATATTATCCCAATACCCGTATGCGGTTTCAATCCACGAACACTAATTTTACTTTGTGCAGTTGGGCGATGTGTAAAATATATCATCCCAATCCATATCACTCAAATGGGTGTACATAAACAAATCATTCGATTTGTAAATGAATATTTATTTTATTCATAAACACGTTAAAAATGATATTTTTAACGATAAAATATTTTATTCAACTTATGAATATCCTATACAGTCCATTTCACACCACAAACAATTTTCACAACACAATCAAACAAACAAGTCGCCCATCGTCTGTGGACGACGGGGAGCAGTTCATATATGCAGTTATAAAATAAATAACTAAACAGAAAATTTTAGTGAGGAGTTCTCACCTTTGGTTTTCACTCCGCCAGTTTTATTTCTGAACAGTTTTTTTTCACTGTGTAGCGTTTTTCTTCGTGATTTCCACGTAATCTGTTTCACGCAGTTCATGTTAAAAATTATATTTTTAATAACGCTGTATACATTTTAAAAATCACCTTTTTCTCATATCGTTATATATATGTAAATCACATTTTTATATCGTTGTACATATAATAAAAGTTGCATTTTTATTATATCGCTACATATATAAAGATCACATTTTTGTGCTCATGTTATATATTAAAGATCAAATTTTTATAGCACTCTCTAGATAATAAAAATAACATTTTTATTCAATGATATTTTATATAAAATCATATTTTTATTCATATGAATACAGTATAAAAATCAATTTTTTATTCATATGAACACTATATAAAAATCAAATTTTTATTCATATGAGCACTACATAAAAATCAAATTTTTATTCATATGAACACTACATAAAAATCATTTCTTTTCATTTATAAAAATATAATCTTTTCGTTTATAAAAATATAATATTTTAATTTGTAAAAATATAATCTTTTCATTTATAAAAATATAATCTTTTCATTTGTAAAAATATAATCTTTTCGTTTATAAAAATATAATCTTTTTATGCGACAAAAATCACATTTTTATATTAAACTATTTTAAATATAAACTGATTTAAAAAAAACTAAATTATGTAAAACTGGATTATATTAAAAATTGTTTATATCATAATAAAAAATGAAAAATCAGATTTTAAAAACAATAAAAATCACTTTTGGTTATCGAAGAAGAGAGAGGAAGAGCTCAGATCGTCGGAGGGGGTTGCTGCTCTCGGCGGCAGGGCATTGGCCAGAGGCGGCAGTGGGCTCTTCAATGGAGCGAGGGGAGATATCGGAGAAGGGGGAGGTCAGCGCCGGCGGCGGCGGCAATGTGGCAAAAAGGGGGGCGATGGCTCAACGCGGGTGGGTTTTTTATTTATTTTTTATTCTAAAGTCTGATCAGGAAAGAAAAGGTATGGGGGGCTAGTTATAAATATATTAAATTAATTTAATTTATTTCAAAAAGTTACTTTTTTGAATAGAACTCCAAACCGTACCCAACGACTGTCGCCCATAGCTAGTTACCCCCATTCCGAACACAATGGGATATGTCCCGTAAGCCAATTCGACTTTTACAATCAGTTTTGCTTAAATTAAAATATAAATCAATATATTCAATTTTAAACGTACATTTCAATTTACCGTGGTCACATATGGTCTCTAAAAATTCCAGAAAAATAAATTTGGCTATGTTTTGATGATACGGTCCTAACAAAATTAATTTCGTCGAATTAGGAGACCGTTTGAAAAACAATCATATTCCAGTCGATTAAATTCAAACTTAAATGGCCAAACACGTTTAAATGCGCAACGTTTACGTATTAATTCCAAAAATTATGAAAATTGGAATCTAGCAATAATTTGACATTCCGGATCCAACAAAAGTGGTCTCATCAAAAACGTAGGTCATTTGCAAAATCTCAATTTTTAAAGGCTATATTTCCATAATGACTATTCTGAATCTTCAACTGGACATAACTTTTTTATTCCCGTTATGAATTTCAATTTTTCAGATTCGTTGGAAAGATATTTTCAAAGAGATTCAAATATTTCTGGTTTCACTAAAATACGGTTTATTTTGAATCATGTACGTTCATTTGAAATTTGAAATCGAATTTTCAAATTACCACGCCATTTCCAATTCCTTTTATAATTAAAATAAATATTTATATTCTAACTTCGATTCAAATAAATTTATACGTTCTAACTTCGTCGAAAATAAATTTTTAGTTGCTATTATTTAAACTAAATCATTTTAAATATTCAAAATTCATTAAAATTGCCAAAATAAAATTTTAAATTTGTTCTGATTTTCTAGGTTGTTACAATCTCCCCCACTTAAAATCTTTTCGTCCTCCAAAAGGAACAGAGCTGAAAGTTGTTTAACTAACCAACTCAACTTTCATTCTGGCTTTCATTCTTTAACTTTTCAAATTTTTCAAAAATTTGGCTAACACCCTAAATTTTCGAAAATTTTTGCCTTAACCTCCTTTGTATGGGGAGCACCGAGAAAATCCCCAAACCGCCACACAGGCCCTCTTATCTCAAAAAGAAAAAGAAAAAGCCAAGCGACTACCCAATCGGCTCATAAAATCATCCAAACCCAATAAATTAGTAAACATGTACCTATTTGTCGGGCATACAATTTTATTCTTCTGCTTAACTTCCCTGCTATGACCTGTTCAATATATACATGCATATATGTATGCAATTTCACACGATTTTCAATATAGTTCAATATTTGTTCAATTTGGCTAAATGGTACAAATTTTTAATTAATCAAACAACCCAACCAGCAATCAATTAGTTGATAAATTTCCAAATTCATAACCTTAATATATATATATATATACACACAAAATCATGTTTTTTATGACAATTCACAATAGTAACCCTATCTAGTTTTGGTTCTCACACCAGTCTAATGGAATCATATAGATATCCCACTTTCGAAACTCAAACATAAATGCTGATGATGCAATCGCTATCATCAGAACCATGCCCGGGCGACTAGAGTGTGATTCTATATCTATCCAGTATATTTGAGGCTTCGTATACACCTTTGCAAGGCGTATATGCAAAATCTCCATATATTAGATTGTCCAAATCAATTTAAAATAAATATTCAAATACGTTGAATAAGGTTTAAATTTTCAAAACAATATTTGTTTTTTTTCATTTTAAAAGAACACTCTTCACACTCGTTCTAGGATACTACTGATCCCATCTCTAACAAGTCATTCTCGTTGGATATTACCAATCCAATCTCTAATGAATTCTTTCTTTTGGTTCTAATATGCCTTGTTCTCAAGCTTTGTAAACCAAAGCTCTGATACCAAAATGAAACGGCTCGAACTTCCCTATGAAGGAAAGCCTAGATTGAGTGAACACGACAAATCAAAACACAAACAAAAGAAAATTTCATTGCTTATTACAACAATTTATATCAGAGTACAAGAATATACTTAGTATGAACAAATAATATACATTTGATAAATATCAGAGATTTACAATTTACAATGTAGTGGAAAATAATAGAAAACAAAACTGAAAGAGATATACGGATACAGAGCTTTCCGAATATCATTCCAGCTGTAAACCAGGATCCTGTGAATATAAATCTGCAAAACCAAAACTACTAGCTGCCATATGGAAAATAGGGGCACCCAGAGATTCGGTTAAAACAATAAACTCCAGGTCAGTCATGTGACTGGTGTGAGAACTAAAATAGTTATTAGCTTGGTTTTAAAGTAAGGTAAATCAAGGGACCACACCGTATAACACGGAACGGGTTTCCTTCCAAGAATTCCAGTGCATAAAACAAACAGCACAATGCTAAATAAAGAGCAGTGAAGTTATTATAAGACTCAGGTCCCATCACACAATGCAACGCAAGCCAAAGGATAGAGTTTTACCATATAATAGCCAAATAATGCTTGATACGTGAAATTTCGTCTTTTATTATTATTATAAGTGAAGAAATCAACTTCAAATATAAATGTATCAATCATAGATGGCATAGTGCCCCATCCCACTATGTCGCCATACTAGGCTCTACAAATAAAACCGAAATGTCATGTATTAGAAGTTGGATTTTCGTTTGTGGACCAAGGCAAGGGATCATCCTTACCGCTTTGAGACTGTCTAGCCCGAGCGTCAGGAACAGCGGCAACTGCACCTAGAAGCCACAGGGCTGGTCCACACGAAGTGGATTAAAATGCCTGAACAATACGTTTCCCCGCCCTATGGGCATAAAATTGGTCGGTATACGACCAAACCATCCATCGGCCCCGCAGTAACCAATATAACCGAGGCGCCTCGCTATCCATCATCCACATAAGTAAAACGTCAGGGCTTGCAAAACCCTGACACCACTCCTAGCTAGAAGGAAACGCATGTGTTCTCCCTAGATCCTTCTCCCATTTCTGGTTCACACCGGGGTGTGAGGCTCGCGAATTAACGCTATACACAAAGCTATGCTATATTAAAGTCGTGCTTTGATCATCAACCACAAGACTCAGCTTTTCAACAGAAGCCTTGATCAATTGCATCCCAGCATGCTACATAGGCAATTCACGCCATGCAACTGATGTCTATCAACCACACAGAATGAAATCCAATATCAGACACACAGTCCATTTACAAGTTCGTTGTGGGTCTAAACGAAACCGAAGGCACCTTATTTCTCATTCCATATGTCCAATACAGGAGAGAGGTCCTCGCATATCCGGTCGATCTCCAAGTACGTCTGGACGATCACCACTTATTACCTTGTCATGGGTGTACAACCCAATCAAGACATCAGTAATCATCCAAATGATGTAAAGACCTCTGTCTTCAACCATCGTCTTATTCGTCGACATATCGTTGAATTAGTTATTCAAATTGGGATAAACCCGGTCTTTCTGAATAACTCGCGTATATAATAAACAAGTGCTATAAAAACACAACATATGCCTCATTCCAATCCATAATACTCCTTTATTCAAATATTCATATCCTTTGGGAAAGGTTCCCATTAATTTTATTAAAGATAAATTCTTTAAATTTATTCTTTAATCTTCCTTTGGATATCAATTCAAACCAAATTATGGTTTATCCAAACTAGTCGGGATTAGCGAACCTTACCGAAGTAATCATTTATTTAACCTCCCAATCCCAACCTATTCAACCCATGAAGCAAAACTGGTAATACTTCATGTCTAACACCACGGTGTTATCGGTAAAATTAATTACCATTTCACGTTCAAATCTAATTAAAGATTTAACTATCGGTTGCAGCAAAACTGGTGATACTCCTTTCTAGATCATTTCTTAAATTTGATAATTTTAATTATCAGATTCACATTTCATTCTAATCAAAGATTCATTAAAACTCTAATTCAGTATTAATCTCCAAAAATCATTACTTAATGATTATTCCACGTTAAGAAATTAATCTTATCTTTAACTGGGTTAAAGAACTAACGTCATTTAAAACACAGCTCACGATATACCCAAAATCACAATCCTTTAACAATGGAATCTTCACGGAAAACCAATCAACATATATAATCGATATGAATTTCCGTATCTGACTACTAATATAAATGGAATAACGACAAAGCCTTTTAAGTTCCATATATATTAACAGTCTTCCTCCACAGAAACTCACTTCGATTATTATCAAATCTAATTCCATTCCATTCCAATATATTAAATTGGATAACTTTACTTTAGAAAATCTCCACTTAATCTTTAATAAAAAGATTATAAGCTCCTAATCTCATTGCACTGTAAATCGGGTTAAAGAACGAATGTCATTAAAAACACAGTTCACAGTAAACCCAATTCACATACATTTCAAATCCAATTAAATGTTAATTAATTGTAATTCTTCTCTACATCTTAATTAAAAAATTTATTCCTTTCACACGGGGTTTAAGAACAGTGTTACTGAAGACCCCATCCGATCAGTCTCTAACCGTAAATTAGTAAGAGAACAATTCCCTAAGTATTAATCTCGAAGGCCGAAACCAACATCAGATCAATACCGAGGAAACCATTCAACTTAGCTAATCTCCAGTTAGTTTCTAATTTTCTTAACTCCATTGGGTTTAAGAACAGTATTAGTAAAGATACCATTCACGACAAACCCAAAATCTCATTCCATTGTTAATCGGGTTAAAGAATAAGTGTTATTTATACACCGTTCACGATAAACCCAAAAAATGATTTCAATTTAATTCTAATAAAACGTTAATAAATTGGTAAACTTCATTATATCATAATAAAAAGATTTATATATTTCCTCAAGTGGGTTTAAGAACAGTGTCATTTAAAACACAGTTCACGATAAATCCAATTCAATATTAAATATAAGGCTCTGAATAGAAATTATATCGGCTTATATTCAATATTTAATTCTGAAAACAATAAATATCGTATTGGGAATAACGATATATATATCTTCCAAATTCCTCCACAAAATCCGTATAATCACGGAATCCAATATCGAAATATTCCGAAGATAATTTCGATTCAAATCCATTCCAATTCATATATTGCAAATTCTGGTTATTTTTAAAATCATTTCGAATCCAATTTATTTATTTAAAAATATTGGATTTATAATTCTAGTTCATAACTAGTTCATTTCGATAAATATATATTATATTTTAAAATATGGAATTTCTCATCCTAATTCTTTCCAAATCATTTATTATGATTTTACACAAAATACTGATATTTTTAATAATTTTATCATGGCCCGTACAGTCGATTTCCATAAACGGTCATCGAACTGCACTTACAACGACCTTTTCCAAATTTGATTTGGACATAATTCCAAATCCAGCTGTTAGATTTCAAATCCCTTATATTTGTCGAAAAGCACTTTTCGATATGAACCCAACGGTTCTGATTTTAGGAGAATCCGACAGTTGAATCTCCTGTAATGTCCATACGAAGTCAATGGTCGAAATTCGCGAACTGCCGCTGCGTGGCGCGTTCTATTCAGGCCATTATATGTATATATATATATTATATATATTTCTTCGATTTCCCTTTCAAACGTATTTTATAAATCGTTTTAAATTCGTTTTCAAAACGATTTCAACTTCATATTCAATTTCAAATCAAAATTGAATATTCCATATCATTAATATATAAATGATAATATTTCCAAAACATTAGATTTTGAAATCACTTCCTTTTCGATATTCATTATAAAAATGAAAAAAGTTGATATAGTTATCGTTCATGTCCAAAATAACATTAATCTAATCAACACGGCTTTATATATTTAAATATTTTCGTGTCCATCCCAAATCGGACATCAAAATCAAATTTTGATATTTTATTGAATATTATTTTAAAATGCTCATTATTTTAAAGTATTTGTTATTTTAAAATATTTATTCTTTCTGAACTGGAATCAGACACGGTCAATTACCATATAATGTTATTTATTTGGATTTCATACAACACATGTATAGAACAACAATGATAAACAATCAACCATCATCCAAAGTGCATTCTACACTGCATAAGCGTTAAATATAAAATCCACAGTTTGTCAAGCAATCGATCGACTTACAACTAAACGATTGGGATTAGTGTACGTCAAATATCATCCCAATACCCGTATGGGGTTTCAATCCACAAACACTGATTTTTGTTTGTGCAGTTGGGCGATGTGTAAAATATATCGTCCCAATCCATATCACTCAAATGAGTGTACATAAACAAATCGTATGATTTATAAATGAATATTTATTTTATTTATATACACGTTAAAAATTATGTTTTTAACGATAAAATATTTTATTCAACTTATGAATATCCTATACAGTCCATTTCACACTACAAACAATTTTCACAACACAATCAAACAAACAAGTCGCCCATGGTCTGTTGACGACGGGGAGCAGTTTATATATGTGGTTATAAAATAAATAACTGAACATAAAATTTTAGTGAGGAGTTCTCACCTTTGGTTTCCGCTCTGCCAGTTTTATTTCTGAACGGTTTTATTTCCAGTGTGTAGCGTTCTTCTTCGTGATTTCCACGTAATCTGTTTCACGCAGTTTATGTTAAAAATTATATTTTTAACAATGCTATATATATTTTAAAAATCACCTTTTTCTCATATTGTTATATATATATATAAAGCATATTTGTATATCGCTATACATATCTTAAAAATCGCATTTTTATTATATCGCTACATATATAAAGATCGCATCTTTGTGCTCTTGTTATATATATAAAGATCAAATTTTTATAGCGCTCTCTAGATAATAAAATCACATTTTTATTCAATGATATTTTATATAAAACCATATTTTTATTCATATGAATACCATATAAAAATCAAATTTTTATTTATATGAACACTACATAAAAATCAAATTTTTATTCATATGAACACAACTTAAAAATCAAATTTTTATTCATATGAACACTACATTAAAATTAAATTTTTATTCATATGAACACTACATAAAAATCAATTCTTTTCATTCATAAAAATATAATCTTTTCGTTTATAAAAATATAATCTTTTCGTTTATAAAAATATAATCTTTTCATTTATAAAAATATAATCTTCTCGTTTATAAAAATATAATCTTTTTACGCGACCAAAATCACATTTTTATACTAAACTATTTTAAATATAAACTGACTCAAACAAAATCAAATTATGTAAAACTGAATTAAATTAAATAATGTTCATATCGTAACAATAAAACTCACTTTTGGTTGTCGAAGAAGAGGGAGGAAGAGCTCAGATCGTCGGAGAGGGTTGCTGCTCTCGTCGATGGGGCATTGGCAGAGGCGGTGGTGGGCTCCGTGGGTATGGGTTGCGCGGGTTCTTGGGTGGTTGGGGTCTTCAATGGAGCTAGGGGAGATATCAGAGAAGGGAGAGGTCAGCGCCGGCGGCGGTGGGCAACGGCAATGCCTGCACGGCGGTGGCGACGGGGAAAAAAGGGGGGCGATGGGTCAACATGGGTGGGGTTTCTTTTTTTATTCCAAAGTCTGATCGGGAAAGAAAAGGTATGGGGGCTAGTTATAAATATATTAAATTAATTTAATTTAATTCAAAAAGTTACTTTTTTGAATCGAACTCCAAACCGCACCCAAGAACTGTCACATATAACTAATTACCCCCATTTCGAATACAATGGGATATGTCCTGTAAGCCAATTTGACAGTTACAATCAGTTTTTCTTTAAATTAAAATATAAATCAATATATTAAATTTTAAATGTACGTTTCAATATACCGCTCACATATGGTCTCTAAAAATTCCAGAAAAATAGATCTGGCTTGTTTTGATGATACAGTCCTAACAAAACTAATCTCGTCGAATTTGGAGACCGTTTGAAAAATGGTCATTTTCCATTCGATTAAATTCAAACTAAAATGAGCAAACACTTTTAAATGCGCCACGCTTACACATTGATTCCAAAAATTATGAAAATTGGAATCTAGCAATAATTTAACATTTCGAATCCAACAAAAGTGGTCACGTCGAAAACGGAGGTCGTTTGCAAAATCTGCATTTTAAGGGCTATATTTCCATAGCGACTATTCTGGATCTTCAATTGGACATAACTTTTTATTCCCGCTATGAAATTTCAATTTTTCAGATTCGTTGGAAAGATATTTCGAATAGATTCAAATATTTCCGGTTTCAATAAAATCCGGTTTATTTTGAATCATATACATTCATTTGAAATTTGAAATCGAATTTTCAAACTATCGCGCCATTTCCAATTCCTTTTATAATTAAAATAAATATTTATATTCTAACTTCAATTCAAATAAAATTATACATTCTAACTTCATTGAAAATAAATTTTCCATCGCTATTATTTAAAATAAATCATTTTAAATATTCAAAATTCATTAAAATTGCCAAAATAAAAACTTTAAATTAGTTCTGATTTTCTGGGTTGTTACATTAATATAGCTGAGGAGCTTAGTGGATAACTGTCAGGATTGGCGGTTGTTATTTGCTTTGGATTTGTTTTGCATACAGAGTCGGACTATTTTTGGGGTGTTATGTTACCCTTTTTGTTGTTTTTACCTTGGAGAGACTATCTTTTGTTTTGAAGTAGATATACTTCAATATCGGGTGGTGGCTTTGCCGAAATTCGATATTGAAGTATGATGGGCGTGTAACAACCCGAAAATTTTGGAACCAATTAAAAATTTTTATTTTAGTAATTTTAATGGATTTTAATATTTAAAATAATTAGTTTTAAATAATAACGATTAAAAATTTATTTAAATCGATGTTAGAACGAGTATATTTATTTTAATTTTAAAAGGAGTTAGAAATAGCGCGGTAGTTTGAAAATTTGAATTTGAACTTTGACTGATTGTACAGGATTCAAAATAAATCGGGTTTTGGTGAAACAAGAAATATTTAAATTTGTTTAATAATATCTTTCCAACGAATATGAAAAATTGGAATTTTATAGCGGGAATAAAAAGTTATGGCCAGTTAAATATTCAGAATAGTTGTTATGGAATTTAATATAATATATAGCCTTTAAAAATAGCCATTTTGCAAACGACCTCCGTTTTCGACGAAACCACTTTGGTTGAATCCGGAATGTCAAATTATTGCAAGATTCCAATGTTCATAATTTTTGGAATTAATATGTGAGAACAGTAAATATAAATGTGTTTTGCCAATTTCAGTCAAATTGGATCGACCAGAAAATAGCCATTTTTCAAACGTCTCCAAATTTGATGAAAACAGTTTTGATAGGAACGCAAAGCAAGAAATAATTTTTCAGGAATTTTTAGAGTCAGTATATGGCCCCGATAAATTAAAATGTAGGTTTAAATTAAATATATATTGATTTATATTTTAATTTTGACGAAAACTGATCGAAATATAGTCGAATTGGCTCATGAAACATATCCTATTGCGTTCGGAATGGAGGTATTTAGCTGGGGGCGACAGTCATTGGGTTTGATTTGGAGTTCGTGATATTAAACAAGTAATTTAACAAATTAAATAATATAATATAATAATATAAAGGGTATAAAACAGGGGGTCTTCAACAAACCCTGACAATTGTAAGTATTATTTCAAGTTTTCAATAAAGATTTATTTCTGTATTATATTTTATTCCGCTGCAATGTGAGACTCTGATATTGTGGTTAGTTATTCTCCTTATTCTTCTATTCTAGTCTTTCTATCTTATCTTTCTCATCCTCTATTTTTTTATTAGCTTTCTGGGTTTTCGATACTTGAATTTGGACACATGATGTATTAGTAGCCGAATTCGCAAGTCGAATTTCCTGGGATGCTACAAGTACAGTGAGACTCAATTGATTTTCGGGTTACAGTCACAAACAGTTAATTTGAATTGGCTATAAACATACCTTTTCAATATCTGTTTTCGTAAATAGACTCGATAAAATTTGATTGTGAGATCATTGCTTATAGTAACGCTATAACTCTTAATTAGCACTTGAATCTTTGAGAAAATGTGGTACGGAATCAATTTAGAAAGAGATTAATGTGATTTTCTTTGAAATCTAGCAAGGTGTAAGTATATAATTTAAGAAATTAAGAGTTTTGATGGAGGGAAGATAAAGGTAGAAGAAGATATTGAAATTAGTTATTAAAATCTCAAATTTATAAGCTTATTTACAGTCTCCCAAAAGTCAAAACCTTTCAGAAAAGATTTGAAATCAAAAGACACAACTTTTCAAAAATTGAATTTGAAATCTAAGGGTCACCAGGTTGACATGGGGGTTACCCATGTCAACATGCCTTCTTGAATTTTGAAAGATAAAATTTTCAAATCAAGGCATGTATTGTCTAAATAAATTTCAGGAAATATCGAGTTAAAACAAACTATTTTCCTATATATTAAAATACAATATTTGAAGTAAAAATATATTTTAGAAACATATTTGGAAATGATTTAAAACATATATAATAATGATATAAAACTATATAAAATGATATTAAAACGTATATACAAGTATGAATATAAATATAAGAAATGCTTCAAAACTCAATATATAAATATACGTAAAGGGATTTAAAACTTAAGTTATTATATTCAAACTTACTATAAAACTAATAACAATCCTACAGATCGGAGGTGTTCTTGGACAGATTTCATGGAGAGAGAAACAGACAGAAGGAGGAGTACGGAGAAAATTGTTTTGGGGGGAGTATTTCGTGAATGGGGAAACTATCGCGTCAAATTTTCACTATGCTGTAGCAAGGTTTGGCTTGAACTGTTGGATTAATCAACATCTACGGTTATTTGTTTGTTTAAACTGATAACGTTGATCGCTGATGTGGCATGTATTTATGTAATGCAACACTTTGAACTGGAGTTGCAAGGATTGGATTGAACCGTTGGATTAATCAAAATTTAATGCGGATCGTGACCTAGCATGTATTTATATAATGCAACACTTTGAACTGGTGTAGCACGTCACAGCACAAGAATTCCAACCGCAACACTGTGTTCACATCTAATGCAACATCAAATGAACGTTGTCATAGAAGATCAAAGAATGCATAGCTTTTACAACACTTTTCATGCAACGCACACAAATTAGTGTCGAATATGCCCACTTTTGTAGTAGTGAATCATCCAAACGATGTGAAGACGTCCGATCTTCAACCACCATCTTCATCATCAACATATTGTCGAATCAGTTATTCAGAATGGGATAAACCTGGTCTTTCTGAATAACTTGCATATATAATAATTAAGTGTTATAAAAACAAAACATATGCCTCATTCCAATTCAGAATATTCCTTTATTCAAATATTCATATCCTTTGGGAAAGGTTCCCGTTAATTTTATTAAAGATAAATTCTTTAAATTTATTCTTTAATCTTCCTTTGTATATCAATTCAGACCAAATTATGGTTTATCCAAACTAGTCGGGATTAGCGAACCCTACCGAAGTAATCATTTGTTTAACCTCCCAATCCCAACCTATTCATCCCATGAAGCAAAACTGGTAATACTTCATATCTAACACCATGGTGTTATTGGTAAAATTAATTACCATTTCACGTTCAAATCTAATTAAATATATAACTATCGCTTGGAGCAAAACTGGTGATACTCCATTCTCGATCATTTCTTCAATTTGATAATTTTAGTTATCAGATTCACATTTCAATTTAATTAAAGGTTCAGTAAAATTCTAATTTATTTTTAATCTCCAAAAATCATTACTTAATGTTTATTCCATGTTAAAAAATTAATCTTACCTTTAACTGGGTTAAATAACTAATGTCCTTTAAAACACAGGTCAAGATACACCCAAAATCACATCCCCTTAACAATGGAATCTTCACGAAAAATCGATCAACATATATAATCGATATGAATTTCCGTATCCGACTACTAATATAAATGGAATAATGACAAAGCCTTCTAAATTCCATATATATTAACAGTCTTCCTCCACAGAAACTCACTTCGATTATTATCAAACTGAATTCCGTTCCAATTCAATATATTAAATTAGAAAACTTTACTTTGGAAAATCTCCACTAAATCTTTAATAAAAAGATTTACAAGTTCCAAATCTCATTTCACTGTAAATCGGGCTAAAGAACGAACGTCGTTAAAAACCCAGTTCACAATAAACCCATTTCACATTCCATTTCAAATCCAATTAAATGTTATTCAAATGGTAATTCTTCTCTACATCTTAATTAAAAGATTTATTCTTTTCACATAGGGTTTAAGAATAGTGTTACTGAAGACCTATCCCATCAGTCTCTAACCGTAAATTAGTAAGAGAACAATTCCCTAAGTATTAATCCCGAAGGCCGGAACCAACATCAGATCAATACCCAGGAAACCATTCAACTTAGCTAATCTCCAGTTAGTTTCTAATTTTCTTAACTCCATTGGATTTAAGAACAGTATTAGTAAAGATACCGTTCACGACAAACCCAAAATCTCATTCCATTATTAATTGGGTTAAAGAACAAGTGTTATTTAAAACATCATTCACGATAAATCCAAAAACCAATTTCAGTTTAATTCCAATTAAATTTTAATTAATTGGTAAACTTCATTAAATCTTAATAAGAAGATTTATATCTTTTCTCAACTTGGTTTAAGAATAGTGTAATTTAAAACACAGTTCACGATAAACCCGAAATCCAATTCAATATTAAATACAAGGCTCTGAACAAAAATTATATTGGTGTAAAGACCCGTAGCTTCCCCGTGAAGGAAAGAGCGGATACTTTGAGAACAACACACAAATGAGCACAGACAGAAGAACATTTCATTGTATATTACAACAATTTCATTAGATTACAAGAATGTACAGAGTATGAATAAATATTACACAGAAAATATCAAACATTTTAAATACATTTAAATAGCAGCGGAAAATAACACAAAGCACAAATGAAGGAGATATACGGATACAGAGCTTTCCGGATATCATTCCAGCTGTAAACCAGGATTCTGTGAATATAAATCTGCAAAACCAAAACTACTAGCTGCCCGTGTCAAAATAAGGGCACCCAGAGTTTAGGTTAAAACAATAAATTCCAGGTCAGTCATGGGTCTGGTGTGAGAACTAAAACAGTTATTAATATTTATTTTAAAGTTAGGTAAATCAAGGGACCACGCCGTATAACAAGGAACGGGTTTCCTTCCAAGAATACCAGTGCATAAAACAAACAGCGCAATGCTAAATAAAGAAAAATGAAGCATTATAAGACCCAGGTCCCATCACACAATGCAACGCTAGCCGGGGGATAGGGTTTTTACCTTATAATAGCCATGAATACTTGGTACATGAAATTTCATGTTTTATTATTACTATAAGTGTATAGTGTCAAAATAATTTCAAATCATAAGTATCAATCATAGA
This sequence comes from Allium sativum, assembly GCA_030737875.1. Taxonomy (NCBI): domain Eukaryota; kingdom Viridiplantae; phylum Streptophyta; class Magnoliopsida; order Asparagales; family Amaryllidaceae; genus Allium; species Allium sativum. Next base: position 545,055,685 of record CM060913.1, on the reverse strand, counting down.
CAGCATAAGTGCTCCATACCACTATGTCACTATATATAGGTTTACATCAAAACCGCAAAGTCACGTATTGGAAGTTGGGTTATCATTTATGATATGAACCGAAGCTAGGGATCGTCCTCACCGATTCGAGAGCCTCTAGTCCGCCCCTCATGAACAAAATGCATCGTCCCTTGGACTCAGGGTCGGTCCATCGATGTGGATTATAATTCCTGAACACTGTGTTTCCCCGCCCTATGGGGCGTAAGTCTGGTTGGTCTGCCGACCAGAGTGCATCGGCCGAAACCGATATAACCGAGGCGCCTCAAATTCCATCATCCACATAAGCAATGTCAGCCAGTACAAGCACTGACACCACTTCTAACTAGAAAGAAACGCATGTCCCCCCTGATATCCGTCTCCCATTTTTGGTTCATACCTGGGTGTGAGGCTCGCGAATTAATGCTACACAAAGTTATGCCATACAGGCCGTGTTTGATCATCAACCACAAGACCCTGCTTTTCAACAGAAGCCTTGATCATTTGCATCTTAGCATGCCACACAGGCAAACCACTCCATGCAACCGATATCCATCAATCACACAGAATGATATCCAATGTCAGACACGCAGTCCATTTACAAGTCCTTTCTGGGTCTGAACGAAACCGGAGGCACCTTATACCTCCCATATCCATCGATCTCCAAGTACGTCTGGACGATCACCAACTGATTCCCTCCTCTTGGGTGTACATCCCAATCAAGATCATCAGTAATCACCCAAACGATGTGAAGACCTCCGGTCTTCGACCACCATCTTCATCCTCAACACCACGTCGAATCAGTTTTTCAGAATGGGATAAACCCGGTCTTTCCGAATAACTCGCGTATATAATAAACAAGTGTTACACAAACACAACATACGCCTCATTCCAATTCATCAGTCACTAACCGTAAATTATTAGGGGAACAATTCCCCAAATATTAACCCCGATGGCCGAAACCAACATCAGATCAATACCCAGGAAACCATTTATCTTAACTAATCTTCAGTTAGTTGCTAAATTTCACATTCTTAGGGATAGGTTCCCACTAATTTTATCAAAGATAAATTGCTTAAATTTATTCTTCAATCTTCTTTTGAATATCAATTCAAACCAAATTATGGTTTATCCAAACTAGCCGGGATTAACGAAGCTTACTGAAGTAATCATTTGTTTTAATTTCCCAATCCCAACCTATTCATCCCATGAAGTAAAACTGGTAATAATTCATATCTAACACCACGGTGTTATCGGTAAATTCAATTACCATTTCACGTTCAAATCTAATTAAAGATTTAACTATCGCCTGGAGCAAAACTGGTGATACTCCCTTCTCGATCTTTTCAATCTAATTAAAGATTCATTAAAAATCCACTTGGTTTCAATCTTTAACTAGGTTAAAAAATCAATGTCATTTGAAACACGGTTCACGATAAACCCAAAATCACATTCCATTCTATCAGCCTTTAACCGTAAAATAGCAAGTGAGCAATTCCCTAAGTATTAACCCCGAAGGCCGAAACCAACATCAGATCAATACCCAAAAAACCATTCAACTTAACTAATCTCCAGTTAGTTTCTGATTTTCTTAACTCCATTGGGTCTAAGAACGGTATTATTGAAGATATCGTTCACGACAACCCAAAATCAATTCAAATTCAATTCCAATTAAATACCATTTAATTGGTACACTTCATTAAATCTAAATAAAAGATTTAATCTTTTACTCAACTGGGTTTAAGAATAGTGTTAATGAAGACACCATTCACGACAAACCCAAATCCCATTTGATATTAAATACAAGGCTCTGAATAGAAAATATATCGGCTTATATTCAATATCAAATTCTATGACCAACAAATATCGTATTGGAAATAACGATATAAATATATTTTTCAAATTTCCATAACAATATCTATATAATCACAAAATCCAACATCGAAATATTTCAAAGACAATTTCAATTCAAATCCATTCCAATTCAATTATTGGAAATTTCTGGTTACCTTTAAAACCCTTTCAAATCCAATTTATTTATTTCAAAAATAAATTGCTTATAATTCTAGTTCAAAACTAGTTCATTTCGATAAAAATCTATTTTTATCTTTTCAAATTTGAAATTTTACATCCCAATTCTTCACAAATCATTTCTTATGATTTTACACAAATTATTATTATTTTTAATAATTTTATCAAGGCCCGTACAATCGATTTCCATCAACGGCCATTGAACTGCACTTACAACGACCTTTACCAAATTTGATTTGGACACAATTCCAAATCCAACCGTTAGATTTCTAATTTCTAATATTCGTTAGAAAGCTCTTTTCGATACGAACCCAATGGTTCTGGTTTTAGGATAATCCGACGGTCGGATCTCCCGCAATGTCCACTCGAAGTCAGTGGTCGAAATTCACGAACTGCCGTAGCGTGGCGCGTTCTATTCAGGCCATTATATATGTGTAATATATATAATATATATTTCGTCGATTTCCTTTTAAAACGTATTTTATAAATCATTTTAAATTCGTTTTCACAACGATTTCAACTTCATATTCAATTTCTAATCAAAATTGAATATTCCACATCATCAATATGCAAATGATAATATTTTCAAACGTTATATTTTGAAATTCTTTCCTTTTCGGTATTCATTATAAAAACGAATAAAATCGATATAAATATCGTTCATGTCAAAATGGTTCATCTCTAATCAACACGGCTTTATATATTTCAATAACTTCGTTATTCTATTCAACAAATGAATTTTCTTCAACACATGAATATATATATATTTTTATTCAACACATGAATTTTCTTTTATAATATTCCTTGTTTTCCAAATTGGAATGAGGCCCAATCAATTACCATATATGGTTAATTATATGGATTTTCTACAACACATGTATGTAATAGCAACGATAAATCATCAACCATCATCCAGAGTGCACCACACAACTGCATAAGCATTAAATATAAATAATTAACGCTTACACAGTCTGTCAACCCATCGATTGACATACAACTAAACAATTGGGATTAGTGTACGTCAAATATCATCCCAATACCCGTGTGGGGTTTCACATCAACAAACAAAGATTTTTATTTATGTAGGTGGGCGATGTGTAAAACTTATCGTCCCAATCAATATCAGTCAAATCAGTGTACATAAACAAATCATTCGATTTGTAAATGAATATTTATTTTACTTCAACACATGAATATATATTTTACTTCAACACATGAATATATATTTTATTTCAACACATGAATATATATTTTATTTCAACCCATGAATATATATTTTATTTCAACACATGAATATATATTTTATTTCAACACATGAATATATATTTTACTTCAACACATGAATATATATTTTACTTCAACACATGAATATATATTTTACTTCAACACATGAGTATATATTTTATTTCAACACATGAATATATGTTTTATTTCACAACACAAACAATCACACAAGCATACAAGTCATCCATGGTCTATGGACGACGGGTGTCGGGTGCTACTAAGCACCGTCTGCATCCTAGTATATATTTCAACTAGAAAACAAGGTAAAAGTTAGGAGTTCTCACCGAGGGTTCCACTCCACCATTTCATTTCTGAAATTCTGAACAGTCTGGATCTGCCCGAAATTCCTACGCCATCCTTTTCATGTTGTTTGTATTAAAAATAACATTTTTAATATGATGTTTATATATTTTTAAAAATCTCGTCTTTCTATTTTTAAAGATCTAACTTTTCACTTATAAAAATATAATCTTTTTATCACTTCCTTACATATATAAAAATCATATTTTTATATTTCCCAATATATAAAAATTCTATTTTTAATCCGCTACTCATATAAAAATCGAATTTTTATTTCGCTACAACAAATATAAAAATCGTATTTTCATATTCTCTATCTTATAAAAATCATATTTTTATATTCCTATCATATATGTTAAAAGGCATATTTTTATTCTCAAAAATCATTTTTTTATACTTTCAAAAATCATGCTAATTTATATTTTAAAACGATGCAAACCTATATTTTTATTAAAATCATGCTACTTCTACTTTTATAAAATCATGCTACTTCTATTTTTATAAACATCCTATATTTATATTTTTAAAACAACATAGATTTATACTCTTAACACATTTTACAAATTAAAAATTCATGCCAGATGTACAAAAAAATAGATTTTTTTTAAATTAATGTTAAATATAAATTAAAAACTAACTTTTAAACAATGTTAAATATAAATAAAAGAAAAATATCACCTTTTATCACATTTAATATAGCTATGTCTTCCTCTTATCATCGTCAGTATCTTCCAGGCCGATATCAGCTTCTTGAAACCCACCCTCGAAAACCAGGGTTCGCCATCGCCCTTTATCCGTCGCGCCGGAGTTCAATCAGAGCATGCACCGAGGTGCGCCGCCACCTGAGCTCCCCAACGTCGGTTGTGGCGATCCCAAAATCCGTGTGAGGGTATTAAGGATAATCATTGGAATATAACACATCAATCATCATAGCAGAGTACAGATAATAGCAAAAACAATAAATAGAGTAATTTTACATAGATATGACAGTGGAATCATAATATGTAACAACATTAGAATAGCACAACGTAGGATATAACTTAGTAAATAAAAGGGGAATGATCAGTCACCATCGCCATAGGCGGAATATGTACATACAGTGAGACATAATAAGTGTATCAGTCTACATCGCCGAAGGCGGTACATATACATATGATAATAAGTACTGGAAGTAAAGCAGTCTGCATCGCCATAGGCGGAATCATAATACATATACAATAATGGAGGAAAATGTCAAAGTCATATCGGTGAAGTCAGCCTCGCCATGAGCCAAAAGTGCACTCCATACTACAGTGCTGAGCCAAAACAACCTGTCATCTGCGAACTAGGCTGCCCGTGTGAAAATAAGGGCACCCGCGTTTGCAAAGTGAAACAAACAACGAGTCAGTCATGGAGACTGGTATGAGAAATCTACTTAACAGTTTAAACAACAGTAATAAGCAAATCATAGGACCATGCCACTTTCGCGGAACGGGTTTACTCCAGTGATTGCTGGTGCGTTTAAAGCAAAGTAAATTATTTAAAACAACGCAATGCTTTTAAAAAGAATGTAGCCATTATAAGACTCAAGTCCCATCATACAATGCAACGCAAGCCGAAGGATAGAGTTTTACCTTATAATGGCCAAATATGCTTAATACGTGTAAAGCAAAATCATTTGATATTATTACTAGTGCATATATGTTTCAAAAACGAATAGCATCATAAATATCATTCATAGGTGGCATAGCTACTATATACTATGTCGCCATACTAGTTCAACAATCAAATCCGTTATTTCGTATTGGAAATTGGATTTCCGTCGTGAGTCGAGGCAAGGGGCAAGCTCCTCTCCACTTCAAGACATTCTAGCAAATGCCTCAGGATTACGCACTCTAGGTAACCCTTGGATCGGTTGGGTCGGTCCTCTCTTACGTTTGAGGATTAGTTATTCCTGAACACACGTTTCCCGGACCTTACAGACCTAAAATCGAGGCGTCTCGCATTCCAACAATCATAAAGGTGAAAAGTAGATATAAATGTCAGGGCTGGTAGGTCACTGACACCACCATAGCTAGAAAGAAACGTCGTGCTCTCCCAGCGGTCCATATCCCGTTTTTAACTCATACCGAGGTGTGAGGCTCGCGAATCCACGCTATACACAAAGCCAGGCCACGTAGGCCGTGCTTTGATCATCGAACAGCAGACTTTGCTTTGCAATAGAAGCCTTGGTCACTGCATCTTGGCATGCCACATAGGCAATCCACTCTATACGACTGATTTCTATCGATATATAACCTCTGAGCTCGTACGTCTCAGAGAAGGGCGTTAAGCAAAAGAATAAATTCTCCGCCGCCAAACAGATATATATTTAACAGAGATCAATTAGTATAGAACAAAATCCAATGTTAGACACACAGTCCATTTACAAGTCCATTCTGGGTCTGAACGAAACCGGAGGCACCAAATTCCTTGTATATCCGTACAATCAACACATACGTTCAGATGGCTACTACTTCCGTTCCTTCACGGTAGCTACTCCAATCAGGAACCTCAGCAGCGCCCATCCAACCGATACGAAGATCGTCGGTCTTGAATCGTCTTTGTATTTTCTCCTTCGAATCGTTCGATCAATTATTTGAAATGAGGGTTAGCTCGGCATTTTCAAATAATTCACGTAATTAGAATTCAAATCAATTCTTTCCATGGTTATATTATTCGACATTCATATTTCAGTTCTTTATTATTATTTTTGTGTCAAACACATACAACCATCAAATATCAAGCAGATCAAGCCAAACTGGTTTATTTCCAATCCATGTTGCTTATAATATTTTATAACGATTTTCCGCCATTTTTATTTATTTAAAAATGGCCATATTTAATTAAATGACGTTTCAGGTCGTGCCGTGGCACTGGCGCTGTTTTTCCCCTAATTTGTTTTACACATATCGGAAAATCTAACCGTTGGATTTCTAAAAGTCTATACCACTGGGAAGATATTCCCAAAGCAAACCCAACTGTAACAACCCGTATTTTTGAATAACATGTTATAACATAAATGGAGGCAGAATTAAACTGAAAAATCTGAATCAAGGGAAACGGGCTATGCCATTGCGTTCGTCTTGGAAAAATACGCGAAATAGAGTCCGAGTTTTCGAAAATCGGAGTCCGTATGACCAAGATATGGCCTCGCGAAGTTTCACGAAAAATTCCCAAATTAAAGTATACTTAATTAAGTGAAATGGGTTGCGCAGAGAAAAATATATATATATTGATATATATATATATAATTGAAAATTAAATAAATAAATATGCAAAAATGTTCAAAACAGCGAATTGGGAGAGGGGAATAACCGAACCGGCCGATTTTTGAGGTCGACCCAAGCCCGCTGGGTCGACTAGGGGTTAATCCAGGGTGTTTGGCTGTCAACCCGTGGGCCGATTCGCTCAAATGCAGATTTTGCATTTGAATGGTTCTCATGGTTCATCTTTAATCTAAAGGCCCTAGATGGTTCCTACACTTGACTTCTTCCCCAAGACATGTTTTGATGGCTTGGATTGAATCTAGGTTTAATCCTATGGCCTAAAACACTTGCCTAATCTATAAATAAGACCCTAACCTACCCTAAATCATCATTATTCATTCATACAACTAAACTATGGCAAAATCAATCCTCTCATGGCCTCCACTCTCTTCATAAAATTCCTAAATAAATTCCTAAGTGATTTTCCATGCATACAAGTGTTTTCAAACTTGTATGAGCATCATTTGCTTGCATTCAAGTCAAGTTTATATATTTGCATCATAAAGAAAGAGTCTTGATCATTTTGGCTCAAGGGTTTTGCTTGCATTTTGGGTTTAATTGATTTCATAAGGGCTTTGTCATATTTTTGTGACTTCTTAAGCATTGTAAGCCCTATTCTACTTTCATAATTAAACTCTAAAGTTAAATGTATGATATGCAAGTTTATCATGTTGTGATATGCAAGTTTATATGCAAGTTTATCATGTTGTGATATGCAAGTTTATATGCAAGTTTATCATGTTGTGATATGCAAGTTTATATGCAAGTATGCCAAGTTATGTTATGCAAGTTTGGGTTGAACATTTTGTTCATGCTATCATGTTATGCAAGCTTATTTTGGGTTTATGAACATAAAGCTTTAAGCTTTATGCCAAAGGTTGCATTTTAGCAACATGTAAGTTATCATATCTCTTATGATAACTTGCATGTGAGGCTAAATGCGAACTTATGGCCATCTCTACATGTCATTTAGCACCATGTATCACCAATATGCTAAGTTTGGTTTTATGCATGCTTTTGAGGCCTAAAAATGTAATATGCAAGTGTATGAACATATGAACATTTCATATGCCACCATGTTAAGCTTGTGGCTTCAATACCTTTATGTCATGATTATGCCAAGTTCCCTCTTTCTATCCTTTATGCGCTATTGCGATATGTAAGCGATGGGATTGCGTTTGGGGTTGGGTAAACTTAAAAGACATAAAACATAAGCTTGGGAATTTACCTATTAAGTTAGGTCTACCCATTGGGAATTTACCTATTAAGTTAGGTCTACCCAATTGCTTGAAAACTTGTAACATGTTTTGGAAACATGATGGACATGACACTTAGAAAAGATAAGTGTGGCCAACTCGAGGTTGGGTTGAGTTTGTAGCGTAAACCTACCCGGAACCGACCGGCTTAACTAGTTGCTACAAACAATAGGACCCAATGTGAGAAGTTGGTCATGTTGTACCTTGAACCCGAGGTTAGACCAAGTTGTGGTGTAAAGCTACCCGGACCCGCCCGACTTAACTAGTAACCACAACAAGGTCTAATGTGAGAGGTTAAGGCGCATTAAATTAATTAATGCCTCGTGATTAGGGTTAAGTCATGATCCACTTAATACTTAACCAATTTGGGCTTGGTAGATTAATCGGGGTTAAGTCGTGAACTCATCGTTACACTTAACCAAGTTAATCCAGGATTAGCAAGAGGGTTAAACCGTACTTAACCCACTAGAAAAATCCTAGCAATGGTGGCCCACTCCAGCAGTAATCCTAAGTTAGTATCATCATGACCCTAGGGACTAGGCTAGGGTGGGGGCACGATTACTGGACTGGAGGTAAGTGACCAAAAGCGACGGCAGAGGGTACGCCGGTGTAGTTCCGGGCGGACTCTGGTCGTGCACATAGTCCGTAGCCGGAGAAAACATGCAGGGGTACCAGTAGATCGGGACTATGCACTCATGTTCATGGTGTCCAGGGGTTGACACCCTAGGGCTTGATACACCCGAAGGGTGGACCCGGCACAGTTCGACTACAATTATGATTGGGCCGTATTGACACCAACACGTGACGAGTTAGGCTTAGGGAGCCGATCGACTAGACCGTTTGGTTGGACCTTGTATTAGGGTCATTTCATGTTATTGGGCCAAAGCTTGGGCCAAGGGATCAATACTTGTTTATTCAAGTCATGTTAGTTTGCTAGTACACCTGTGGTGCAAAACCTTAATCCTGATTATGCGATGACACCTTTATCTACCTTGTTAGTTAATCATCATGCTAGTATATTGTTATCCTTATGTTCATCCCTGCTGCTCATGCCAGTTAACTTTATCAGTTTACATTGATTGTAGTAGGGCTTACTCAGTCTTTTTGACTGACCTGTTTTCTTTCGCCTCTTTTCTTCCGTTTCCTCCCCCCCCCCCCCAGGTTCTCAGGGAGGGAATACTGGAGCTTAGCTTGGATTTCGGATTGCTTGCTTGTGGGATTTCAGCTCATGTACGGTTTCGACATGAAGCTAGCTATGGTTACCACTTAATTGGGGATAGCACTTATTTTTTTCAGTTTTTCAGTTGATGTTGTTTTATCTAGACTTGTTTATTTGGAAAGCTATGTTGTACCAGACTTGTTTTGAAATGTTTTGAAATCTTCCGCTATTTTATTTATGTTATTTACTCTGTTTACATATATACATATGTTCTTGTTCTGCCTTGATATATCATTATGCATGTTTACCTGATTCAAACGCCCCTCCAAAGTCAGAGTGCTTGCAAGAGCCACCCTGGTGGAGGTGGGTTGTTACATTTGGTATCAGAGCATATGGTACGAGAAGGAACAAAAAGGCTTTTAGAAAACTTTTGGAAAACTATTTTCAAAACCAAGTATAAAGTATTTTCCAAAGAAAAGTCTAGTTTATTTTAAAGGCTATTCCCCAAAAAGCCATTAGCAAAATTCCTTCGTTTTTCTTCATTCTGAATCTGTCTTTTTCTTCGTTTTCAGTATGGCCGATAACTTTGCTATTCCGGAGGGAGTACACGTACCTGTTTGGTATAGGAGACTTTTGGAGGCTAGGGCGACCGAAGCCGGCCCCGCAGATGTTCCTCCTCCTCCTCCTCCGGTAGTTAATGTTCCTCCTCCTCCTCCTCCGGTGGTTAATGTTCCTCCTCCTCCTGTCGCTGAGGTTCCTCTTCCTCCTCCCCCTCAGCATCCTCAAGTGGACTTCGCAAAGACTTGCAAAGATTTCAAAGCAATGGGTGGCAAGAACTTTCAAGGCACTGAGACTTTTGTAGAGGCCAGAAATTGGTTGAAAGAGACCGAGGATTTGTTTGCTATCTTTGGGTTAGACGATCAGAGGAAGCTCTTGTTGGCGGTTTGGCTTATGAAGGATGAAGCCGCTTATTGGTGGGAAGTCACCAATGGTACTAGGCCTGTTGAGACTTGGGCCGATTTCAGGGCAAGGTTCATGCTTAAGTTTCTATCTTCTGCTGAGGAGAATCTGCAAATGGAGAGGTTCATAACTTTGAAACAAGGAGATATGTCTGTCAAAGAATATGTGAACAAGTTCAATCAGTTAGCTCGTTTTGGCTTGGATATGGTGAATACTCCTCAGAAGAAGGCTCTTCGTTTTGCTAGAGGATTGAATGAGCCGTTGCAGGGATTGTTTATGTCACATATTCCCCATGGGGCCACGTTTGAGAGTTTGGTTGATATGGCGTTACTTCAGGGAGATGTCAAGAAAGAAACCAAGATGAATGATACTCAAGCCAAGAAGACTGATTCCCAGGGAAAAGGAAATCAGGGTAATCCAAGTGGTCAGAGCAGTCAAGGCAATCAGAACAAGAACAAGAGTCAAGGCAACAAGGGGAACAACAACAAGGGGAACAACAACAAGGGCAATAACAACAAGGGCAAGAACAACAAGGGGAAGTGCCATTATTGCGGTTCAGTTGGGCATCTTATTAAGAATTGTAAGAAGAGGAAAAGGAAGAATGCTGAATGCTTTTTCTGCGGTGAGACTGGACATTTCAGTAAGGATTGCCCGAGGAAGCAAGGGCAAGGCCAGGGTCAGACTCAGCGTGCTGGACCTTCAGGAGGGCAAGTTCATGCTCTCAATGTCGCTCCAGTTCCCGATCGAGGTAGTATTTCTGTTGAGAGCCTTGTATATATTTCTGATTTTCCAGTTCGTACCTTGTTTGATTCTGGTGCATCGCATAGCTTTATCTCATCTGATCTTGTTGATAGTTTACACCTTAGTACTAGCTTGGTAGATGATCCCGTCTGTGTCTCAAATCCTATTGGGGGTTCCGCCCATTTGTCTATGATATGTGGGGATTTGAGGATCTCTATACTGAGTGTAGAGTTCTTGTGCAGTGCTTATGTTCTTGGTTTTAGGGGATACGGATTGATATTGGGCATGGATTGGCTGTCCAGATATGGAGCCATTCTTGATTGTGAGCATAGGGTTGTGAGGCTCGTGACTCGCCTCGGAAACACCCTAGAGATTTCTTGTGATCCGAGAGGTCCCGTCATGTTGTGCTATCTGGAATCACTCGACTCGTCAATGGAAACTCTTCAGTCTGTGAGAGTGGTTCGAGAGTATCCGGATGTTTTCGATGAAGTTAGGGGGTTGCCCCCTAAGCGAGAGATTGATTTCCGCATTTATCTGGTGGATAATGCAAAGCCTGTTTCTTTGCTCGTTCGGCACATGGCTCCGCGTGAAAGGCGGGAGCTAAGTAAGCAAGTGAAAGAGTTGCTTGAGAAGAACTTCATTAGACGAAGTATATCTGAATGGGGAGCGCCTGTGGTATTTGCTACCAAGGCGGATGGTTCTCTCCGACCTTGCGTTGACTATCGAGAGTTGAATAAGCTGACTAAGAAGAACAGACACCCGTTACCGAGGATTGATGATCTCTTTGACCAGCTTGTCGGTGCTTCTGTTTTCTCTCAGCTTGATCTTGCTACGGGGTTCCATCAGCTCAGGGTAGCTGAAGATAGTATAGACAAGACTGCGTTCAGAACTCCAGATGGATTCTTCGAATGGCTTGTCATGCCGTTCGGGTTGACTAATGCACCCGCATATTTTGTGGACTTGATGAGTAGGGTGTTCAGGGAGTTCTTGAACAAGTTTGTCGTGGTCTTCGTAGATGATATTCTGATCTTCTCTAAGGATGAGGAAGAGCACGCAAGGCATCTCATGGAGGTGATGGATACACTTAGAGCGCATCAGTTGAAGGCCAAGTTCTCCAAGTGTCACTTTTGGAGAAGGGAAGTTAGATTCCTTGGGCATATAGTATCTAAGCAAGGCTTAGCGGTGGATCCCGCTAAGGTAGTGGCAGTTCAGGATTGGAAGACTCCAAGGAATGCAACCGAAGTGAGAAGTTTTCTAGGTCTTGCGGGTTTTTACCGGAAGTTCATCAAGGACTTCGCAAAGATATCCGCTCCTCTCACTAAATTGACGAAGAAGAATTTAGTTTTTGCTTGGAGCATAGAATGCGAGCTTGCTTTTCAGAAGCTCAAGAGAGCCCTCACATCAGCACCTGTTCTAGCTTTGCCCGATGGAGGGAAGTTATTTACCGTATACACCGATGCATGTGGCACGGGGTTAGGAGCTGTTCTTATGCAAGAAGGAAGAGTGATATGCTTTGGCGGTAGACAACTCAAAGTGCATGAGAAGAATTATCCCACTCATGACTTAGAGTTGGCAGCAATAGTATATGCACTCAAGGCTTGGCACCATTATCTTCTGGGAGAAAGATTTGAGCTTTATACCGATCACAAGTCATTGAAGTATCTCTTTTCTCAGAAGGATCTAAATCTGAGGAAACAAAGATGGATGGAATTCTTGGCGTCCTACGATTTTGAGATAGCTTATACCCCTGGCAAGGGGAATGTGGTAGCAGATGCATTGAGTAGAAGAAGGTTGACCCTAAGTCCTCTATTCGTTGAGATGAAGAATTTAGAGTATGTGGCAACCTTTGATTTCTCTTTGGCGATTGAGTCGATGACCGGTTCTTTAGCATCTCTGGAACTCAGACCTACCCTTCTTGATCAAGTTGGGGCTTCGCAGAGAGAAGACCCTCAGATAGTTGAGATTATGGATAAGCTAATTCGAGGAGAGACGTCTAGTCATCTCGCTCGATATTCTATTGATGACAAGGGTTGGCTGAGGAGAGACGGAAGGTTATGTGTTCCAATGGTAGAAGATCTAGTAAGAAGAGTTCTTGAGGAAGCACATCACTCTAAGTTGACTATACATCCGGGCGGAGATAAGATGTATAAAGATATGAAGCTCATTTTCTTTTGGCCTGGGATGAAGAAGGATGTGGCAGAATTTGTCTCTAGATGTATCATTTGCCAGCAAGTTAAGGCCGAGTCGAAGAAGCCCGGTGGGCTATTGCAACCTCTAGACGTTCCACTATTGAAGTGGGAGAGTATTTCCATGGATTTTATCGATGGGCTACCAAGGTCAAGGAAAGGGAATACGAGCATTTGGGTTATTGTGGATAGACTTACGAAGAGTGCTCATTTCATTCCGGTGAAGAGCAAGAGGACCGCATCTTGGCTAGCGTCTGTATATCTTCGTGAGATTGTGAGACTACATGGAGTCTCTTCTAGTATAGTCAGTGACTGTGACCCAATCTTTACAAGTCAATTCTAGAATAGCTTGCAAGAAGCTGTGGGCACTAGGTTGAATCTAAGTACGACTTATCACCCACTGACGGACGGTCAAACCGAAAGGGTGAATAGGGTACTCGAGGATCTGTTGAGGCTTTGTATTCTGGATTTTGGTGGTACTTGGGAAGACCATCTTCCTCTTGTTGAGTTTGCATATAATAACAGTTATCAGGCAAGCATAGGGATGGCACCATTTGAAGCTTTATATGGGAGGCCGTGCAAGTCGCCTACATGTTGGTGGGAGACTACAGATGAGCTTATACTTGGGCCTGATATGATCAGAGATACATCCGAGAAGATCGAGTTGATTCAGAGACGGATGAAAGCGGCCCAAGACCGACAAAAATCCTATGCTGATAAGCGAAGAACGGATTTGGAGTTTGATGTTGGGGATATGGTTTTCGTGAAGGTTTCTCCTTTGCGGAATGTGGTCCGATTTGGAGCTGTTGGGAAGTTGGCACCGAGGTTTGTTGGACCATTCCCTATTATAGAGAGGATCGGGCAGATGGCTTATAGAGTGAAGTTGCCCGAGAAGCTTGCTGGAGTACACGATGTTTTTCATGTCTCGCATCTCCGGAAGTGTTTACATGAATCAGCAGAGGTTGTTGAGCCAAGTGTTCTAAAAGATGTAGAAGTGGAGAAAGAGGCTACCTTGAGGAGAGCTCCGATTCGTATCTTGGGGACGGAGACCAAGAAGCTAAGGAATCGAGAGGTCAAATTGGTGAAGGTTCAATGGGGTGAAGCCGAAGAAGATGCAACTTGGGAAACCGAGGAGAAGATGCGTGGGCTTTATCCATTCCTTTTTGAGGGTACACTCTCAATCTCTTTTCTTTGTTAGCATATCTTTCTCTTTGCTATCCATGTTTATCTAGTTTATCGTGTTAATCTTATCATGAGAACCTTAGGTAGAAACCCTTTGGATGAAACATGTGTTTGAAACATGTTATGCTTGATGGTTGCAAGTGGTTGCAAGTGTTTGCAAGTGGATACTCGTGGATGCATAATACACGTTAGGCACTAAGATCGGCTCACACACTTTCATACCGCATATGCATGAGTGTTTATGCTTATTCATGGATGAAAACTTGTTATGCTATCACGTGGATGTTGCATATGGATGAATGTTATGTGCACTCATGTAGAGATTATAAATTATGTTAGGAATTTGCATACATATAGACTCATTTCACTAACATATTTTGCATTAAGGGGGTTTACTGAATCAGTAACCTCCTGATTTTCGCATTAGATAAGTACATATACACACACCTTTGCATATGATCATACAGCATTTAGAACCTTTTAAGGACAATGATTGCTCATGGATGATGTTTTGAGTAGATGGATGATGGATGGTAGGATACGTTCTTCCTAACTTGGAGATTTCGGGGACGAAATCCTTTAAGGAGGGAAGAATGTAACAACCCGTATTTTTGAATAACATGTTATAACATAAATGGAGGCAGAATTAAACTGTAAAATCTGAATCAAGGGAAACGGGCTATGCCATTGCGTTCGTCTCGGAAAAATACGCGAAATAGAGTCCGAGTTTTCGAAAATCGGAGTCCGTATGACCAAGATATGGCCTCGCGAAGTTTCACGAAAAATTCCCAAATTAAAGTATACTTAATTAAGTGAAATGGGTTGCCCAGAGAAATATATATATATTGATATATATATATAATTGAAAATTAAATAAATAAATATGCAAAAATGTTCAAAATAGCGATTGGGAGAGGGGAATAACCGAACCGGCCGATTTTTGAGGTCGACCCGAGCTCGCTGGGTCGACTAGGGGTTAATCCAGGGTGTTTGGCTGTCAACCCGTGGGCCGATTCGCTCAAATGCAGATTTTGCATTTGAATGGTTCTCATGGTTCATCTTTAATCTAAAGGCCCTAGATGGTTCCTACACTTGACTTCTTCCCCAAGACATGCTTTGATGGCTTGGATTGAATCTAGGTTTAATCCTATGGCCTAAAACACTTTCCTAATCTATAAATAAGACCCTAACCTACCCTAAATCATCATTATTCATTCATACAACTAAACTATGGCAAAATCAATCCTCTCATGGCCTCCTCTCTCTTCATAAAATTCCTAAGTAAATTCCTAAGTGATTTTCCATGCATACAAGTGTTTTCAAACTTGTATGAGCATCATTGGCTTGCATTCAAGTCAAGTTTATATATTTGCATCATAAAGAAAGAGTCTTGATCATTTTGGCTCAAGGGTTTTGCTTGCATTTTGGGTTTAATTGATTTCATAAGGGCTTTGTCATATTTTTGTGACTTCTTAAGCATTGTAAGCCCTATTCTACTTTCGTACTTAAACTCTAAAGTTAAATGTATGATATGCAAGTTTATCATGTTGTGATATGCAAGTTTATATGCAAGTTTATCATGTTGTGGTATGAAAGTTTATATGCAAGTTTATCATGTTGTGATATGCAAGTTTATCATGTTGTGATATGCAAGTTTATCATGTTGTGATATGCAAGTTTATATGCAAGTATGCCAAGTTATGTTATGCAAGTTTGGGTTGAACATTTTGTTCATGCTATCATGTTATGCAAGCTTATTTTGGGTTTATGAACATAAAGCTTTAAGCTTTATGCCAAAGGTTGCATTTTAGCAACATGTAAGTTATCATATCTCTTATGATAACTTGCATGTGAGGCTAAATGCGAACTTATGGCCATCTCTACATGTCATTTAGCACCATGTATCACCAATATGCTAAGTTTGGTTTTATGCATGCTTTTGAGGCCTAAAAATGTAATATGCAAGTGTATGAACATATGAACATTTCATATGCCACCATGTTAAGCTTGTGGCTTCAATACCTTTATGTCATGATTATGCCAAGTTCCCTCTTTCTATCCTTTATGCGCTATTGCGATATGTAAGCGATGGGATTGCGTTTGGGGTTGGGTAAACTTAAAAGACATAAAACATAAGCTTGGGAATTTACCTATTAAGTTAGGTCTACCCATTGGGAATTTACCTATTAAGTTAGGTCTACCCAATTGCTTGAAAACTTGTAACATGTTTTGGAAACATGATGGACATGACACTTAGAAAAGATAAGTGTGGCCAACTCGAGGTTGGGTTGAGTTTGTAGCGTAAACCTACCCGGAACCGACCGGCTTAACTAGTTGCTACAAACAATAGGACCCAATGTGAGAAGTTGGTCATGTTGTACCTTGAACCCGAGGTTAGACCAAGTTGTGGTGTAAAGCTACCCGGACCCGCCCGGCTTAACTAGTAACCACAACAATGTCTAATGTGAGAGGTTAAGGCGCATTAAATTAATTAATGCCTCGTGATTAGGGTTAAGTCATGGTCCACTTAATACTTAACCAATTTGGGCTTGGTAGATTAATCGGGGTTAAGTCGTGAACTCATCGTTACACTTAACCAAGGTAATCCAGGATTAGCAAGAGGGTTAAACCGTACTTAACCCACTAGAAAAATCCTAGCAATGGGGGCCCACTCCAGCAGTAATCCCAAGTTAGTATCATCATGACCCTAGGGACTAGGCTAGGGTGGGGGCACGATTACTGGACTGGAGGTAAGTGACCAAAAGCGACGGCAGAGGGTACGCCGGTGTAGTTCCGGGCGGACTCTGGTCGTGCACATAGTCCGTAGCCGGAGAAAACATGCACGGGTACCAGTAGATCGGGACTGTGCACTCATGTTCATGGTGTCCAGGGGTTGACACCTAGGGCTTGATACGCCCAAAGGGTGGACCCGGCACAGTTCGACTACAATTATGATTGGGCCGTATTGACACCAACACGTGACGAGTTAGGCTTAGGGAGCCGATCGACTAGACCGTTTGGTTGGACCTTGTATTAGGGTCATTTCATGTTATTGGGCCAAAGCTTGGGCCAAGGGATTAATACTTTTTTATTCAAGTCATGTTAGTTTGCTAGTACACCTGTGGTGCAAAACCTTAATCCTGATTATGCGATGACACCTTTATCTACCTTGTTAGTTAATCATCATGCTAGTATATTGTTATCCTTATGTTCATCCCTGCTGCTCATGCCAGTTAACTTTATCAGTTTACATTGATTGTAGTAGGGCTTACTCAGTCTTTTTGACTGACCTGTTTTCTTTCGCCTCTTTTCTTCCGTTTCCTCCCCCCCCCCCCCCCCAGGTTCTCAGGGAGGGAATACTGGAGCTTAGCTTGGATTTCGGATTGCTTGCTTGTGGGATTTCAGCTCATGTACGGTTTCGACATGAAGCTAGCTATGGTTACCACTTAATTGGGGATAGCACTTATTTATTTCAGTTTTTCAGTTGATGTTGTTTTATCTAGACTTGTTTATTTGGAAAGCTATGTTGTACCAGACTTGTTTTGAAATCTTCCGCTGTTTTATCTATGTTATTTACTCTGTTTACATATATACATATGTTCTTGTTCTGCCTTGATATATCATTATGCATGTTTACCTGATTCAAACGCCCCTCCAAAGTCAGAGTGCTTGCAAGAGCCACCCTGGTGGATGTGGGGTGTTACACCAATGGTTCCAGTTTCGTGAAAATCCGACGGTCGGACATTCCACACTAGTCGTTTGAAGTTACGGTTTCAAAATTCAAACTACAGCGTCGTTATACGATTTAATTTAATTATATTTTATTTATATATAAATATAAATGATTTTGATGTTGTTTTTCTTTAGATTTGAATTAAACATTCCAGACAATCCAACCATTGGATTTTTACAAAGTTGGTGTCATTGGAAAGATATTTCCAAGGCGAACCCAGCGGTTGTGGTTTCGGG
Organism: Allium sativum; assembly: GCA_030737875.1. Classification (NCBI taxonomy): domain Eukaryota; kingdom Viridiplantae; phylum Streptophyta; class Magnoliopsida; order Asparagales; family Amaryllidaceae; genus Allium; species Allium sativum. Next base: position 545,037,315 of record CM060913.1, on the reverse strand, counting down.
AAAATCCGATGGTCGGATTTCTCGTACTAATCGATTCAAATTACGATTTCAAAACACGAACTACACGGCTTCGATTCCTTTCCATTCTATTTATATTTATATATATGTATATAAATATAGTTCATTCTTTAATTTCAACATCGTTTTCACTTCTTTAATTTCAACATCGTTTCCACTTCTTTAATTTCAACATCGTTTTCACTTCAAATATTTCACTAACGCCTTTATATTTCAAAAAAATTCGCCATAACCACCTTTGTACGGGAAGGGGTTTGGAAATTTATTGGGCCGTGTTAGGTACCTAATAAATCCTATAAAGCATCCACATATTTATAATGATATATTCTGGTGTTTACAGGGGAGCGTGTATAGATAATAACTTCAGAGAATAAATTCTCGTCACCCTGTCAAGCCTGAGGGAGCGTGTATTTTTAATTACTCCAGAGTATAAATCCTCGTCACCTCATCCCGTGTAGGAATAAATAGTCCATGTGCCGTATCTAATGACTAGAGAGACGTGATTATTGTCAACTCCAGACCCGTGTGGGGTATTTATTAATTTGGCAATTTATCGTTATATTTTATATAGTCCATATCAGTCATCAGTTCAACCTGTAGTATATAATCATCGCCATACAAGCCTCTCGCTCGTATGGTAAATCTTCAACCTCGTCACACAAGCTCCAAATGCTTATGTGGAATATGATGAAGTATGCCTATCGTCAAGAAGTATGCCATGTAGTGTAGTTCAAAATTAATTGTTACTATCCTATGGCGATGTTTATTATTTCACAAAGAATAACCAGCACTCCGCATCCAATGGCATTCACAGGAGTTGATATAAAAATAAAATTGTGCAGCCAACTCATCAAAGCTTACCTATTTGTCGGGCACGCAAATAATTTCTTTACTCTATAGCTAATCCATTTTCCCTGTTCGACACATGTATATATATGCAGAACAAAGCTAATAATAATATTTCTAGCGAACTAATATTTATTTCAACACGTGTGTATTTTTATCAAAGCGTATACATGATAAAAGTAATATTTTTATCATTAAAAATATTTATTCAACACGTGGATGTTATTAACACTTCATATTCACCATAAAAATATAATTTTTATTGTCTAATCAAATTATTTCAAAATACGAATAACATTCAACACATGAATCTCAATTCAACAAATGAATTTCAATTCAACACATGAATATTCTCTATAGTTTGTATATATATAAAAATGTGATTTTTATCGTTAAAGCTATTTATTTAAAATTCGAATAACATTCAACACATGAATTTCAATTCAACACATGAATATTCTCTATAGTTTGTATATATATAAAAAATATGATTTTTATCGTTAAATCAATTTATTGAAAATTCGAATAACATTCAACACATGAATTTCAATTCAACGAATGAATTTCAATTCAACACATGAATATTCTTTATAGTTTGTATATATATAAAAATGTGATTTTTATCGTTACATGAATTTCAATTCAACGAATGAATTTCAATTCAACACATGAATATTGGTTTCAGCATATGTAATTAATTTCAACAAATGAAAATTATTCTAACACATGAATATTTCAGAAAATTTCGGCAGCATAACGACAGGGTCGTTAAAACCGGGACCGTCCCTAGTACGGGTCCTCGCTCTACCTTAAAACCTCGCAGTTTTTGACAATGGGGGATCATGCATCTAGTTCGCACGCAGGCAGCATGTTTTATTTTCATTTCCACAATCCTATTCTAATTTGTTTCAACCACAAGAGGGTATTTTTCAACAACAAAGGTATTTTTCAACCACAAACAATTATTTCCAACCATTCGTCATACTATATATTTTCACGCCAATCACAAGCAATAAATATCGTCCATGGTCTGTGGACGAGGGGAGTATATATATATATATATATATTATTTCTATAATTCACTTGCATTTCATCACAATTCAAAGCATATATGTTTCATACAACGCTTTTTTATTTTGTACATCGCTAATATAACTTATACAACACATGTACATGAGGTATACAATGCTATATAATTTACACTTCGCTTATATAATTTATACAACACGATTCCATTCACACAATTTAATTTAGATTCCTCACATTGGTTTTTGAAGTGCTAAAAATCATATGTAGATCAGAAAAATCCGCGGCTTCTGCTAGATGGTAGAGAGCCTCCCTGCGGTCCCGATGTTTCCTGTTTCATCGAATTTCGTTAAAACACTAAAAAGACATGAATTTTCAAAGTTTTGCAACACTTAAAAGTGTTATTTTCATTTCAGAAATTTCAGAGCCGATACCTTCCCAAACCTTTGAAACTAGGTTTATATTTTTCGATCGATCTGTGCAATTTCGTCACGATCGGATGCTGCAACGTCGAAGAGCTTCGAACAAGCTTTCCAGCGCCTGTGGTGGCACCCAACTCGATGGCCTCTCTGATGCTCGGCGGCGCTCAAAAGGTGGTGACTTCCTCGAGGTAGAACGACGCAAATACCAGATGGTTTCTGTTGTGGCTTGTATTGATTGGAAGAGGGCGGAAAGGCGAACGGAAAAGTCAACTGGGGGGGTGGCAAAAACGCCTGTGGTGGCGGCGATCGGGCTTGGAAGTTTCGAGGGTGTTTCCGTCGTTCGTTCGTAGGGTTTGACCAGTTTTTCAGAAGAGGGAGAAAAGTGAGGTTATTTTCTATTATATTTAAATTTTAAATTCCTAAAATATCCTTTTTAACCAACGTACACCAATTTCAACCCAATGACTGTCGCCCCCACCTAAATACCCCCATTCCGGACACAATGGGATATGTTTCGTTGGCCAATTCGTCTGTTACAGTCAGTTAATTTTCAAATTAAAGTATAAAACATTTAATATTCAATTTGAACGTACATTTCAATTTGCCAGGGCCACAAACTGAATCGAAAAATTCCAGAAAAATAAATCTAGCTTTGTTTTGACGATACGGTCCCAATAAAACCAGTTTCGTTGAATTCTGAGATCGTATGCAAAATGGCCATTTTCAGGTTGACCCATTTTAACGGAAATTGACCAATCACATTTTCTTTTGCCCCGCTCACATACTAGCTTCAAAAATTATGAAATTTGAAACCTAGCAATAGTTTGACATCCCAAATCCAACAAAAGTGGTTTCGTCGAATTCCGAGGTCGTATGCAAAATATCTATTTTCAAGGGCTATATATTCTATATAGCGACCTCTCTGAAAATTCATTTGTCCATAACTTTTGATTCCTGCTATGAAACTTTGATTTTTTGGATTCGTTAGAAAGGTATTCATAAACATATTTAAATATTTTTGGTTTCACTAAAATCGGTTATATTTTCCACCCGGTACAGTCAGACAAAGTTTGTATTCAAATTTTCAAACTGCCTCGCTATCTCCAATCCATTACTTTATTGAAATATGCTATTTTATTTGTTTAAATTCTTTGACAATAACCAATTATAAAAATTTTAAATTGGTTCACATTTTCTGGGTTATTACAATCTCCCCCACTTAAAACTTTTCATCCTCGAAAAGGAAACAACAGCAAAGTAGGAAACAAAATGTAAATGCAAAGTATTGTAAAGGTACCTTGCACCGGAGTTAGTCAGAGATGTCCACTCTGCATTTGGGGTAGGCTTGCTTAATGCTTTCCTCAGTCTTTCAAGTAGTCTCTAGGATCACTACTCCACTGCACTTTAACTAAATGAATCTTTTTGCTCCTTAGCTCCCTAGTTTCTTTGCCAACGATCTTCAATGGCTCTCTTCTGACTGCTAATTCTGGAGTAATTTCCAAGTCCTGTTGTGCTGCTTCTTCTACAACAAGATCCAAATCATTTACATGTTTTCTGAGTTGAGATACGTGGAACACATCATGCACTCCAGGCAACCAATCAGGTAATGAAACCCTATATGCAAGAGTTCCAATCCGTTCAAGTATAGGAAAGGGACCAATGAATCTCGGTGCCAACTTCCCAGTTTTGCAAAATCTGATTACTCCCCTCATTGGAGAAACTCTTAAATAAACATAATCGCCAACGGCAAATGACAAATCTCTTCTTCTCGCATCAGCATAACTTTTCTGTCGGCTTTGTGCGGTTTTCAATTGCTTCTTAATGAAATCGACTTTATCAGATGCTTCTCGAATCATATCGGGCCCCAACACAAGTCTATTGCCAGGTTCTACCCAACATGCGGGAAATCTGCACGGTCTACCGTATAACGCTTCAAATGGCGACATTCCCAAACTTGCTTGATAGCTATTGTTATAAGAGAATTCTGCCAAATGTAAGTGATCTTCCCATGACCCGCCAAAATCAATTATGCAAGCCCACAGTAAATCTTCTAGAATTCTATTCACCTGCTCTGTTTGGCCGTCTGTCTGAGGGTGATAAGCGGTGCTTAGATTCAATTTGGTTCCCAATTCTGTCTGGAATGCTTCCCAGAATTTGCTAGTAAATAGGGGATCTCTATCACTGACTATATTGAGCGGCACTCCATGCAGTTTAACTATTTCTTTGAAGTAAATCTGTGCTAAACTTTGAGCCGTTCTGTTGGATATGACAGGTATGAAATGGGCAGTCTTCGTGAAGCGATCTACGATCACCCATATACTGTCGTTTCCTTTCTTAGTTCGAGGTAAACCATCAATGAAGTCCATCGAAATCTGCTCCGACTTCCATCCTAGAATTTCTAATGGTTGTAATAGTCCAGCCAATTTCTGCTGATTGCTCTTAACTTGTTGACAGGTGGGACATCGACTAACATATATTGAAATGTCCCTTTTCATTGATCTCCACTAGAATGTACGCTTGATATCATTGTACATTTTGCTCACACCGGGATGGATGCTTAGTTTGGACTTATGACATTCATCAAGTATTTCCATTCGAAGCTCTGGAAGATTTGGGATGCAAATTCTGTCCTTTATTCTAAGAACTCCATTGTCATCGAGTCGGAAACTTGTGGATTCACCTCCCTTGACTCTCTGACTAATTCTCTGAATAAATTCATCGTCTTTCTGGAGAATAGTAATCTTATCTTCTAAGGAAGAAGTAATGATAAAACTGGCGATGATTTCATTCTTTCTGCTAAGAGCATCTGCTACAACATTGGCTTTCCCTGGAGTGTATAGAATCTCAAAATCGTATGCTGCAAGGAATTCTAACCAACGCTGTTGTCTCAAGTTTAGATCTTTATGAGTGAATAGATACTTCAATGATTGATGATCAGTAAACAGCTCGAACTTATCACCCAATAAATAATGCCTCCAGATTCTCAAAGCAAACACGATAGCTAACAACTCAAGATCATGAGTTGCATAGTTCCTTTCATGCGGCTTCAGCTGACGGCTGGCATAAGCGACCACTTGGCCCTTTTGCATTAATACTGCACCAAGCCCTCTAATAGAAGCGTCTGTCCATACAGTCAAGTCCTGGTTTCCTTCTATAATGGTTAATACTGGAGCCGTTGTCAATTTCAGTTTCAGCTCCTGGAAAGCTTCTTCACATTCGGGAGTCCATTTGAATTTCTCATGCTTCTTGGTAAGCTTTGTTAATACACCAGATATCTTTGAAAAATCCTGAATGAATTTCCTATATTAACTAGCCAATCCAAGAAAACTTCGAACTTCTGTGGGGGTAGTAGGCTGTTTCCAATTCTGAATCACTGTAATTTTGCTTAGATCTACAGCAATCCCTTCCTTTGATAGCATATAGCCAAGGAACTTAACTTCATCCTGCCAGAAGACACACTTAGAAAATTTAGCTTTCAAGACATTTCTCCCCAGAATTATCAACACTTGTTCTAAATGTTTTGCATGCTCGCCTTCTGACTTGGAGTAGATTAAAATGTCATCGATGAAGACCAGAACAAATTTATTATTCAATACACCACGGAACACTCTGTTCATAAGATCGACGAAGTATGCCGGAGCGTTACACAAGCCGAACGGTATTACTAACCATTCGTAGAATAAATCGGGACCCCTGAAGGCTGTCAAAGGAACACAGTCTTCGGCTATACGTAATTGGTGGAAACCTGTAGCTAGGTCCATTCTGGAGAATACTGTCGCCCCATTTAATTGATCTAACAGATCATCTATACGTGGCAAGGGATATTTGTTTTTCAGTGTCTGCTTATTGAGATCTTGGTAATCAACACAAAGTCTTAGAGTACCGTCTGATTTCGGGACAAACACTACTGCTGCTCCCCAAGCTGAAAAGCTCGGTCTGATCAGGCCTTTCCAAAGCAATTCTCGAGTTTGGCTGCCTAACTCTTCTTTTTCTTTCGGGGCCATTCTTCTAATTGGGTGTACTACTGGTCGAGCATTAGGAATTAGATCTATTCTGAATTCAATCTCTCTTTGCGGAGGTAAGTTTTCGACTTCTTCAAACACATCCGCATAGTTTTTAACGACCGGTATCTTTTCTAATGAAGTGGGAATAACTTCCAAAGAAGACAAAAATTCTTTTCTATTTGGATCAGAACCGTGACATGGTATAGTGATATGCCCAAGTTTTGTTTTAACTTTCATGATTCTTTCGGCACATCTAACTTCGGCCTTATATTTTGTCAACCAGTCCAGCCCCAGTATAACATCAAATTCGGAAAGGTCCATGACAATCACTTTAAAAGGAAATCGGTATCGAGAAAAGGAAATAGGTACTCTACAATATGAACTGAGACTAACAGAACCCCCTATTGGGTTTTTAACTTTAATTGGTTCCTTAAGCTTTCTTTGTTTCAATTTTAACTTGTGAACAGTGTTACCAGAAATGAAGCTACGTGATGCACCAGTATCAAAAAGTACAGAAACAGGAAAATTTTTAATGGTAAGGGTACCTCCCAAGACGTCGGGTTTACCTCATCCATCGGTGATAGCTGGTGAGGTCTCCCCGTCATAAACATGAGCCATCTGTGCATTCTGCTTCAAAGGACAATTCCTGCTATAGTGCCCTTTCTTATGGCAGTTGTAGCATTCGGCTGAGCTGTGGTCTGGATTTGCCTTTAGCTTCTTTGGGGCTTTGCACACATTAGAAAAATGTCCTGTCTTCCCGCAGTTGTAGCAGCTTCCTTTAGGTATCTTTCCAGATTGCTGAGTAGCGGCCGCTGAAATGCTGGACTCTGGCTGATCTCCTGAAGCTTTGCGCTTGTTTCCATCTTGGCTTTTGGCGCGGTCTTGGTTGGAGTGTCTTTCATCCAGATCTTCGTAATTGCAGGCCATTTCTACCAATTCTGAGAATGAGATTTTGATGTTGCTCATGGCTCTGTCATGATACTTGTTCCATAGCCCAAATATAAACCTCTTGTTCTTAGCTTTGGTTGTCATAATAAGCTCTGGAGCATAGCGCGATAGCTGAGTGAATTTGTTGAGGTAGACTTGGATAGAGAGATCTCCCTGTTGGAGATTAGCAAACTGATCACGCATCCGCTCTAAGGCCTGCTCAGGTACGAACTTCTCCTTGAACATGGTCTTGAATTGCTCCCAGGTCCTAACAGTACCCGCCACATCTTCGGAGGTGATGGCATCCCACCACAACTCGGCTTCTTCCTGTAAGAGCCAAATACCTAGACGTGCCTTGTTGTGGGTCCCCAATCCCATGCCCCCAAAAATCTTTTCACAAGTCTTCAACCAAGCAATAGCCTCTGTCACTGTACCAAGGCCAGAAAAGGGTTTTCCTCCCAGGTTCCTGTATCTCTTTGCTACCTTGTCTAGCTCAAAGTCCTGGGGTGCTGGTGGTTGTATAATATAGCCCTCCTCAGCTACGGGGATATTCCCCCGTCCTCCTGCTCTACCACCTCGGCCACCTCTGGCTGCTGCTGCTCGTGTAGCCATCAGATAAAGTACTGTATAAGCAAGAAAAGAGTCAAGCTCACAGAAATGATAACTTTTATATATGATAAAGCAGGGGAACATAAGGAAAGATAATGATGTACTGATCAAATTGTCTTGTTAATCTTCTTAGCTCATTCTAGGACATCACTATCCTATCTCTAATGAGCCACTCGCCTTACAACACTACTGATTCTATTCTGATGGGGTGTTTAATGTGTTAGATTCCGGAAATAAGGTAAACCAAATCTCTGATACCAACTGTGACGATCCCAAAATCCGTGTGACGGTATTAAGGATAATCATTGGAATATAACACATCAATCATCATTGCAGAGTATAGATAATAGCAAAAACAATAAATAGAATAATTTTACATAGATATGACAGCGGAATCATAATATGTAACAACATCAGAATAGCACAACGTAGGATATAACTTAGTAAATAAAAGGGGAATGATCAGTCACCATCGCCATAGGCGGAATATATACATACAGTGAGACATAATAAGTGTATCAGTCTACAACGCTGAAGGCTGTACATATACATATGATAATAAGTACTGGAAGTAAAGCAGTCAGCATCGCCATAGGCGGAATCATATTACATATAAAATAATGGCGGAAAATGTCAAAGTCATCTCGGTGAAGTCGGCCTCGCCATGAGCAAAAAGTGCACTCCATACTACAGTGCTGAGCCAAAACAACCTGTCATCTGCGAACTAGGCTGCCCGTGTGAAAATAAGGGGACCCGCATTTGCAAAGTGAAGCAAATAACGAGTCAGTCATGGGGACTGGTATGAGAAATCTACTTAACAGTTTAAACAACAGTAATAAGCAAATCAAAGGACCACGCCACAATCGCGGAACGGGTTTACTCCAGTGATTGCTGGTGCGTTTAAAGCAAACTAAATTATTTAAAACAACGCAATGCTTTTAAAAAGAATGTAGCCATTATAAGACTCAAGTCCCATCATACAATGCAACACAAGTCGGAGGATAGAGTTTTACCTAATAATGGCCAAATATGCTTAATACGTGTAAAGCAAAATCATTTGATATTATTACTAGAGCATATATGTTTCAAAAACGAATAGCATCATAAATATCAATCATAGGTGGCATAGCTACCATATACTATGTCGCCATACTAGTTCTACAATCAAATCCGTTATTTCGTATTGGAAATTGGGTTTCCGTCGTGAGTCGAGGCAAGGGGCAAGCTCCTCTCCGCTTCGAGACATTCTAGCAAATGCCTCAGGACTACGCACTCTGGGTAACCCTTGGATCGGTTGGGCCGGTCCTATCTTACGTTTGAGGATTAGTTATTCCTGAACACACGTTTCCCGGTCCTTACAGACCTAAAATCGAGGCGCCTCGCATTTCAACAACCACAAAGGTGAAAAGTAGATATAAATGTCAGGGCTGGTAGGTCACTGACACCACCATAGCTAGAAAGAAATGTCTTGCTCTCCCAGCGGTCCGTATCCCGTTTTTAACTCATATCGAGGTTTGAGGCTCGTGAATCCACGCTATACACAAAGCCAGGCCACGTAGGCCGTGCTTTGATCATCGAACAGCAGACTTTGCTTTGCAATAGAAGCCTTGGTCACTGCATCTTGGCATGCCACATAGGCAATCCACTCTATACGACTGATTTCTATCGATATATAACCTCTGAGCTCGTACGTCTCAGAGAAGGGCGTTAAGAAAAAGAATAAATTCTCCACCGCCAAACAGATATATATTTGACAGAGATCAATCAATATAGAACGAAATCCAATGTCAGACACACAGTCCATTTACAAGTCCGTTCTGGGTCTAAACGAAACCGGAGGCACCAAATTCCTCGTATATCTGTACAATCAACACATAGACGGCTACTACTTCTGTTCCTTCACGGTAGCTACTCCAATCAGGAACCTCAGCAGCGCCCATCCAACCGATACGAAGATCGTCGGTCTTGAATCGTCTTTGTATTTTCACCTTCGAATCGTTCGATCAATTATTTGAAATGAGGATTAGCTCGGCATTTTCAAATAATTCACGTAATTAGAATTCAAATCAATTCTTTCCATGGTTATATTATTCGACATTCATTTTTCAGTTCTTTAGTATTATTTTCGTGTCAAACACATACAACCATCAAATATCAAGCAGATCAAGACAAATTGGTTTATTTCCAATCCATGTTGCTTATAATATTTTATAACGATTTTCCGCCATTTTTATTTATTTAAAAATGGCCATATTTAATTAAACGACGTTTCAGGTCGTGCCGTGGCACTGGCGCTGTTTTCCCCCTAATTTGTTTTACACATATCGGAAAATCTAACCGTTGGATTTCTACAAAGTCTATACCACTGGGAAGATATTCCCAAAGCGAACCCAACGGTTCTAGTTTCGTGAAAATCCGACGGTCGGACCTTCCACACTAGTTGTTTGAAGTTACGGTTTCAAAATTCGAACTGCAGCGTCATTATTCGATTTAATTTAATTATATTTATATTTATATATAAATATAAATGATTTTGGCGCTGTTTTTCTTCAGATTTGAATTAAACATTCCAGACAATCCAACCGTTGGATTTTTACAAATTTGGTGTCGTTGGAAAGATATTTCCAAGGCGAACCCAGCGGTTGCGGTTTCGGGAAAATCCGATGGTCGGATTTCTCGTACTAATCGATTCAAATTACGATTTCAAAACACGAACTGCAAAGCTTCGATTCCTTTCCATTCTATTTATATTTATATATATATAAATATAGTTCATTCTTTAATTTCAACATCGTTTTCACTTCTTTAATTTCAACATCGTTTCCACTTCTTTAATTTCAACATCGTTTTCACTTCAAATATTTCACTAACGCCTTTATATTTCGAAAAATTTCACCATAACCTCCTTTGTACGGGAAGGGGTTTGGAAACTTATTGGGCCGTGTGACGTACCCAATAAATCCTATAAAGCATCCACATATTTATAGTGATATATTCTGGTGTTTACAGGGGAGCGTGTATAGATAATAACTCCAGAGAATAAATTCTCGTCACCCTGTCAAGCCTGAGGGAGCGTGTATTTTAAATTACTCCAGAGGATAAATCCTCGTCACCTCGTCCCGTGTGGGAATAAATAGTCCATGTGCCGTATCTAATGACTAGAGAGACGTGATTATTGTCAACTCCAGACCCGTGTGGGGTATTTATTAATCTGGCAATTTATCGTTATATTTTATATAGTCCATATCAGTCATCAGTTCAACCTGTAGTATATAATCATCGCCATACAAGCCTCTCGCTCGTATGGTAAATCTTCAACCTCGTCACACAAGCTCCAAATGCTTATGTGGAATATGATGAAGTATGCCTATCGTCAAGAAGTATGCCATGTAGTGTAGTTCAAAATTAATTGTTACTATCCTATGGCGATGTTTATTATTTCACACAGAATAACCAGCACTCCGCATCCAATGACATTTACAGGAGTTGATATAAAAATAAAATTGCGCAGCCAACTCATCAAAGCTTACCTATTTGTCGGGCACACAAATAATTTGTTTACTCTACAGCTAATCCATTTTCCCTGTTCGACACATGTATATATATGCAGAACAAAGCTAATAATAATATTTCTAGCGAACTAATATTTATTTCAACACGTGTGTATTTTTATCAAAGCATATACATGATAAAAGTAATATTTTTATCATCAAAAATATTTATTCAACACGTGGATGTTTTTAACACTTCATATTCACAATAAAAATGTAATTTTTATTGTCTAATCAAATTATTTTAAAATACGAATAACATTCAACACATGAATCTCAATTCAACGAATGAATTTCAATTCAACACATGAATATTCTCTATAGTTTGTATATATATAAAAATGTGATTTTTATCGTTAAAGCTATTTATTTAAAATTCGAATAACATTCAACACATGAATTTCAATTCAACACATGAATATTCTCTATAGTTTGTATATATATAAAAAATATGATTTTTATCGTTAAATCAATTTATTGAAAATTCGAATAACATTCAACACATGAATTTCAATTCAACGAATGAATTTCAATTCAACACATGAATATTCTCTATAGTTTGTATATATATAAAAATGTGATTTTTATCGTTAAATCTATTTATTTAAAATTCGAGTAACATTCAACACATGAATTTCAATTCAACGAATGAATTTCAATTCAACACATGAATATTGGTTTCAGCATATGTAATTAATTTCAACAAATGAAAATTATTCTAACACATGAATATTTCAGAAAATTTCGGCAGCATAACGGTAGGGTCGTTAAAACCGGGACCGTCCCTAGTACGGGTCCTCGCTCTACCTTAAAACCTCGCAGTTTTTGACAATGGGGGATCATGCATCAAGTTTGCACGCAGGCAGCATGTTTTATTTTCATTTCCACAATCCTATTCTAATTTGTTTCAACCACAAGAGGGTATTTTTCAACAACAAAGGTATTTTTCAACCACAAACAATTATTTCCAACCATTCGTCATACTATATATTTTCACGCCAATCACAAGCAATAAATATCGTCCATGGTCTGTGGATGAGGGGAGTATATATATATTATTTCTATAATTCACTTGCATTTCATCACAATTCAAAGCATATATGTTTCATACAACGCTTTTTTATTTTGTACATCGCTAATATAACTTATACAACACATGTACATGAGGTATACAATGCGTATATAATTTACACTTCGCTTATATAATTTATACAACATGATTCCATTCACACAATTTAATTTAGATTCCTCACATTGGTTTTTGAAGTGCTAAAAATCGTATGTAGATTAGAAAAATCCGCGGCTTCTGCTAGATGGTAGAGAGCCTCCCTGCGGTCCCGATGTTTCCTGTTTCATCGAATTTCGTTAACACACTAAAAAGATATGATTTTTCAAAGTTTTGCAACACTTAAAAGTGTTATTTTCATTTCAAAAATTTCAGAGTCGATACCTTCCCAAACCTTCGAAACTAGGTTTATATTTTTCGATCGATCTGTGCAGTTTCGTCACGATCGGATGCTGCATCGTCGAAGAGCTTCGAACAGGCTTTCCAGCGCCTGTGGTGGCACCCGACTCGATGGCCTCTCTGATGCTCGGTGGCGCTCCAAAGGTGGTGACTTCCTTGAGGTAGAACGACGCAAATACCAGATGGTTTTAGTCGAAGCTTGGATTGATTGGAAGAGGGGGGAAAGGCGAACGGAAAAGTCAACTAGAGGGGGTGGCAAAAACGCCTGTGGCGGCGGCGATCGGGCTTGGAAGTTTCGAGGGTGTTTCCGTCGTTCGTTCGTAGGGTTTGACCAGTTTTTCAGAAGAGAGAGAAAAGCGAGGATATTTTCTATTATATTTAAATTTTAAATTCCTAAAATATCCTTTTTAACCAACGTACACCAATTTCAACCCAACGACTGTCGCCCCTTGCTAAATACCCCCATTCCGGACACAATGGGATATGTTTCATTGGCCAATTCGACTGTTACAGTTAGTTATTTTTCAAATTAAAGTATAAAACATTTAATATTCAATTTGAACGTACATTTCAATTTGCCAGGGCCACAAACTGAATCGAAAAATTCCAGAAAAATAAATCTAGCTTTGTTTTGACGATACAGTCCTAAAAAAACCAGTTTCGTCGAATTCTGAGATCTTATGCAAAATGGCCATTTTCAGGTCGACCCATTTTAACAGAAATTGACCAATCACATTTTCTTTTGCCCCACTCACATACTAGCTTCAAAAATTATGAAATTCGAAACCTAGCAATAGTTTGACATCCCGGATCCAACAAAAGTGGTTTCATCAAATTCCGTGGTTGTATGCAAAATATCTATTTTCAAGGGCTATATATTTTATATAGCAACCTCTCTGAAAATTCATTTGGCCATAACTTTTGATTCCTGCTATGAAACTTCGATTTTTCAGATTTGTTAGAAAGGTAAGCAGATTTAAATATTTTTGGTTTCACTAAAATCGGTTATATTTTCCACCTGGTACAGTCAGACAAAGTTTGTATTCAAATTTTCAAACTGCCTCACTATCTTCAATCCATTACTTTATTGAAATATGCTATTTCAATTGTTTAAATTCTTTGACAATAACCAATTATAAAAAAATTAAATTGGTTCACATTTTCCGGGTTATTACACCGGTCGTCAGAGCCCACTCGGCGGTCCCCATCTCCCCTGGCTTGCGTGCAAAATCCTGGTGTTTGAGGGAGAAATTGGCGCGAGATACAACATTGTACAGGATCATATGAGGATGAATCTCTAGATCGTAGAAGCCCCTTGGATTTCATTTTGGGAATAGTTGAAATTTCACTATCAATTGGAAGAAATTTGGATTAGAAATCTGTAGGTTGTGGAGCATCAGTTTCTTTTGTGAAAGGATGGAGGCGGCTTCGGTTTGACTAGGAAGAACGTTTGACTTAGGTTTTGGCAAAGGAAGGATATATATATTTATATAATAATATTTTAATTCGTAATTTACTTATGTAATGCCATGAACTCCAATTCAAACCTAACAACTGTCGCCCTTAGCTAAATACCCCCATTCCGGATGCAATGGGATATGTTTCGTAAGCCAATTCGGCTGTTACGATTAGTTTTAATCGAAATTAAAGTATAAATCGTTATACATTCAATTTAAACGCACATTTTAAATTACCGGGGCCACATACTAACTTTAAAAATTCCAGAAAAATATTTTCTAGCTTCGTATTGATGATACAGTCTTAACAAAACTAATTTCGTCAAATTCTGAGATCGTTTGAAAAATGGCCATTTTCTGGTCGATCCAAATTGACTGAAACTGACAAAACAGGTTTAACTTCGCCACGCTCACATATTGATTCAAAAAATTACGAATTTTGAAACCTAAAAATAACTTGACATCACGGATCCAACAAAAGTGGTTTCGTTGAAAACCGAGGTCGTTTGCAAAATTTCCATTTTTAAGGGCTAGAATTACATAGTGACTATTCTGAATTTTCAACTGGACATATCTTTTGATTCCTGCTATGGAATTTTGATTTTTCGGATTCGTTGGAAAGATATTCTCAAATAGATTCTAATATTTTTGGTTTCGCTAAAATACGGTTTATTTTGAATCTTGTACATTCATTTGAGATTCGAAATCGAATTTTCAAACTACCGCGCCATTTTCAATTCCTTTTATCATTAAAATAAAATATTTATAATCTAACGACGATCTATATAAATATATACATTCGAATTTTATTCAAAATAAATTTCTATTCTCTATTATTTAAAATAATTCATTTTAAATATTCAAAATTCATCAAAATTGCCAAAATAGGAATTTTAAATCGGCTCATACTTTCCGGGTAGTTACAATTGGCTTATATTCAATATCAAATTCTGAAATCAACAAATATCATATTGGGAATAACGATATATATATATCTTCCAAATTCCTCCACAATATCCGTATAATCACGGAATCCAATATCGAAATATTCTGAAGATAAGTTCGATTCAAATCCATTCCAATTCACATATTGGAAATTCTGGTTATTTCTAAAATCATTTCAAATCCAATTCATTTATTTAAAAACATTGGATTTATAATTCTAGTTCATAACTAGTTCATTTCGATAAAAATATAATTTTATCTTTTCAAATATGGAATTTTTCATCCCTATTCTTTCCAAATCATTTATTATGATTTTACACAAATTATTGATTTTTTTATTTATTTTATCAAGGCCCAAACAGTCGATTCCCATAAACGGTCATCAAACTGCACTTACAGCGACCTTTTCCAAATTTGATTTGGACATAATTCCAAATCCAACCGTTAGATTTCAAATCCCTTATATTCATCGGAAAGCTCTTTTCGATACGATCCCAACGGTTCTGGTTTTAGGAGAATCTGGTGGTCAGATCTCCCGTAATGTCCATTCAAAGTCAATGGTCGAAATTCGCAAATTGCTACAGCGCAGGTGTTCTATTCAGGCCATTATATATATTATATATATATACATAGATATTATATATTTCGTCGATTTCCATTTAAAACGTATTTTATAAATCATTTTCAAAACGATTTCAACTTCATATTCAATTTCAAATAAAAATTGAATATTCCATATCATTAATATATAAATAATAATATTTTCAAAACACGAGATTTTGAAATCACTTCCTTTTCGATATTCATTATAAAAATGAATAAAATCGATATAGCTATCGTTCACGTCCAAATTGACGTTAATCTAATCAACACGGCTTTATATATTTAAATATTTCCGTGTCCATCCTAAATCGGACATCAAAATCAGATTTTGATCTTTTACTGAATATTATTTTAAAATGCTCATTATTTTAAAATATTCATTATTTTAAAATTTTTGTTCTTTCAGAACTGGAATCAGACACGGTCAATTACCATATAATGTTTTTTATATGGATTTCATACAACACATGTATAGAACAACTATGATAAAAAATCAACCATCTTCCAGAGTGTGTTCTACACTACATAAGAATTAAATATAAATATTTAACGCTTACCACAGTTTGTCAACCAATCGATTGACATAAAACTAAATGATTGGGATTAGTGTACGTCAAATATCATCCCAATACCCGTATGGGGTTTTGTAACATCCCAAGATTTTGTGACAATTTAAATATTAAATTTAATGTGCTTTTGAACAAAATTGTTTTAAATATTAAATTTTATGATTTATGTCGTATATTAATAAGTTATGAACTGAAATTGACTTGTTGAACAATGAACTGTAATAGCAATGTATGATAATGACGGTGTTGATAATCTATTTATATAGAAATTTGAAATTTATATTGATTAAACAACATAAAATGGATTAACTAATTTTTAGATTTATTTCATGGATAATTCTAATTTAGGGACATGAGTAATAAATCGTTTGATTATGTAATGAATTTGTACTAGTTATAAAATGTAACAATTTGCATTGATTGTAAATATACTACGATTTGGTGTATACGGTTATATATGGAGATTTAGGTTTTAATATTAAATTTTATGAATTAAAATGAGTC
This sequence comes from Allium sativum, assembly GCA_030737875.1. Taxonomy (NCBI): domain Eukaryota; kingdom Viridiplantae; phylum Streptophyta; class Magnoliopsida; order Asparagales; family Amaryllidaceae; genus Allium; species Allium sativum. The sequence goes on along the minus strand of CM060913.1, from coordinate 545,020,369 downwards.
AATAAATTTATAATTTGGCTTTAATGTTTCAGATATGAAAATTTGTGTGGTGGGGACATAATTGAATTATTTAAAAGCATTTGTGTTCAGCTTAGCTTGACAATAATGACATATATTAATTGCTTTCAAAATTATTAATTTGTTTATATTGATAACAAGGATATTTGAAATTTAATATTGAAATATTTATGTGATTTGGATTAATTAACCAAAAGCTTAACTAAATATGAGTCCAATGTTAGATTAGGACTAAGTTGGTAACGTTTAAAAGTGAATTAAGGATTGAATAATGGGAATAAATTGACTACATTAAATTTGATTAATTCCTATAATTAGTATTGTCATGTTAAATATAATTTATGAAACCAAGCAATTTATAATGTAAATGATTCCTATAACTAATATTATCCTTATTTCAAATTTGGAATAAATCATAACATTGGGTATTGAATTAAGGATGAAAACGATAAAAATGGAATGCTTTACTGGATAATTAAACCATTGAAGTTTATTGCCTATAAACTACCATTAATTCTACCCTAACTCTCCTCTGAAATATAAATTTAGGATGTGTTGAGAATCAAATCAAAAATTTAATTGCATTTACTAGTAATTGATATGACGTGTGTATGTTTTAACATACATTAATAAATATAAATATATACATATATAACGTTGCATTTTATCACAAATAATTCAAAATCGATCAGTAGATCCTTAATTTTGGCAAATGAAATAGCATATATATTATTTATGTTCACCACATTAATGACGCAACCACTTTCCTTTTTCCTTCATATCTTTTCACATCACACAAAAACGAAAACTTATTACCTTTCTATTTCTTTAAACAAATTTTTTTTTACCTCTTCCTCTCCTGTGAATAAACATGGCCACCATTCAACAGTGCTTCGAAAATCAATATAAAATTTTCCATTCATCCTTAAATCATGAAACAAATCGCATTGGGTTCATCTCGAAAAGGGCTTCAGCTCTATACCCAAACCGTGATACTCGAACAGTTTTCCGACGTGAATAGGAGCAGACTAGGTTGAAGCTTTTGGGCGGAGGTGGAAGCTTTGACGAAGACAAAGATAATGGTGAAGTCGGGCATTGGGTTTTTGGAGGATTGAGTTGGTGGTGGTGTCAAAAAGGATCGGCCATGGTGCTTTAAAGGGAAGAAGCAGAACGTGGTAAAAGAGAGGAGGAGGATTGGGTTGGAGGCTGACGTGGAAAGTAGTGCTGACGTGGAAAGTAATGTGGGATGAGAATTGTTTTGCTTTGTTTTTGTATAAATTTGAATTTCAATTCACATAAACGCGTATAACTTTTACTTATAAACTTGGATTAACTCATGGTTTGTTCCACTAGGTTCGTATTGAAATTTCAAACAATGTGACGCTGGTTTGGATAGACTCTGAGATGGTTGAATTTTGAGGCTTATTTTGGATTTCGACTCGATAAAAATCAGGTGAGTGTTAAACCCACTCACAATTAACTAAAATATTCGCTTATTAGTTAGACTAAAATCATGTTGTAGTATGATTGCATTGATTGTTGTTTGGTAGCTAAATTTACATATATTTATGTTGACTTGCGTTTAGCGTGGAATTTAATTTGATTGTTATTTAAATTTATACAGTTGAATGTGAAATCAAATTGCTGGTCTAAAACACGACGTCTATCAAGTAAATTGATGTGATACCGAAATGTTTGGATGGATCTGTTTGATGATGTTTTGAATTAACCTGCTTGATATATTGGTATTGAATTGTTATGTGTACTGATTAATCCCAACCATTTTAACCTAGATGTTACGGGCATCGAATAAACCCGGGGTTAATCATTAAAATGAATTAAGAACGTAGGTTGAAATGATAAATACCTATGACCCTGATTTGGATTGAAATGATATATATCCTTTCCCTAAGTACTAAAATTAAATTTTAAGTATCACTTGGCCATAGGATAGAAAATTTTATATGGACACCGGTTAGTTAAATAAAAATTTTGTTTTAACCATGAATTTAGAAATGTTGTTTAAAGACGATAAGGTTGATGTTTTATGAATTGATTTCTTTTGAACTTAAACCTTGAATTTTGAAATACATAAATAAATAAAGAAAGAAATTTGTGTTGTAACTGAAGCTAAATAAAAGTGAAATTGAATGAAAATCGAATTTGGTGAAATTGAATTGTTTCACTCACCTTTGAAATTTATTGTGAACCAACATTGATTTGAATTATATATGAATTGTGAACTCGACATTTGTTATAAATTGAAATCATTAAAAATGGGAATCTGAATTGGAATTCTACTATTTGAATTAAACTGATTAAGTGGTAATGAATGTAAATTGGAAATTTAATCGGGTGAAATATTGAAATTGAGTTGTTTAACTTGAAATTGAAATACGACTGCAAGTGAAATTGAAACTTTTAAAGGAACGATTCTAATTCCAACTATAGTATTTTAAAACCATTTTGTAAACTATTTTAATAATAATAATTTTATTTTCTTTTAAAACTATTTTATTTTATTACTATTTTTATTTTATAAATTATTTTAAATAAATCATTTTATAATTAACTATTTATTTTCAAACTATTTCAATTCTATATCTAAAACTATTTTAAATATACTTTTAATTATTTTAATATTCAAATTATTTAAAGTTGGAATTGTTTCAAGATTTTAAATTGGTTTAAATGGAGATTTTGTATGAATAATATTCTGGCTTGAATATTAAATGACTTTTGAAACGTGATATTTTGATATGAAGTACGAACCCCTTTGAAATGTAAAAAGAACTGACCGGTGTGAAAAATGTAAACGTTTGGTTGTTAAAGAGACCGGGATCGGATATTGTCATACTCTCTGCCAATACCGAAAACCACTTTAACAACTGTGTACGCGGTGGAGTTCCAGAAATGGTGTTGGATGGATTTGGATGCGATTACTGGATTTGAAGAAAGAGAACAATGATGGATAGCCTTGACCTTCGGGTCATAATTAAAATGACTAAAACAGGAGCCATACCTAGGTTAATTGAGTTAGCTACTCTGAGCAGGCATACTTCTTCGATACCATATATATACTTTGTGATTGATTGGCGCCTTTGATTTGATTTTGGGGTATGTCTGGGGTGGGCGGTAGTTGCGGCTATGCGTTACCACCGGCCTGGGTCAGCAATCCGGTAGAATCACTACTGATGGGTATTGCCTCGATGCCTTGTCATATTTATCCTGATCGAGCCCCCTACGATTTTGATTTAACGTTGTCGTATCACGGCGCATCCCTATCCGCCGACGTACTGGTGTGTTATATGAAAACTGTACGGCAACGGTATAAACGGTGTAAGGGTAATAATGGTAATCCCGCTTACATTATTTTATTATGTTATATTTAACCATAGACATTATTATAATAGCGTATTATATTATATAGTATTAGTTTGACGGATCCTTAAGAGATGGAAATTCCCGTAACATCTCTTAAGTTATTGCACTCATATTATTACATGAAATTTGATTTAACTAATATGAGAATGATTTAGTTCTGATCCGAGTGTTTGTTGTGTTTCTTTTTGCAATACGCTCGGGTCAGACCGAGCTGCAGTTAGCGAAGATTCCATTGCTTTGAAGATTCCATTATGAAGATGAAGATGGAGCTCAACAGACGTATTATTATTATTATTCCGCTGCAATGCATTGGTATGTTGTATGTTAATTTACTCTGATAATCATTGTAAAATATAATAAAATGTATGTTTTAACAGCTTCATGAATTGTTATTTATTTATTATATTTTGTCCTTCCGCTGCGAGATTCTGTATTTGTTCTTCTTCTTCTCTCTTTTTTTCTTATATAAATCCCAATAACTATCCTTATTTTTGATTTGTTTATGTCGACATTGAGGATCATTGTCGATTTGAACGGTCAAAAATATCGGGATGTTACATTTGGTATCAGAGCTTTGGTTTAGCGAAAACCTTGGCTCTATTTGGGAGTAACTCATTAGAGATAGGGTAATAATACCCTAGAATGAGTTTGAGTGCATATGAGAGAGCGTACTTGTAATTTTGATATAAAATGGTTTTGTATTATGTTGATTTGTTCTGTTGAGTATTTATGAATTCTGGTCGGTACTTGGGACGCCAATGTATCGATAGGGATTTCTAAACACTCGAACAGAGTTTATCGACATAATATTATTTTGACTTATATTTTATTTAGATATATAATTATTTGAAATATATGAATTTTGATTTTGTTGATGATAGTATTAAATTTTCATCATTTATTACTCGATTAATTAATAATTAAAACCATTAGTTGTTGATTGGTTTAAGAAAAATAAAAAAATTGAAAATTTATTGATAATGAAATAAGAAGTAAAATATGAATTTGAGAATTTGATTTCGGGTGATTTGCATATGGTTGAAATAATATATGTATATTTTAAAAGTGTTTCATATAGAAATTGTTTTAAATGAATTATTGGAAAAATGTATACCCTCTTTTCTTTGAAAATGATTTCGGTGAGGAGTGCATGCATCATCGATGTTTATTTTCAAGAGTCTAAGTAGGGAGACATTTAATACTCTTTGTACTTTGTTTTACGGAATTGAACTTTATTTAAATCTTTTATAATATGGTTTTATGTAAACGATATATTATGTGAAAAAAAAAAGTTGATTTAAAAAGAAACCCGAAATTTAATTCTTGAAATCTTGAATAAGTAATGAATTAAAACTTTTGAATGCTAAGAGAGTTATAATTAAAATAAAATTAATAAGAATTGGATAATCAAATGAAACAAATAGTAACCATTGAAATTTGTGTAATAATTAATTCTGTTATGTAGCATGAATAACTTAGCAATTAATTAGAAAGTTGAATGTTATAAGAATAAGCAATTAATTAATGCACAAGTATAAGAAAGGATAATGAAAATGAAGAAAAATTTGATTGGTTATAATATAAATAAAATTTAGGTTGTGTAATAAAAACGATATGTGCTTAGTTATGTTATGCTAAGTAATATGAATTAACCGAATTAATGAAAAAAGTAATTAAGCGAATTAATTGGTAATAAACTAAAATGTTTTGATATTAGTGTTTGCTTCGTGAAAATATAAGTGAATGGGCTTATAATTTATAAACTTAATGATGGTTGAATGAATTAAATTAATTAAAACGAGCTCGTCGCATAGCGGCAGTTCGTACTTTTCCAAATTGAAGTTGCATAGAATCCAAAATAAGTCAGAATTTTTTTGAAACTAGAACCATCCAGTTCTAATGGGTTATATTTTCCTAATAAAAGAGAAAATTTTGAATTTCAACTTGTAAATTTCAAGATATGTGTAAACCAAAATTTCAGAAAAACAGTGCCAGGGAAATTCCCGATTTAAAATTAAATTATAAATAAAGTGGACGATAATAAAGTCAATAAAATTGTTGAAGGAAATTGAAATTAAATGTGAAACACAGTTCAATGTCAGTCAGCTAAATATGTATTGGATAACTTTGTCATTTAAATAAAATGGCAACAACTGTGGCTTGGGTAATTAATAAGTAATAAATATAATAAACCATGCGTTGAAATTGGAAATGAACTTGAGAATAAATTATAACAAATAAAAATATGAATTGATTAAAAATGAAATAAACAATGAAATCATGCTAATATAATAGCGACATTGAAAATTTCTGTAGTTTTGCTTGTTTGAATGAATATAATTGATTGGATGTTATATTTATATTTTAGTTGCATTTGCTAATGCATTTGTGCTTACTGTAAACATATAAATATTATTTCTTTTATATGTTGTTGAGTGTTAGTAGGTACCGAAGGCAATTTGCTTGCATTGGAGCTACTTGCGCATAAAAATTTGTTAATGCTTGCTTAAAAAATAAATAAATCGCTAATAACGCAAATGGAAGGTACGTATATCGAATTAAATATCGTATTTTGACATTTTATATTGTTTTCCCCAATTTTGGGATGTCTCATTATTGAGATGAGATGTATATTTATCATTATGTATATATTATTGTTTTTCGGATCTACCCGTACAAAGGAGACTCTGCTGAAATTTTTCGTAAAATTATGACTTAGAAAATTTTGTGAAAATGTGAGTTTTGTATAAGATAATTATTCTAATTTAGTAGAAATTTTATACTATTTTAAAATTATTTTGCCACTTCATTCTACGCACCTTTTCGAGGACGAAAAGTTTTAAGTGGGGGAGAGTGTAACATCCCAAGATTTTGTGACAATTTAAATATTAAATTTAATGTGCTTTTGAACAAAATTGTTTTAAATATTAAATTTTATGATTTATGTCGTATATTAATAAGTTATGAACTGAAATTGACTTGTTGAACAATGAACTGTAATAGCAATGTATGATAATGACGGTGTTGATAATCTATTTATATAGAAATTTGAAATTTATATTGATTAAACAACATAAAATGGATTAACTAATTTTTAGATTTATTTCATTGATAATTCTAATTTAGGGACATGAGTAATAAATCGTTTGATTATGTAATGAATTTGTACTAGTTATAAAATGTAACAATTTGCATTGATTGTAAATATACTACGATTTGGTGTATACGATTATATATGGAGATTTAGGTTTTAATATTAAATTTTATGAATTAAAATGAGTCAATAAATTTATAATTTGGCTTTAATGTTTCAGATATGAAAATTTGTGTGGTGGGGACATAATTGAATTATTTAAAAGCATTTGTGTTCAGCTTAGCTTGACAATAATGACATATATTAATTGCTTTCAAAATTATTAATTTGTTTATATTGATAACAAGGATATTTGAAATTTAATATTGAAATATTTATGTGATTTGGATTAATTAACCAAAAGCTTAACTAAATATGAGTCCAATGTTAGATTAGGACTAAGTTGGTAACGTTTAAAAGTGAATTAAGGATTGAATAATGGGAATAAATTGACTACATTAAATTTGATTAATTCCTATAATTAGTATTGTCATGTTAAATATAATTTATGAAACCAAGCAATTTATAATGTAAATGATTCCTATAACTAATATTATCCTTATTTCAAATTTGGAATAAATCATAACATTGGGTATTGAATTAAGGATGAAAACGATAAAAATGGAATGCTTTACTGGATAATTAAACCATTGAAGTTTATTGCCTATAAACTACCATTAATTCTACCCTAACTCTCCTCTGAAATATAAATTTAGGATGTGTTGAGAATCAAATCAAAAATTTAATTGCATTTACTAGTAATTGATATGACGTGTGTATGTTTTAACATACATTAATAAATATAAATATATACATATATAACGTTGCATTTTATCATAAATAATTCAAAATCGATCAGTAGATCCTTAATTTTGGCAAATGAAATAGCATATATATTATTTACGTTCACCACATTAATGACGCAACCACTTTCCTTTTTCCTTCATATCTTTTCACATCACACAAAAATGAAAACGTATTACCTTTCTATTTCTTTAAACAAAATTTTTTTTACCTCTTCCTCTCCTGTGAATAAACATGGCCACCGTTCAACAGTTCTTCGAAAATCAATATAAAATTTTCCATTCATCCTTAAATCATGAAACAAATCGCATTGGGTTCATCTCGAAAAGGGCTTCAGCTCTATACCCAAACCGTGATACTCGAACAGTTTTCCGACGTGAATAGGAGCAGACTAGGTTGAAGCTTTTGGGCGGAGGTGGAAGCTTTGACGAAGACAAAGATAATGGTGAAGTCGGGCGTTGGGTTTTTGGAGGATTGAGTTGGTGGTGGTGTCAAAAAGGATCAGCCATGGTGCTTTAAAGGGAAGAAGCAGAACGTGGTAAAAGAGAGGAGGAGGATTGGGTTGGAGGCTGACGTGGAAAGTAGTGCTGACGTGGAAAGTAATGTGTGGATGAGAATTGTTTTGCTTTGTTTTTGTATAAATTTGAATTTCAATTCACATAAACGCGTATAACTTTTACTTATAAACTTGGATTAACTCGCGGTTTGTTCCACTAGGTTCATATCGAAATTTCAAACAATGTGACGCTGGTTTGGATAGACTCTGAGATGGTTGAATTTTGAGGCTTATTTTGGATTTCGACTCGATAAAAATCAGGTGAGTGTTAAACCCACTCACAATTAACTAAAATATTCGCCTATTAGTTAGACTAAAATCATGTTGTAGTATGATTGCATTGATTGTTGTTTGGTAGCTAAATTTACATATATTTATGTTGACTTGCGTTTAGCGTGGAATTTAATTTGATTGTTATTTAAATTTATACAGTTGAATGTGAAATCAAATTGCTGGTCTAAAACACGACGTCTATCAAGTAAATTGATGTGATACCGAAATGTTTGGATGGATCTGTTTGATGATGTTTTGAATTAACCTGCTTGATATATTGGTATTGAATTGTTATGTGTACTGATTAATCCCAACCATTTTAACCTAGATGTTACGGGCATCGAATAAACCCGGGGTTAATCATTAAAATGAATTAAGAACGTAGGTTGAAATGATAAATACCTATGACCCTGATTTGGATTGAAATGATATATATCCTTTCCCTAAGTACTAAAATTAAATTTTAAGTATCACTTGGCCATAGGATAGAAAATTTTATATGGACACCGGTTGGTTAAATAAAAATTTTGTTTTAACCAGGAATTTAGAAATGTTGTTTAAAGACGATAAGGTTGATGTTTTATGAATTGATTTCTTTTGAACTTGAACCTTGAATTTTGAAATACATAAATAAATAAAGAAAGAAATTTGTGTTGTAACTGAAGCTAAATAAAAGTGAAATTGAATGAAAATCGAATTTGGTGAAATTGAATTGTTTCACTCACCTTTGAAATTTATTGTGAACCAACATTGATTTGAATTATATATGAATTGTGAACTCGACATTTGTTATAAATTGAAATCATTAAAAATGGGAATCTGAATTGGAATTCTACTATTTGAATTAAACTGATTAAGTTGTAATGAATGTAAATTGGAAATTTAATCGGGTGAAATATTGAAATTGAGTTGTTTAACTTGAAATTGAAATACGACTGCAAGTGAAATTGAAACTTTTAAAGGAACGATTCTAATTCCAACTATAGTATTTTAAAACCATTTTGTAAACTATTTTAATAATAATAATTTTATTTTCTTTTAAAACTATTTTATTTTATTACTATTTTTATTTTATAAATTATTTTAAATAAATCATTTTATAATTAACTATTTATTTTCAAACTATTTCAATTCTATATCTAAAACTATTTTAAATATACTTTTAATTATTTTAATATTCAAATTATTTAAAGTTGGAATTGTTTCAAGATTTTAAATTGGTTTAAATGGAGATTTTGTATGAATAATATTCTGGCTTGAATATTAAATGACTTTTGAAACGTGATATTTTGATATGAAGTACGAACCCCTTTGAAATGTAAAAAGAACTGCCCGGTGTGAAAAATGTAAACGTTTGGTTGTTAAAGAGACCGGGATCGGATATTGTCATACTCTCTGCCAATACCGAAAACCACTTTAACAACTGTGTACGCGGTGGAGTTCCAGAAATGGTGTTGGATGGATTTGGATGCGATTACTGGATTTGAAGAAAGAGAACAATGATGGATAGCCTTGACCTTCGGGTCATAATTAAAATGACTAAAACAGGAGCCATACCCAGGTTAATTGAGTTAGCTACTCTGAGCAGGCATACTTCTTCGATACCATATATATACTTTGTGATTGATTGGCGCCTTTGATTTGATTTTGGGGTATGTCTGGGGTGGGCGGTAGTTGCGGCTATGCGTTACCACCGGCCTGGGTCAGCAATCCGGTAGAATCACTACTGATGGGTATTGCCTCGATGCCTTGTCATATTTATCCTGATCGAGCCCCCTACGATTTTGATTTAACGTTGTCGTATCACGGCGCATCCCTATCCGCCGACGTACTGGTGTGTTATATGAAAACTGTACGGCAACGGTATAAACGGTGTAAGGGTAATAATGGTAATCCCGCTTACATTATTTTATTATGTTATATTTAACCATAGACATTATTATAATAGCGTATTATATTATATAGTATTAGTTTGACGGATCCTTAAGAGATGGAAATTCCCGTAACATCTCTTAAGTTATTGCACTCATATTATTACATGAAATTTGATTTAACTAATATGAGAATGATTTAGTTCTGATCCGAGTGTTTGTTGTGTTTCTTTTTGCAATACGCTCGGGTCAGACCGAGCTGCAGTTAGCGAAGATTCCATTGCTTTGAAGATTCCATTATGAAGATGAAGATGGAGCTCAACAGACGTATTATTATTATTATTCCGCTGCAATGCATTGGTATGTTGTATGTTAATTTACTATGATAATCATTGTAAAATATAATAAAATGTATGTTTTAACAGCTTCATGAATTGTTATTTATTTATTATATTTTGTCCTTCCACTGCGAGATTCTGTATTTGTTCTTCTTCTTCTCTTTTTTTTCTTATATAAATCCCAATAACTATCCTTATTTTTGATTTGTTTATGTCGACATTGAGGATCATTGTCGATTTGAACGGTCAAAAATATCGGGATGTTACAGGTTTCAATCCACGAACTCTAATTTTACTTTATGCAGTTGGGCGATGTGTAAAATATATCATCCCAATCCATATCACTCAAATGGGTGTACATAAACAAATCGTTCGATTTGTAAATGAATATTTATTTTCTTCATAAAAACGTTAAAAATTATATTTTTAACGATAAAATATTTTATTCAACTTATGAATATCCTATACAGTCCATTTCACGCCACAAACAATTTTCACAACACAATCAAACAAACAAGTCGCCCATGGTCTGTGGACGACGGGGAGCAGTTCATATTTGCAGTTATAAAATAAATAACTGAACAGAAAATTTTAGTGAGGAGTTCTCACCTTTGGTTTCCACTCCGCCAGTTTTATTTCTGAACAGTTTTTTTCCACTGCGTAGCGTTTTTCTTCGTGATTTCCACGTAATCTGTTTCACACAGTTCATGTTAAAAATTATATTTTTAATAACGCTGTATACATTTTAAAAATCACCTTTTTCTCCTATCGTTATATATATGTAAATCACATTTTTATATCGTTGTACATATAATAAAAGTTGCAATTTTATTATATCGCTACATATATAAAGATCACATTTTTGTGCTCATGTTATATATTACAGATCAAATTTTTATAGCACTCTCTAGATAATAAAAATAACATTTTTATTCAATGATATTTTATATAAAATCATATTTTTATTCATATGAATACAGTATAAAAATCAATTTTTTATTCATATGAACACTACATAAAAATCAAATTTTTATTCATATGAGCACTACATAAAAATCAAATTTTTATTCATATGAGCACTACATAAAAATCAAATTTTTATTCATATGAACACTACATAAAAATCATTTCTTTTCATTTATAAAAATATAATCTTTTCGTTTATAAAAATATAATCTTTTCATTTGTAAAAATATAATCTTTTCGTTTATAAAAATATAATCTTTTCGTTTATAAAAATATAATCTTTTTATGCGACAAAAATCAAATTTTTATATTAAACTATTTTAAATATAAACTGATTTAAACAAAAACTAAATTATGTAAAACTAAATTATATTAAAAATTGTTTATATCATAATAAAAAAAGAAAAACCAGATTTTAAAAACAATAAAAATCACTTTTGGTTATCGAAGAAGAGAGAGGAAGAGCTCAGATCGTCGGAGGGGGTTGCTGCTCTCGGCGGCGGGGCATTGGCCAGAGGCGGCAGTGGGCTCTTCAATGGAGCGAGGGGAGATATCGGAGAAGGGGGAGGTCAGCACCGGCGGCGGTGGCAACGTGGCAAAAAGGGGGGCGATGGGTCAACGCGGGTAGGTTTTTTATTTATTTTTTATTCTAAAGTCTGATCAGGAAAGAAAAGGTATGGGGGCTAGTTATAAATATATTAAATTAATTTAATTTATTTCAAAAAGTTACTTTTTTGAATAGAACTCCAAACTGTACCCAACGACTGTCGCCCATAGCTAATTATCCCATTCCGAACACAATGGGATATGTTCCGTAAGCCAATTCGACTTTTACAATCAGTTTTGCTTAAATTAAAATATAAATCAATATATTCAATTTTAAACGTACATTTCAATTTACCATGGTCACATATGGTCTCTAAAAATTCCAGAAAAATAAATTTGGCTATGTTTTGATGACACGGTCCTAACAAAATTAATTTCGTCAAATTAGGAGACCATTTGAAAAACGATCATTTTCCAGTCGATTAAATTCAAACTTAAATGACCAAACACGTTTAAATGCGCAACGCTTACATATTGATTCCAAAAATTATAAAAATTGGAATCTAGCAATAATTTGACATTCCGGATCCAACAAAAGTGGTCTCGTCAAAAACGTAGGTTGTTTGCAAAATCTCCATTTTTAAAGGCTATATTTCCATAATGACTATTCTGAATCTTCAACTGGACATAACTTTTTTATTCCCGTTATGAATTTCAATTTTTCAGATTCGTTGGAAAGATATTTTCAAAGTGATTCAAATATTTCTGGTTTCACTAAAATACGGTTTATTTTGAATCATGTATGTTCATTTGAAATTTGAAATCGAATTTTCAAATTACCGTGCCATTTCCAATTCCTTTTATAATTAAAATAAATATTTATATTCTAACTTCGATTCAAATAAATTTATACGTTCTAACTTCGTCGAAAATAAATTTTCTGTCACTATTACTTAAACTAAATCATTTTAAATATTCAAAATTCATTAAAATTGCCAAAATAAAATTTTAAATTGGTTCTGATTTTCCGGGTTGCTACAATCTCCCCCACTTAAAATCTTTTCATCCTCCAAAAGGAATGGAGCTGAAAGTTGTTTAACTAACCAACTCAACTTTCATTCTGGCTTTCATTCTTTAACTTTTGAGTTTCTAAGAATTTTCAAATTTTTCAAAAATTTGGCTAACACCCTAAATTTTCGAAAAATTTCGCCTTAATCTCCTTTGTACGGGGAGCACCGGGAAAATCCCCAAACTGCCACACAGGCCCTCTCATCTCAAAAAGTAAAAGTAAAAGTCAAGCGGCTAGCCAATTGGCTCATAAAATCATCCAAACCCAATAAATTAGTAAACATGTACCTATTTGTCGGGCATACAATTTTATTCTTCTGCTTAGCTTCCATACTATGACCTGTTCAATATATACATGCATATATGTATGCAATTTCACACGATTTTCAGTTCAGTTCAATATTTGTTAAATTTGGCTAAATGGTTCAAAATTTTAATTAATCAAACAACACAACCAGCAATCAATTAGTTGATAAATTTCCAAATTCATAACCTTGATATATATACACAAAATCATGTTTTTGATGACAATTCACAATAGTAAACCTATTTAGTTTTGGTTCTCACACCAGTCTAATGGAATCATATAGATATCCCACTTTCGAAACTCGAACATAAATGCTGGTGATGCAATCGCTATCATCAGAACCATGCCCGGGCGACTAGAGTGTGATTCTATATCTATCCAGTATATTTGAGGCTTCGTATACACCTTTGCAAGGCGTATACGCAAAATCTCCATATATTAGATTGTCCAAATCAATTTAAAATAAATATTCAAATACGTTTAATAAGGTTTAAATTTTCAAAACAATATTTGTTTTTTTTTCATTTTAAAACAACACTATTCACACTCGTTCTAGGATACTACTGATCCCACTCTAACGAGTCATTCTCGTTGGATATTACCAATCCAATCTCTAATGAATTCTTTCTTTTGGTTCTAATATGCCTTATTCTCAAGCTTTGTAAACCAAAGCTCTGATACCAAAATGAAACGGCCCGAACTTCCCTATGAAGGAAAGCCTAGATTGAGTGAACACGACAAATCAGAACACAAATAAAAGAACATTTCATTGCTTATTACAACAATTTACATCAGAGTACAAGAATATACTTAGTATGAACAAATAATATACATTTGATAAATATCAGAGATTTACAATTTACAATGCAGTGGAAAATAATAGAAAACAAAACTGAAAGAGATATACGGATACAGAGCTTTCTGAATATCATTCTAGCTGTAAACCAAGATCCTGTGAATATAAATCTGCAAAACCAAAACTACTAGCTGCCCATGTGGAAAATAGGAGCACCCTGAGTTTCGGTTAAAACAATAAACTCCAGGTCAGTCATGTGACTGGTGTGAGAACTAAAACTGTTATTATCTTGGTTTTAAAGTAAGGTAAATCAAGGGACCACGCCGTATAACATGGAACGGTTTCCTCCCGAGAATTCCAATGCATAAAACAGACAGCACAATGCTAAATAAAGAACAATGAAGCTATTATAAGACTCAGGTCCCATCACACAATGCAACGCAAGACGAAGGATAAAGTTTTACCATATAATAGCCAAATAATGCTTGATACGTGAAATTTCATCTTTTATTATTACTATAAGTGAAGAAATCAACTTCAAATATAAATGTATAAATCATAGATGGCATAGTGCACCATCCCACTATGTCGCCATACTAGGCTCTACAAATAAAACTGAAATGTCACGTATTGCAAGTTGGATTTTCGTTTGTGGACCAAAGCAAGGGATCATCCTTACCGCTTCGAGACTTTCTAGCCCGAGCGTCAGGAACAGCAACTGCACCTAGAAGCCACAGGGCTGGTCCACACGAAGTGGATTAAAATGCCTGAAAAATACGTTTTCCCGCCCTATGGGCGTAAAATTGGCCGGTATACGACCAAACCATCCATCGGCCCCGCATTAACCGATATAACTGAGGTGCCTCGCTATCCATCATCCACATAAGTAAAACATCAGGGCTTGCAAAACCCTGACACCACTTCTAGCTAGAAGGAAACGCATGTGTTCTCCCTAGATCCTTCTCCCATTTCTGGTTCACACCGGGGTGTGAGGCTCGCGAATTAACGCTATACACAAAGCTATGCTATATTAAAGCCATGCTTTGATCATCAACCACAAGACTCAGCTTTTCAATAGAAGCCTTGATCAATTGCACCCCAGCATGCTACATAGGTAATTCACGCCATGCAACTGATGTCTATCAACCACACAGAATGAAATCCAATGTCAGACACACAGTCCATTTACAAGTTCGTTGTGGGTCTAAACGAAACCGAAGGCACTTTATTCCTCATCCCATATGTCCAATACAGGAGAGAGGTCCTCGCATATCCGGTCGATCTCCAAGTCTGTCGGGGCAATCACCACTTATTACCTTGTCATGGGTGTACAACCCAATCAAGACATCAGTAATCATCCAAACTATGTAAAGACCTCCAGTCTTCAACCATCGTCTTATTCGTCGACATATCGTCGAATTAGTTATTCAAAATGGGATAAACCCGGTCTTTCTGAATAACTCGCGTATATAATAAAAAAGTGCTATAAAAACACAACATATGCCTCATTCCAATCCAGAATATTCCTTTATTCAAATATTCATATCCTTTGGGAAAGGTTCCCATTAATTTTATTAAAGATAAATTCTTTAAATTTATTCTTTAATCTTCCTTTGGATATCAATTCAAATCAAATTATGGTTTATCCAAACTAGTCGGGATTAGCGAACCTCATCGAAGTAATCATTTATTAACCTCCCAATCCCAAACTATTCATCCCATGAAGCAAAACTGGTAATACTTCATATCTAACACCACGGTGTTATTGGTAAAATTAATTACCATTTCACGTTCAAATCTAATTAAAGATTTAACTATCGCTTGCAACAAAACTGGTGATACTCCTTTCTAGATCATTTCTTGAATTTGATAATTTTAATTATCAGATTCACATTTCATTCTAATCAAAGATTCATTAAAACTCTAATTCAGTTTTAATCTCCAAAAATCATTACTTAATGATTATTCCACGTTAAGACATTAATCTTATCTTTAACTAGGTTAAAGAACTAATGTCATTTAAAACACAGCTCACGATAAACCCAAAATCACAATCCTTTAACAATGGAATCTTCACGGAAAACCAATCAACATATATAATCGATATGAATTTCCGTATCCGACTACTAATATAAATGTTATAACGACAAAGCCTTATAAATTCCATATATATTAACAGTCTTCCACCACAGAAACTCACTTCGATTATTATCAAATCTAATTCCATTCCATTCCAATATATTAAATTAGATAACTTTACTTTAGAAAATCTCTACTAAATATTTAATAAAAAGATTATAAGCTCCTAATCTCATTGCACTGTAAATCGGGTTAAAGAACGAATGTCATTAAAAACACAGTTCACAGTAAACCCAATTCACATACCATTACAAATCTAATTAAATGTTAATTAATTGGTAATTCTTCTCTACATCTTAATTAAAAGATTTATTCCTTTTACACGAGGTTTAAGAACAGTGTTACTGAAGACCCCATCCCATCAGTCTCTAACCGTAAAATAGTAAGAGAACAATTCCCTAAGTATTAATCCCGAAGGCCGAAACCAACATCAGATCAATACCTAGGAAACCATTCAACTTAGCAAATCTCCAGTTAGTTTCTAATTTTCTTAACTCCATTGGGTTTAAGAACAGTATTAGTAAAGATACCATTGACGACAAATCCAAAATCTCATTCCATTGTTAATCGGGTTAGAGAACAAGTGTTATTTATACACCGTTCACGATAAACCCAAAAAATGATTTCAATTCAATTCTAATAAAATGTTAATAAATTGGTAAACTTCATTAAATTGTAATAAAAAGATTTATATCTTTTCTCAAGTGGGTTTAAGAACAGTGTCATTTAAAACACAGTTCACGATAAACCCAAAATCCAATTCAATATTAAATACAAGGCTCTGAATAGGAATTATATCGGCTTATATTCAATATCAAAATTTGAAATCAATAAATATCTTTCAAATTCCTCCACAATATCCGTATAATCATGGAATCCAATACCGAAATATTCCGAAGATAATTTCGATTCAAATCCATTCCAATTCATATATTGGAAATTCTGGTTATTTTTAAAAACATTTCGAATCCAATTTATTTATTTAAAAATATTGGATTTATAATTATAGGTCATAACTGGTTCATTTCGATAAAAATATATTATCTTTTCTAATATGGAATTTTTCATCCTAATTCTTTCCAAATCATTTATTATGATTTTACACAAATTACTGATATTTTTAATAATTTTATCATGGCCCGTACAGTCGACTTCCATAAACGATCATCGAACCGCACTTACAACGACCTTTTCCAAATTTGATTTGGACATAATTCCAAATCCAACCGTTAGATTTCAAATCCCTTATATTTGTCGGAAAGCACTTTTCGATATGAACTCAGCGGTTCCGATTTTAGGAGAATCCGATGGTCGAATCTCCTGTAATGTCCATTCGAAGTCAATGGTCGAAATTCGCGAACTGCCACGACACGGCGCGCTATATTCAGGCCATTATACATACATATATATATATATATATGTATATATTATATATTTCTTCGATTTCCCTTTCAAATGTATTTTGTAAATCGTTTTAAATTCGTTTTCAAAACGATTTCAACTTCATATTCAATTTCAAATCAAAATTGAATATTCCATATCATTAATATATAAATGATAATATTTTCAAAAAATTAGATTTTGAAATCACTTCCTTTTTTATATTCATTATAAAAATGAAAAAAGTTGATATAGTTATCGTTCATGTCCAAAATAGCATTAATCTAATCAACACGGCTTTATATATTTAAATATTTTCGTGTCCATCCC
The DNA here is from genome assembly GCA_030737875.1 of Allium sativum. NCBI lineage: Eukaryota > Viridiplantae > Streptophyta > Magnoliopsida > Asparagales > Amaryllidaceae > Allium > Allium sativum. The sequence goes on along the minus strand of CM060913.1, from coordinate 545,002,460 downwards.
AAATCGAACATCAAAATTAAAATTTGATCTTTTATTGAATATTATTTTAAAATGCTCATTATTTTAAAGTATTTGTTATTTTAAAATATTTATTCTTTCTGAACTGGAATCAGACATAGTCAATTACCATATAATGTTATTTATTTGGATTTCATACAACACATGTATAGAACAACAATGATAAACAATCAACCATCATCCAGAGTGCATTCTACACTGCATAAGAATTAAATATAAATATTTAACGCTTACCACAGTTTGTCAACCAATCGATCGACATACAACTAAACGATTGGGATTAGTGTACGTCAAATATCATCCCAATACCCATATGGGGTTTCAATCCACAAACACTGATTTTTGTTTGTGCAGTTGGGCGATGTGTAAAATATATCGTCCCAATCCATATCACTCAAATGAGTGTACATAAACAAATCGTTTGATTTATAAATGAATATTTATTTTATTCATATACATGTTAAAAATTATATTTTTAACGATAAAATATTTTATTCAACTTATGAATATCCTATACAGTCCATTTCACACTACAAACAATTTTCACAACACAATCAAACAAACAAGTCGCCCATGGTCTGTCGACGTGGGGGAGCAGTTTATATATGTAGTTATAAAATAAATAACTAAACATAAAATTGAGACGACCCAAACCCTGTCCTGACGGTGGCAAGGGTAATCCGTGGAATATAACACAGAAACAGATAATATCATAACAGAATTAAATAAATACACCAGATAATGAACAATAGAATATACTGGATAAAAGTAATCATCAGAGTTACATAGTATACAGGATCTTACTTAGTACAATTACAGTTCAACCATACATAAATGTCTACAGCGGAAAACAAACAAAATATGTACAATAGGAGCTGAACAGCATAAAAAGAGATAAATGATAGAATCCATCTTCAGCTCTAGCTATCTAGATAAAGCCTGCTAAACCTGAACACAAGGCTGCCCGTGTAGAAAAAGGGGCACCCGAGTTTGAAAGCGAAACAAACTACGAGTCAGTCATGGGACTGGTATGAGAAATCTACTCAACACATTTATAATATGGCTAATCACAGGACCACGCCACTTTCGTGGAACAGGTTTACTCCAATGGATTGCCAGTGCTTTAAAACAAATCATTCTTTGAAACAACACTATGCTTTTTATAAAAATGAAGCCGTTATAAGACTCAGTTCCCATCACGCAACGCAAACCGGAGGATACAATTTTTACCTTATTACGGCCAAAATATGCTTGATACGAATAAAAAAAGCATTTGATATTATTGCTAGTGTTTATATGTTTTGAAAACAATTTCAAATCATAACTATCAATCATAGACGACATGAGCGTCCCATGCCACTATGTCACCAAATATATATATACAATCAAAACCGCACAGTCACGTATTTGTAAATTGGATTTCCGTCATGAACCAAGGCAAAAGATAGTCCTTACCGACTTTGTGACTCTGTAGCCCGAGCCACAGGGTCAGAACGCATCGACCCTTGGAGCGACAGGGCCGGTCCACCGATGTGGATTAAAATTCCTGAACAATACGTTTCCCCGCCCTTTGGGCCGTAAATGAGCCAACGAATGACTCCATTGGACCCGGATCGTCCGATCTAACCGATGCGCCTCGCAACAGCAACAACCACACAGGTGGAAAGTATATAAATGTCAGGGCTGGTAGGTCACTGACACCACCATAGCTAGAAAGAAACGCATGCCCTCCCTGAGGTCCTTCTCCCGTTTCTGGTTCATACCGAGGTGTGAGGCTCGCGAATTCACATTTTACACAAATCTACGCCACACAGGCGGTGCTTTGATCATCACCACAAGACTTTGCTTTTCAACAAAAGCCTTGATCACTGCATCTTAGCATGCCACACAGGCAATTCATGCCATGCGACTGATGTCCATCGATATACAACCTCTGAGCTCGTGCGTTTCAGAGAAGGGCGTTAAGCAAAGGAATAAATTCTCCGCCGCCAAACAGATGTATATTTAATAGAGATCAGTCGACATAGAATAAAATCCAATGTCAGACACACAGTCCATTTACAAGTCTGTTCTGGGTCTGAACGAAACCGGAGGCACTAAATACCTCGCAAACCCATCGATCACCACGTACGTCTGGACGATCACCACTCATTATCCATATTTCGGGATGCCTCCCAATCAGGACCTCGGTTACCATCCAAACGAGGTGAAGATCTCCGGTCTTCGACCATCGTCTTCATCTTCGATTTCTTATCGTCGATTCAGTTATTCAGAATGGGATAAACCCGGTCTTTCTGAGCAACTCGCGTATATAATAAACAAGTGCAACACTAAACTACAAACGCATCATTTCAATTCATTAGTCACTAACCGTCAATCAGTAAGAGAACGATTTCCCAAATATTAACCTCGAAGGCCGAAACCAACATCAGATCAACACCCAGGAAACCATTCGACTTAGCCAACCTTCAGTTAATTTCTAAATCACATCCATATCGTTTATAATATTTTATAACAATTTATCGTTATTTTTATTTATTTTAAAATAGCCAATATATTCAAAACGACGCTTCGGGCCATAACGCGACCGTGGCACTTTTTTTCTTCAGATTTGATTTACACATATCTGAAAATCTAACCGTTGGATCTTCACAAAATTTACATCATTAGAAAGATCTTTTCAAAACAAATCCAACGGTTCCAGTTTCGGGAAATTCCGACGGTCAGATCTCCCGGTATAATCGTTTGAAGTTTCGATTTCAAAATACGAACTGCAGCGTCATTATTCGATTAAATATAATTATATTTATATATATATATAAATATAATCGTTTCTGGCGCTGTTTTTCTTTAGATTTGAATTAAACATTCCAGACAATCCAACCGTTGGATTTTTACAAAGTTGGTGCCGTTGGAAAGATTTTTCCAAAGCGAACCCAACGGTTGCGATTTCAGGAAAATCCGATGGTTGGATCTCCCGTACTAATCGTTTGAAATCACAATTTCAAAACACGAACTGCACAGCCACATTTCGTTTTAATTTTATTTATATTTATATATTTATATAAATATAGTTCATTTAAAAATTCCTATATTGATTTCACTTCAAATTTTCACTAACGCCTTTAAATTTTGGAAAATTTCGCCATAACCTCCTTTGTACGGGAGGGGCTGGGAAAATTCCCAAATAGCCACACGTGCGTCTCATGTCAAAAAGAAAAAGAAAAAGCCAAGCGGCTAGCCAACAGGCTCATAAAATCATCACCCAAACAAAACAGTAAATGTGTACCTATTTGTCGGGCACAAAATTTTATTCCTCTTCTCTAGCCCCTTTGCTATAACCTGTTCAATAAACATCCATGTACATATATACAGTTCTTATCACTTATCATTTTCCATTCAACTTCATATTTGATTCCATTTGGTTTAAAAACACCATTCATTCTAATGTTACATGCATAGGTAAAAATCACGTCATTAGCTAATTAATGAATATTTCAACTCATGCATATTTATTTGAACGAGTTGCTATTTTTAACACTTCACATTTCAACAATTCATGTATATAATAAAAATGTGATTTTTATATTGTAAAACAATTTATTTCAAAACACTATTATTTTATACATTTCATATTGATGTTAAAATTGGGATTTTTATTATAAAACAATTTCTTTCAAAATACGAATACCATTCAACACATGAATTTCAATTCAACGAATGAATATCGATTCAACACATGAAGGTTTTCTATAGCTTATATATATGGATAAAAATGTGATTTTTATATTTAAAACACGAATACCATTCAACACATGAATTTCTAATCAATGAATGAATATCGATTCAACACATGAAGGTTTTCTATTCAACGAATAAATATAGTTTCAGCAAATGAAAATAATTCAAACACATGAATATTATTCAAAATTTCGGCAGCATAACGGCAGGGTAGTTAAAACCGGGACCGTCCCTAGTACGGCTCCTCGCTCTACCTTAAAACCTCGTGGTTTTTGACAATGGGGATCATGCATCTAGTTCGCACGCAGGCGACATGTATATATTAATTTCATTTCCACAAACTAATCCTATGTGGTTTCAACCAAATATTTCTCAACCACAAATGGGTATTTTTCAGCCACAATCAATCAATATCAACCACAAACAATTATTCAACCATTCGTATTTTTCACCCAATGTTTCAGACCAATTCACAACAATAAATATCGTCCATGGTTTGTGGACAAGGGGAGTATATATATATATATATATATATATATATATATATATATATATATATATATATATATATATAATAGCTATATTTCACTTGCATTTCAACACAAATATCAATTATTCTACGCATGTATAATTCATACTTCGCTTATATAGCTTACACCACGCATGTACATGAGGTATACGACACGTGTGTAATTTATATTTCGGTAATATAATTTATACACGACATTTTCCATTCAAATTTATTTAATTTAAATTTCTCACATTGGTTTGTTGCTTCGCTAAAAATAGATATGACGTCAGAAAAATCCGTGGCTTCTTATATTGGGTAGAGAGCTTCCTTGCGGTCCCGATGTTTCCTGTTTCATCGAATTTCGTCAACACACTAAAAAGATATGATTTTTCAAAGTGTAAACATAAAAAAGAATTCCTTTCACGATGGTTCAAAACTAGGTTTACGGTTTTCGCGAGAATCGAGGCACGAGGGCACGATCGGCGGGTTGGACGTGGAAGAGGGAAGAGAGGGCTTCCTGTCGGTGGTGGTTTGGTGGCGTTCGGTGGTTAGGATCGTCGGCGGCGGTGCTGGGAAGGTCGGGGCTTTCTGGCTTCGATTCAGGCGGCACAGGCGACGAGGGGTGGAGGAAGTTGGTCGGATTTGTAGGGGAGGCGAAGGCGCATCGAGCGGCGGTGGTGGCGGAGGCTGGAAGCGGCGGCGATCGGTCGGGGAAGTCTGGAGCATGCATCGCCGTTCGTATCGAGGGTTTCACGTTTTTTTTTTTTTTTTGAAAGAAAAATTTTGATTCGCCGAAATATATATAGTTCAGAAAATTAGGGTTTTCACCAACGAACTCCTTTTCCAACCCAACGACTGTCGCCCCTAGCTAAATACCCCCATTCCGGACACAATGGGATATGTTTCGTAGGCCAATTCGACTGTTACAGTCAGTTATTTTTCAAATTAAAGTATAAAACATTTAATTTTTAACTTTGAACGTACATTTCAATTTGCCAGGGCCACAAACTGATTCGAAAAATTCCAGAAAAATAAATCTAGCTATGTTTTGATGCTACGGTCCCAACAAAACTAGTTTCGTCGAATTCTGAGATCGTTTGAAAAATGGCCCATTTCTGGTCGATCCAATTTAACTGTAATTGACCAAAATACGTTTTCCTTTGCCACGCTCACATATTAGCTTCAAAAATTATGAAATTTGAAACCTAGCAATAACTTCACATCCCGGATCCAACAAAAGTGGTTTCGTCGAATTCCGAGGTCGTATGCAAAATGGCCAATTTCACGGGCTATATAAATTCCATAGCGAACTTTCTGAAAATTCATTTGGCCATAACTTTTGCTTTCCATTATGAAAATTCGATTTTTCAGATTCGTTAGAAAGGTATTCACTAACAGATTTAAATATTTTTGGTTTCACTCTAATCCGTTTAGTTTTGCACCCGGTACAGTCCGACAAAATTTGAATTCAATTTTTTGAAACTGCAGCGCCTTTTCAGGCCTTGTTTATAATTAAAATTAATTATATTCGTTTTCAATTGTCGATTCAAACTCCGTTTTCATTGCTATTATTTAAAATATTTATTTTAAATATTTATAATCCATTATTTTAGCCAATTTAAAAATTTTAAATTGGTTCAGATTTTCTGGGTCGTTACAATCTCCCCCACTTAAAACTTTTCGTCCCCGAAAAGGAACAAAGTCGAAAGTGGTTCGATAAATCTATAATCACACAACACAACAACCAATCCAATTGTTTTCAACCTTTCAAAAATATATAAATTAATTTTTATACTCTTTTTAAAATCATTCAGACTATAGAGTTTAAAAGTGCACATCCATGGAAAGAAAATAACAACAGAGTAGAGAATTAAATGGTAATGCAAAGTAGGGTAAATGTACGTTGCACCAGAGTCAATCAGAGATATCCACTCGACATTTAGGATAAGCTTTCTGAATGCACTCCTCAGTTTCCCAAGTACAATCTCGCGAATCTCCGCTCCATTGCACTTTGACTAAGTGAACCTTCTTGTTCCTTAGTTCTTTGGTTTCTTTGCCGATGATCTTTAGCGGCTCCCTTCTCACAGCTAATTCTGGAGTAATTTCAATATCCTGCTGAGCTGCTTCTTCCACGATCAAGTCTGGATCATGAACATGCTTTCGAAGTTGAGATATATGAAATACATCATGAACTCCAGGCAACCAATCTGGCAATTTAACCCTATAAGCGAGAGTCCCGATCCGTTCCAAAATAGGAAACGAACCAATGAATTTGGGCGCCAACTTTCCAGTTTTACCGAACCGGATAACTCCTCTCATCGGCGATACTTTCAAATATACATAGTCGCCAACAGCAAAGGATATATCCCTTCTTCTCCTATCGGCATAGCTCTTTTGTCGGCTTTGAGCGGCGAGTAATCGCTTCTTAATAAAATCGACTTTGTCGGCAGCTTCTCGAATCATATCAGGACCCAACACAAGTCTATTACCTGGTTCGACCCAACAAGCAGGAGATCGGCACGGTCTACCATACAATGCTTCGAATGGCGACATTATCAGTCTCGCCTGGTAGCTGTTGTTATATGAGAATTCAGCCAAATGCAGATGGTCTTCCCATGATCCACCGAAATCTATAACACAAGCCCGCAATAGATCTTCTAAAATACGATTCACCCTCTCAGTCTGACCGTCTGTCTAAGGATGATAAGCGGTGCTCAAGTTCAACTTCATTCCCAGTTCGACTTGAATTGCTTCCCAGAATTTGCTAGTAAATATTGTATCTCTATCACTGACTATACTGAGCGACACTCCATGTAGTCTGACTATTTCCTTGAAGTAAATCTGCGCCAGACTCTGAGCAGTTCTATTTGATCTGACAGGTATAAAATGGGAAATCTTCGTGAAGTGATCTACGATCACCCAAATACTGTCATTCCCTTTTCTAGTTCTGGGCAGACCATCAATGAAATCCATAGAAATATGTTCCCACTTCCAGCCTGGAACTTCTAGCGGTTGCAACAATCCAGCCAGTTTCTGTTGGTCGCTTTTGACTAGCTGGCAAGTAGGGCATCGACTAACATATACCGAGATGTCTCTTTTTAACGACTTCCACCAAAATGTCCGCTTGATATCGTTGTACATATTACTCACACCCGGATGGATACTGAGCTTAGATTTGTGGCATTCATCAAGCACATCTCTTCTGAGTTCAGGAATCTCTGGAACACAAATTCGTCCTTCTAACCTCAGAATCCCTTCGCTGTCGAGCTGGAAATCCAAAGCATTGCCTTCACGAATTCGCTGACTCATTCCTTTAATAAATTGGTCATCTTTTTGGAGAGACGATATCTTGTCAATCAACGAAGTCGCAATGATAAAACTGGCGATCATTTCATTCTTTCGGCTCAATGCATCGGCCACGACATTGGCTTTCCCTGGAGTATATATAATTTCAAAGTCATATGCTGCTAGAAACTCCAGCCAACGTTGCTGCCTCAGATTCAGGTCTTTCTGAGTGAACAGATACTTTAACGACTGGTGATCTGTAAACAGTTCAAATCTCTCACCCAGTAGATAGTGCCTCCAGATTTTCAAGGCAAATACGATAGCCAACAACTCAAGATCATGAGTTACGTAGTTCTTCTCTAGCGGCTTCAGCTGACGGCTAGCATAAGCAATCACCTGACCCCTTTGCATTAACACTGCGCCAAGGCCTTCTCTAGAAGCATCAGTCCAGACCTTTAAATCCTGGTTGCCATCGATGATGGTTAACACTGGAGCAGTCGTTAGTCTTAACTTTAGCTCTTCAAAAGCCTCCTCACTTTCTGGAGTCCATTTGAATTTAGAGTGCTTCTGTGTAAGCTTTGTTAAATGACCATATATCTTCAAAAAGTTTTTAACGAACTTCAGGTAATAGCTAGACAATCCGAGAAAACTACGGACTTCAGTAGGGGTGCTAGATTGTTTCCAATTTTGAATAGCCGTGATTTTACTTGGATCCATAGCGATTCCTTCTTTCGATATGACGTGGCCCAGAAATTTCACTTCATCTTGCCAGAATATACATTTGGAAAACTTTGCTTTCAATACATTCCTTCTGAGAATTTCTAGAACCTGTTCCAAATGCTTTTCATGTTCGGCCTTTGATTTAGAGAAGATTAGGATATCATCAATAAAAACCAGAACAAATTTATTCAATACTCCTTTGAATACTCTGTTCATTAGATCGATGAAGTAAGCGGGAGCGTTAAATAAGCCGAACGGCATTACTAACCACTCGTAGAATAAGTCGGGACCTCTGAATGTTGTCATTGGAACACACTCTTCGGCAATTCGTAGTTGATGGAAGCCTGTAGCTAGGTCCATTCGTGAAAATACTTGTGCTCCATTTAATCGATCCAACAAATCATCAATCCGTTGCAATGGATATTTGATCTTTATTGTCTGTTTGTTTAGATCACGATAATCCACACATAGACGTAGAGTATCGTCATATTTTGGGACAAATACCACTGCTGCTCCCCAATCAGAGAAACTAAGCCTGATCAGACCCTTCCATACTAGCTGTCGTGTTTGATTGTCTAATTCCTCTTTCTCTTTCAAGGACATTCTTCGAATAGCGTGAACTACCGGCCTTGCATTCGAAATTAAAGCAATTTTGAAATCTATTTCTCTCTGCGGAGGTAAGCGAACAACTTCCTCGAACACATCCGCATAGTTCTTGACGACAGGAATATCTTTGATGAGGTCAGGAATATTCTCTGTGACTTCAGGGACATTTTCCATTTGAGTAGGGGAAACATTGAGAGCTGCCCAGAAGTCCTTTCTATTTGATGTCGGGCCTTCACATGGTATGGTTATATAATTCCCCGATTGTGCCTTTTCCTTAACAACTCTCTCGGCGCATCTAACCTCCGCTTCATATTTGGTTAACCAATCCAATCCCAAAATAAGATCGAATTCATTAAAATTCATAACTATAGCGATGGTAGGGAACTTATAACAGGAAAAAGAGACAGGCACCCCGCAAACCCAACTGAGACCGATGGAACCCCCAACTGGATTTTGGACAGTCATTGGCTCTTTGAGCTTCTTCAATTTCAAATCCAACTTCTTGACTGCACTCTTTCCAATAAAGCTTCGTGACGCGCCAGTATCAAACAGTACTTTAACTGGAATGTTCTTGACATTGAGCGTGCCTTCTAAAACATCAGACCTTTCCTGAGCAGACGAAGATGCAGGCACTTCTGTTGCTTTGTTCACTTGAACTACTTTGGGCTTGTTTAAGAGTGGCCAATCCTTTGCAAGATGACCAGCCTCGTGGCACTTTTTGCACTCCCTTTTCTCTTGGAACTCCCCATCAGTTCTAAACCTTTTCTTCTTTTGCTTTCGATTGGCTCTATATCCCTCTTTTCTTTGTTTCCTTAAAGATCTGCAACTCATCGACAAATGTCCTTTCTTATTGCAGTTAAAGCAAATAGCAGTTGTTACTGGTTCTTTCCCAGATTCAGCCCTTTTTCTCTTGGCACTGGGCTTCTTATTGACCTCAGACCTCGTACTGGCTCCAGCAATATCAGTTTCCGACTCTGCTTTGTCACTAGAACTGACTTCTTCTTCGTCACGTAACATTCCTTGCTTATGGAGATCTTCATACTGATAAGCCATGTATATCATTTCTGAAAAAGGAAGCTTCACATTCCTCATCACACTATTCTGATATCTCCTTTGCAGGCCATGGATAAATCTCAGATTCTTCCTCTTTGGATCTTGAATCAGATGAGGAGCAAAGTGAGCAAGTTCGTTGAATTTCTTATGATATTCTAGGATGGTCATATCACCTTGTATCAGATAAGAAAATTCATCACATAATCGCTCCGTCGCTTCGGGAGGAGTAAATCTTTCCAGGAAAATCACTTTGAATCTGTCCCAGGTGATATCACCTTCTGGATTATCTTTGATGATTGTTTCCCACTAGATTAAAGCTTCTTCTTTGAGCGCCCAAGATGCTACTAACCGTTTCTGGTCATCCCTCAGCTGGATACGCTCAAATATTCTTTCGACGGAACTCATCCAAGCTTGAGTTTGAATTATAGATTCATTGCCCGAGAACTGTGCTCCGTTCAGATTTCGATATCTCTTTAATAGAGCCTCTAGATCGGGTTCTGTATTCCTTCTTTTTCTGGCACTCATTATTCTAGTACTTCTGCAATTAGCAGATCAAGTGTCAGGTCACAGAAAAGGTATTTTAAAACATAGAAACATATACTTCAAATGTAAATGTGTCTATCGAGGTGTAATTTTCATTCTGCTTTACTCATACTAGGATATTGCTGATCCTATCTGTATAGAGTTACCCGTCCTAGAACACTACTGGTTCTATTTTTGACAAGTTCGTTCAAATGTTATATTCCAGAACTAAGCTTAACCAAAGCTCTGATACCAAATGAGACGACCCCAAACCCCGTCCTGACGGTGGCAAGGGTAATCCGTGGAATATAACACAGAAACAGATAATAGCAGAACAGAATTAAATAAATACACCAGATAATGAACAATAGAATATACTGGATAAAAGTAATCATCAGAGTTACACAGTATACAGGATCTTACTTAGTACAATTACAGTTCAGCCATACATAAATGTCTACAGCGGAAAACAAACAAAATATGTACAATAGGAGCTGAACAGCATAAAAAGAGATAAATGATAGAATCCATCTTCGGCTCCAACTATCCAGATAAAGCCTGCTAAACCTGAACACAAGGCTGCCCGTGTAGAAAAAGGGGCACCCGAGTTTGAAAGCGAAACAAACTACGAGTCAGTCATGGGACTGGTATGAGAAATCTACTCAACACATTTATAATATGGCTAATCACAGGACCACGCCACTTTCGTGGAACGGGTTTACTCCATTGGATTGCCAGTGCTTTAAAACAAATCATTCTTTGAAACAACACTATGCTTTTTATAAAAATGAAGCCGTTATAAGACTCGGTTCCCATCACACAATGCAACGCAAACCGGAGGATAGAGTTTTTACCTTATAACGGCCAAAATATGCTTGATACGAATAAAGCAAAAGCATTTGATATTATTGCTAGTGTTTATATGTTTTGAAAACAATTTCAAATCATAACTATCAATCATACACGACATGAGGGTCCCATGCCACTATGTCACCAAATATATATATATATATATACAATCAAAACGGCACAGTCACGTATTTGGAAATTAGATTTCCGTCATGAACCAAGGCAAAAGATAGTCCTTACCGACTTCGTGACTCTCTAGCCCGAGCCACAGGGTCAGAGCGCATCGACCCTTGGAGCGACAGGGCCGGTCCACCAATGTGGATTAAAATTCCTGAACAATATTTCTCCCTGCCCTTTGGGGGCGTAAATGAGCCAACGAATGACTCCATCGGACCCGGATCGTCCGATCTAACCGAGGCGCCTCGCAATAGCAACAACCACACAGGTGGAAAGTATATAAATGTCAGGGCTGGTAGGTCACTGACACCACCCTAGCTAGAAAGAAACGCATGCCCTCCCTGAGGTCCTTCTCCCGTTTCTGGTTCATACCGGGGTGTGAGGCTCGCGAATTCACATTTTACACAAAGCTACGCCACACAGGCGGTGCTTTGATCATCACCACAAGACTTTGCTTTTCAACAAAAGCCCTGATCACTGCATCTTAGCATGCCACACAAGCAATTCATGCCATGCGACCGATGTCCATCGATATACAACCTATGAACTCGTGCGTTTCAGAGAAGGGCGTTAAGCAAAGGAATAAATTCTCCGCCGCCAAACAGATGTATATTTAATAGAGATCAGTCAACATAGAATAAAATCCAATGTCAGACACACAGTCCATTTACAAGTTCGTTCTGGGTCTGAACGAAACTGGAGGCACTAAATACCTCGCAAACCCATCGATCACCACGTACGTCTGGACGATCACCACTCATTATCCATATTTCGGGATGCCTCCCAATCAGGACCTCGGTTACCATCCAAACGAGGTGAAGATCTCCGGTCTTCGACCATCGTCTTCATCTTCGATTTCTTATCGTCGATTCAGTTATTCAGAATGGGATAAACCAGGTCTTTCTGAGCAACTCGCGTATATAATAAACAAGTGCAACACTAAACTACACATGCATCATTTCAATTCATTAGTCACTAACCGTCAATCAGTAAGAGAACGATTTCCCAAATATTAACCCCGAAGGCCGAAACCAACATCAGATCAACACCCAGGAAACCATTCGACTTATCCAACCTTCAGTTAATTTCTAAATCACATCCATATCGCTTATAATATTTTATAACAATTTATCGTTATTTTTATTTATTTTAAAATAGCCAATATATTCAAAACGACGCTTCGGGCCATAACGCGACCGTGGCGCTGTTTTTCTTCAGATTTGATTTACACATATCTGAAAATCTAACCGCTGGATCTTCACAAAATTTACATCATTAGAAAGATCTTTTCAAAATGAATCCAACGGTTCCAGTTTCGGGAAATTCCGACAGTCGGATCTCCCGGTATAATCGTTTGAAGTTTCGATTTCAAAATACGAACTGCAGCGTCGTTATTCGATTAAATATAATTATATTTATATATATATATATATAATCGTTATTGGCGCTGTTTTTCTTCAGATTTGAATTAAACATTCCAGACAATCCAACCGTTGGATTTTTACAAAGTTGGTGCCGTTGGAAAGATTTTTCCAAAGCGAACCCAACGATTGCGATTTCAGGAAAATCCGATGGTTGGATCTCCCGTACTAATCGTTTGAAATCACGGTTTCAAAACACGAACTGCCCAGCCACCTTTCGTTTTAATTTTATTTATATTTATATATTTATATAAATATAGTTCATTCAAAAATTCCTATATTGATTCCACTTCAAATTTTCACTAACGCCTTTAAACTTTGGAAAATTTCGCCATAACCTCCTTTGTACGGGAGGGGCTGGGAAAATTCCCAAATAGCCACACGGACGTCTCATGTCAAAAAGAAAAATAAAAAGCCAAGCGGCTAGCCAACAGGCTCATAAAATCATCACCCAAACAAAACAGTAAATGTGTACCTATTTGTCAGGCACAAAATTTTATTCCTCTTCTCTAGCCCCTTTGCTATAACCTGTTCAATAAACATGCATGTACATATATACAGTTCTTATCACTTATCATTTTCCATTCAACTTCATATTTGATTCCATTTGGTTTAAAAACACCATTCATTCTAATGTTACATGCATAGGTAAAAATCACGTGATTAGCTAATTAATGAATATTTCAACTCATGCATATTTATTTGAACGAGTTGCTATTTTTAACACTTCACATTTCAACAGTTCATGTATATAATAAAAATGTGATTTTTATATTGTAAAACAATTTATTTCAAAACACTATTATTTTATACATTTCATATTGATGTTAAAATTGGGATTTTTATTATAAAACAATTTCTTTCAAAATACGAATACCATTCAACACATGAATTTCAATTCAACGAATGAATATCGATTCAACACATGAAGGTTTTCTATAGCTTATATATATGGATAAAAATGTGATTTTTATATTTAAAACACGAATACCATTCAACACATGAATTTCTAATCAACGAATGAATATCGATTCAACACATGAAGGTTTTCTATTCAACGAATAAATATAGTTTCAGCAAATGAAAATAATTCAAACACATGAATATTATTCAAAATTTCGGCAGCATAACGGCAGGGTAGTTAAAACCGGGACCGTCCCTAGTACGGCTCCTCGCTCTACCTTAAAACCTCGTGGTTTTTGACAATGGGGATCATGCATCTAGTTCGCACACAGGCGGCATGTATATATTTATTTCATTTCCACAAACTAATCCTATGTGGTTTCAACCAAATATTTCTCAACCACAAATGGGTATTTTTCAACCACAATCAATCAATATCAACCACAAACAATTATTCAACCATTCGTATTTTTCATTCAATGTTTCACACCAATTCCCAACAATAAATATCGTCCATGGTTTGTGGACGAGGGGAGTATATATATATATATATATATATATATATATATATATATATATATATATATATATAATAGCTATATTTCACTTGCATTTCAACACAAATATCAATTATTCTACGCATGTATAATTCATACTTCGCTTATATAGCTTACACCACGCATGTACATGAGGTATACGACACGTGTGTAATTTATATTTCGCTAATATAATTTATACACGACATTTTCTATTCAAATTTATTTAATTTAAATTTCTCACATTGGTTTGTTGCTTCGCTAAAAATAGATACGACGTCAGAAAAATCTGCGCCTTCTTCTATTGGGTAGAGAGCTTCCTTGCGGTCCCGATGTTTCCTGTTTCATCGAATTTCATCAACACACTAAAAAGATATGATTTTTCAAATTGTAAACATAAAAAAGAATTCACCTTTCACGATGGTTCAAAACTAGGTTTAGGTTTTCGCGAGAATCGAGGCACGAGGGGACGATCGGCGGGTTGGACGTGGAAGAGGGAAGAGAGGGCTTCCTGTCGGTGGTGGTTTGGTTGTCAGGATCGTCGGCAGTGGCGCTGGGAAGGTCGGGGCTTTCTAGCTTCGATTCAGGCGGCACAGGCGACGAGGGGTGGAGGAAGTTGGTCGGATTTGTAGGGGAGGCGAAGGCGTGTCGAGCGGCGGTGGTGGCGGAGGCTGGAAGCGGCGGTAGCGGCGGCGATCGGTCGGGGAAGTCTGGAGCACGCGTCGCCGTTCGTTTCGAGGGTTTCGCCTTTTTTTTTTTGAAAGAAAAATTTTGATTGGCCGAAATATATATAGTTCAGAAAATTAGGGTTTTCACCAACAAACTCCTTTTCCAACCCAACGACTGTCGCCCTCAGCTAAATACCCCCATTCCGGACACAATGGGATATGTTTCGTAGGCCAATTCGACTGTTACAGTCAGTTATTTTTCAAATTAAAGTATAAAACATTTAATTTTTAACTTTGAACGTACATTTCAATTTGCCAGGGCCACAAACTGATTCGAAAAATTCCAGAAAAATAAATCTAGCTATGTTTTGGCTCTACGGTCCCAACAAAACTAGTTTCGTCGAATTCTGAGATCGTTTGAAAAATGGCCCATTTCTGGTCGATCTAATTTAACTATAATTGACCAAAACACGTTTTCCTTTGCCACGCTCACATATTAGCTTCAAAAATTATGAAATTTGAAACCTAGCAACAACTTCACATCCCGGATCCAACAAAAGTGGTTTCGTCGAATTCCGAGGTCGTATGCAAAATGGCCAATTTCACGGGCTATATAAATTCCATAGCGACCTTTCTGAAAATTCATTTGGCCATAACTTTTGCTTTCCGTTATGAAAATTCGATTTTTCAGATTCGTTAGAAAGGTATTAACTAACAGATTTAAATATTTTTGGTTTCACTCAAATCCGTTTAGTTTTGCACCCGGTACAGTCCGACAAAGTTTGAATTCAATTTTTTGAAACTGCAGCGCCTTTTCAGGCCTTGTTTATAATTAAAATTAATTATATTCGTTTTCAATTGTAGATTCAAACTCCGTTTTCATTGCTATTATTTAAAATATTTATTTTAAATATTTAAAATCCATTATTTTAGCCAATTTAAAAATTTTAAATTGGTTCAGGTTTTCTAGGTCGTTACAAAAATTTTAGTGAGGAGTTCTCACCTTTGGTTTCCACTCTGCCAATTTTATTTCTGAACGGTTTTATTTCCAGTGTGTAGCGTTCTTCTTTGTGATTTCCACGTAATCTGTTTCACGCAGTTTATGTTAAAATTATATTTTTAACAATGCTATATATATTTTAAAAATCACCTTTTTCTCAAATTGTTATATATATAAAGCACATTTTTATATCGCTATACGTATCATAAAAATCGCATTTGTATTATATCGCTAAATATATAAAGATCACATCTTTGTGATCTTGTTATATATATAAAGATCAAATTTTTATAGCGCTCTCTAGATAATAAAAATCACATTTTTATTCAATGATATTTTATATAAAACCATATTTTTATTCATATGTATACCATATAAAAATAAAATTTTTATTTATATGAACACTACATTAAAATCAAATTTTTATTCATATGAACACAACATAAAAATCAAAATTTTATTCATATGAACACTACATTAAAATCAAATTTTTATTCATATGAACACTACATAAAAATCAATTCTTTTCATTCATAAAAATATAATCTTTTCGTTTATAAAAATATAATCTTTTCGTTAAAAAAAATATAATCTTTTCATTTATAAAAATATAATCTTCTCGTTTATAAAAATATAATCTTTTTACACGACAAAAATCACATTTTTATACTAAACTATTTTAAATATAAACTGATTCATATAAAAACTAAATTATGTAAAACTGAATTAAATTAAACAATGTTCATATCATAACAATAAAACTCACTTTTGGTTATCGAAGAAGAGGGAGGAAGAGCTCAGATCGTCGGAGAGGGTTGCTGCTCTCGGTGATGGGGCATTGGCAGAGGCGGTGGTGGGCTCCGTGGGTATGGGTTGCGCGGGTTCTTGGGTGGTTGGGGTCTTCAATGGAGCCAGGGGAGATATCAGAGAAGGGGGTAGTCAGCGCCGGCAGCGGTGGGTGACGGCAATGCCTGCACGGCGGTGGCGATGGGGCAAAAAGGGGGACGATGGGTCAACACGGGTGGGGTTTCTTTTTTTTATTCCAAAGTCTGATCGGGAAAGAAAAGGTATGGGGGCTAGTTATAAATATATTAAATTAATTTAATTTATTTCAGAAAGTTACTTTTTTGAATCGAACTCCAAACCACACCCAACGACTACCGCATATAGCCAATTACCCCCATTTTGATTACAATGGGATATGTCCCGTAAACCAATTCGACTGTTACAATCAGTTTTTCTTTAAATTAAAATATAAATCAATATATTCAATTTTAAACGTACGTTTCAATTTACCGCTCGCATATGGTCTCTAAAAATTCCAGAAAAATAGATCTGGCTATGTTTTGATGATATAGTCCTAACAAAACTAATTTCGTCGAATTTGGAGATCGTTTGAAAAATGGTCATTTTCCATTCGATTAAATTCAAACTGAAATGACCAAACACTTTTAAATGCGCCACACTTACATATTGATTCCAAAAATTATGAAAATTGGAATATAGCAATAATTTAACATTTCGAATCCAACAAAAGTGGTCACGTCGAAAACGGAGGTCGTTTGCAAAATCTCCATTTTTAAGGGCTATATTTCCATAGCGACTATTCTGAATCTTCAACTGGACATAAATATTTATTCCCGCTATGAAATTTCAATTTTTCAGATTCGTTGGAAAGATATTTTCGAACAGATTCAAATATTTCTGGTTTCACTAAAATCCGGTTTGTTTTGAATCATGTACATTCATTTGAATTTTGAAATCGAATTTTCAAACTATCGCGCCATTTCCAATTCCTTTTATAATTAAAATAAATATTTATATTCTAACTTCAATTCAAATAAAATTATACATTCTAACTTCATCGAAAATAAATTTTCCATCGCTATTATTTAAAATAAATCATTTTGAATATTCAAAATTCATTAAAATTGCCAAAATAAAAACTTTAAATTGGTTCTGATTTTTCGGGTTGTTACATTGATATAGCTGAGGAGCTTAGTGGATAGCTGTCAGGATTGGCGGTTGTTATTTGCTTTGGATTTGTTTTGCATACAGAGTCGGAGTGTTTTTGGGGTGTTATGTTACCCTTTTTGTTGTTTTTAGCTTGAGGAGACTAGCTTTTGTTTTGAAGTAGAAATACTTCAATATCGGGTGGTGGCTTTGCCGAAATTCGATACTGAAGTATGATGGGCGTGTAACAACTCGGAAATTTTGGAACCAATTTAAAATTTTTATTTTAGTAATTTTAATGGATTTTAATATTTAAAATAATTTATTTTAAATAATAACGGCTAAAAATTTATTTAAATCGATGTTAGAACGAATATATTTATTTTAATTTTAAAAGGAGTTAGAAATAGCGCGGTAGTTTGAAAATTTGAATTTGAGCTTTAACTGATTGTACAGGATTCAAAATAAATCAGGTTTTGGTGAAACAAGAAATATTTAAATTTGTTTAATAATATCTTTCCAACGAATATGAAAAATTGGAATTTCATAGCGGGAATAAAAAGTTATGGCCAGTTAAATATTCAGAATAGTTGTTATGGAATTTAATATAATATATAGCCTTTAAAAATAGCTATTTTGCAAATGACCTCCGTTTTTGACGAAACCACTTTGGTTGAATCCGGAATGTCAAATTATTGCAAGATTCTAATTTTCATAATTTTTGGAATTAATATGTGAGCACAGTAAATATAAACGTGTTTTGTCAATTTCAGTCAAATTGGATCGACCAGAAAATAGCTATTTTTCAAACATCTCCAAATTTGATGAAAATTGTTTTGATAGGAACGCAAAGCAAGAAATAATTTTTTTGGAATTTTTAGATTCAGTATATGGTCCCGATAAATTAAAATGTAGGTTTAAATTAAATATATATTGATTTATATTTTAATTTTGACGAAAACTGATCGACATAGTCGAACTGGCTCATGAAACATATCCTATTGCGTTCGGAATGGGGGTATTTAGCTGGAGGCGACAGTCGTTGGGTTTGATTTAGAGTTCGTGATATTAAACAAGTATTTTAACAAATTAAATAATATAATATAATAATATAAAGGGTATAAAAAGGGGGTCTTCAGCAAACCCTGACAATTGTAAGTATTATTTCAAGTTTTCAATAAAGATTTATTTCTATATTATATTTTATTCCGCTGCAATGTGAGACTCTGATATTGTGGCTATTTATTCTCCTTATTCTTCTATTCTAGTGTTTCTATCTTATCTTTCTCATCCTCTAATTTTTTTCTATTAGCTTTCTGGGTTTTCGATACTTGAATTTGGACACATGATGTATTAGTAGCCGAATTCGCGAGTCGAATTTCCCGGGATGCTACAAGTACAGTGAGACTCAATTGATTTTCGGGTTACAGTCACAAACAGTTAATTTGAATTGGCTATAAACATACCTTTTCAATATCTATTTTCGTAAATAGACTCGATAGAATTTGATTGTGAGATCATTGATTATAGTAACGCTATAACTCTTAATTAGCACTTGAATCTTTGAGAAAATGTGGTACGGAATCAATTTAGAAAGAGATTAATATGATTTTCTTTGAAATCTAGCAAGGTGTAAGTACATAATTTAAGAAATTAAGAGTTTTAATGGAGGGAAGATAAAGGAAGAAGAAGACAATTAAATTAGTTATTAAAATCTCGAATTTAGAAGCTTATTTACAGTCTCCCAAAAGTCAAAACCTTTCAGAAAAGATTTGAAATCAAAAGACACAACTTTTCAAAAATTGAATTTGAAATCTAAGGGTCACCTGGTTGACATGGGGGTTACCCATGTCAACATGCCTTCACGAATTTTGAAAGATAAAATCTTCAAATCAAGGCATGTATTATTTAAATAAATTTCAGGAAATATTGAGTTAAAACAAACTATTTTCCTATATATTAAAATACAATATTTGAAGTAAAAATATATTTTAGAAACATATTTGGAAATGGTTTAAAACATATATAATAATGATATAAAACTATATAAAATGATATTAAAACATATATACAAGTATGAATATAAATATAAGAAATGCTTCAAAACTCAATATATAAATATACGTAAAGGGATTTAAAACTTAAGTTATTATATTCAAACTTACTATAAAACTAATAACAATCCTACAAATAAGAAATATTTCAATTAGGAGTTAAACTTTAAAAATATATATATTTAAAACTAGGAGTTAAAATAAATTTAAAAACTAAGAAATATAATTTTGAAATAAGGATAATTTTGAAATATTTTGAAAATAAGATAGGAAAAAAATAGTGAGAAATATTGAAGTAGGGATTCAATGCTATTTTAGAGTTTTAACAAGAAATCTAGACTTTATTACATTTTATTTCTTGAAGCCTTGAACTCTTGTTACTCATGAGTCTTCTATCTTGAAATCTTCTTGTAATAACCCGCATTTTCAACGATATAATAATTAATTTATTTAATTATTTAAAAGGATTTAATTATCGTTGAATTAAATAATGGAGAATATATAATTAATATAATAATTAAATAATATATTTAATTCTAAAATAATCAGAATTGGCTGAAATGGCGATATGGTGTGAATCGGGAAATTCAAAATATATAATTTAGTTTAAAATTGAATTACGATAACGAATATATTTAATTAATGATGGTTGAACGTATAAATTATAATATAATTATAATCGAGCTCGAAATGGCACGGCAGTTCGCGATTTGGCAATTCGAACTTTAAACGAATATACAGAAGCCGTTTTAAGTCGGATTTCTGTGAAACAAGAAACGTTAGGAGCTGGTGAAGTATATTTTTCTAGTGGAAGAGAAAAATCGAGATTTTGTCGTATAGATTTTGATTTATGTCCAAATCAAATTTTAGAAAAGTCGCTATGGAATTCCTTTGAAATTTATAAATCACTATTTATATTTTAAAAAGAAATTTCACTATAAATTGAGTATCGATTTATCCTGAAAGTGGATATCGAGTTAGAAATCCATATAGGATTATTCTGGAGTTGTATGGTATTCCACTCTGAATATATACGATAATATATATTTATTTATATTTAATTTAATTATATTTAAATATATTTATATATTTAAATGGGTTATTTAGAGCTTTAAAAATAGCCACTTTTGCAAACGAAGTCGGAATTCGACGAAACTAATTTCGTTGGATCCGCAACATCAAATTATTGTTAGATTTCAATTTCCGTGATTTTTGAAGTCAGTATGTGGCCGTACCTTTTAAAGTGAAAAACTGTCAGTATTTTGACAGTTAAAAATACGCTGTGTGAGCAAACGAAGTCGTAATTTGACGAAACCAGTTTCGTTGGGTCTGTAATGTCAAACTCTAGCAGTATGTCCAGTTTGGTGATTTTTGGGCATCATGTGTGATCACACGGATTTTTAGAAGGCGAGATGAATATTAAAAACAAAAAAAATATCCTAAGTGTGTAACCCTGAACTTGCCACCCGCTCTTTGTTTTAACCACACAAAATAATCTCAACCCCTTATAAATACACCCCTAACAAATTCTTCTAACCTAATTTCATTGCTCAAAAACCTACTTTTCTGTTTCCTCTCAACAAAAATGGCAAGTTCAAAAATCAAGAGAAATCAAATAAAATTCTATAAATCATATTACGTATATAGATGGGTTCCTTGAGGAATTCTCTTCGATTTAGTACCCTTCTTATGTCGTGCAATTCAGGTTATTGGACATCGACATTGTACAGCGATAGTTTAATTTTTCTAGGGTTCATGATTTTGATTCTTACAAGTTTTGATTTCAGTTTTTGAAGTTAGATTTGGGTTCAGGGAGTATGTGAGCATCTTGTGGGATTTTTTTTGAGGAGATCGACTGAAATAAGTGTTGCACCTGGTAAAAGGGGATACGCTAGTGCCTGAGAACGGAAATTGACTGGGTGGTGCAGGTTTGAGTCGATGGTGTCGGGTAGGTGTAGTTTTCGAAGAGCAGATTTTAGTGGAATTTATTATGAAAGGAAGAGGGAGTATGGTTTGCGGGAAAACACGGCTATGGCTGTGTAAGGAGGATCGGCGCTCTGTGTTGAGGAAGATGAATGATGATGGCGGGTGCATATGGGCCGGTATTAAAGTGGTAAAGCCCATATACCCTTAATAATGTAATTAAATAGGAATTTAATTTGCGTTAACTAGTGAATGTAATATCTCTTGCATATGGTATCAAAATTTAGCAAAATAAGATCCGTTAGGATCATATGGACGGAAGCAACACAATGGAACTGACTGGGAGTGGATTGGTGCTCATTTGAATTTATGGCGAAATAAATTGTTAGATTCAAATCAAACAAACAGTTTATCGTTCTTTAACGATGAACTGCCAAATTGAGTAAAACTCACCAACTCTAAACAGTTCTATTTTTATAACGTATATTTAGAACTGATAATTGATGAATGATTGTTGTATGTTAACTGTTTGGATGAATTGTTTGTGTATTGGTTGAAAATATAGATAACGATATATAAAAATCGTTAAATCGAATATTGATTCTGTTTATCAGAATATTTGATATTCGTGTTGTTTAACATCTGTTATGTAGGGAAACAGGTTGGAGGGGTCCAACTGGACTCCTCAATATTTATAATACTGTTCTGTTCATATATTGTAATATATGATGTGATATATAATATGTTTGATTATGTGTGTTTAAATGATATCGATCTTTGTGGTTTGGTATTGTAAATACCATAAGAAATACTGGCATGTAAAAAGGGGATTTTCAAAGTGAATATTGAAAATAAACTATTTATAAAATCAAAGGGATTTATAAAAGAGAAATTATTTATTAAATAAATAGAAGATTTTATAAAGGAAATAGAATAACGGAAATAGAATAAAGGGAATAGAATAAGGATATATTTATTTAGGAAATAAATAGAATTAATAAGGAATATTTATTTAGAAAATAAATAGAGGTATAAAAAGGAAATTGACAGATATAAAAGAGTTAATCGAATTTAGTCATTCGAAGTCGAGTTAATCGAATATGGTTAGTCGAATAGAATTAGTCAAACATAGTTATTCAGGATAAGTTGCCATTTTGCACGACTGCTAGCGTAATTCGCAGGGCTGCAGATAGCCTACGGCGGTCGGATGTTTCCTGAGGGAATCAGGCGTAACCATTGTGATCACTGTGATCTAGAGTTAAGCAAATGGAGTTGAATCGAATATTAGTTATTCGAATAAGAGTTAAGCAAACAGAGTTATTCAATTAGAGTTAATCGAAATGGAGTTAAACTGAAATTGGAAACTGACTAGAGATTAATAAGTTGAATGGTTTCCTGAGTATCGATCTGATGTTGGTTTCGGCCTTCGGGGTTTATACTTAGGAAGTTGTTCTCTTGTTAGTTTATAGTTAGAGTCTGATAGATGTGGAATGATAGTGATATGTAAATAAACAATGGAAATGTTTCCAGTGTTAATAACATATATTTTCTAAACATAGAAAATAAGGAAATGTGAATAT
Organism: Allium sativum; assembly: GCA_030737875.1. NCBI lineage: Eukaryota > Viridiplantae > Streptophyta > Magnoliopsida > Asparagales > Amaryllidaceae > Allium > Allium sativum. The sequence goes on along the minus strand of CM060913.1, from coordinate 544,978,940 downwards.
ATATATATATATATATATATATGTTAAATGATGATTGATCGATATAAATTCCATCTGGAAATAATATCGTTGTTTGCACATGTGTTTTTCTTTGATAGTTAAATCACAGATTATCAAAGTTTTGCCCATTTTAACGTTGTTAATATGCAAAGACCGGTTGGATTATTATCCGAAGAACCACTCCGTATTGGCATAAGCGTTGCGAATCATATATGCCAAAGATAATTGAAGACAAAGTAAAGTGCAAGGGCTGCTGTATAAATCTTAGATAAAGATTGCCTAAGATAGATGTACTGAATAGTGCCTTCGGTTTGTCCAGTCCCAGGACAACCTGTATGGAAGAATGTCTGACAGAGTATATCTAATAGATCGCGTAAGTTGATCTCTTCAAACGTATTCACGTTTGGTGGCGGAAAAATTCATTTCTCTTAGCTGTATACCCGTGGTATTTTTGGGGAAATCAATTTGTGATTGGCGGGTATGACGATGTGACATTCAAAGTGAATAAACGTGTGATCTGTCAGAGATAAGTGTGGCCTCTAGCCTCACAACCAGGAAATGACAGAAATCAGGTAGGCAGCAGGCTATGTAGGTCGCACCTATTAGGGTGTATAATCACCTGATCTAGAGTTTCATTTACTTCTAAAAATCTATTGTTGATGTTGTCCCATTCGGGAAACGGTTGCTGATCCCAACCGTTGGTGATATACATTCGATACACTCAAGCGAAATGAGTGGTCGGTCATGTGTGGCCGGGTTGCAAGATGTTCTTGTTGAATCCAGTGTATTTCTCTCTAGAGGTACAGTAGCAAAAGGCGGTTCCATACCTTGTCATAGTTGGAAATCCATTACCCAATACGTGCTTGTGGTTTTGATTATATACTATATATGTAGAACGTGAGATGGAAGCGTTTCTTCTAGATGATTATTATATTGTGGTTGATAGACATTATTATAATATCAAAAGGTTTTTGATATAAAGATATTTTGGATTCTCATAAGGGAAAAACCCGTTCCGTTATACGACGTGGTCTTATGAGATATCATTTACTTATTCGAACTGTTTTAAACTGTTTTACTCATATCAGTCCATGACTGACCCGGAGTTTATTTTGTTTTGTTTTCCCTAAACTCTTGGGTGCCCAATTTTGTACGAGCAGTCAAGTAGTCGGGATTTACAGATACTTGAAGAGCTGGAGCAGGAGGCTTCAGGATTATATAGCTATTATTATTCCGTCGTGTTGTAAGTGTTGTACTTTGGTAATGATGTGTATACATATACTGATTTTATTTCAAGGATATATTATCTATTACATGTTGTTCATTCCGCTGTGAGATTCGTGTTACTCTGATGTTGTGTTCTTCTTCTTATATTCTAAGTTTCTATCTTATCTTTCCTCACCCTCTAATTTCTTTCATTAACTTCTGGTTATTTTCGATCCTTGGATGTTCGATATGTGTTGTATATCGGATAACCAAGATCGCATTTTTCCGGGTCGTTACACTTCTTCTTTAAAATCTTGACCCTCTATACTGTACAATCTTCAATAATCAACGCCTTCATATATTCCATATATGTAAATATATATACATATTCTAGAGAATAGTGTTAGTATATATTCTATAACAATAACAATTAAACAAGGTTGTTGTCATCAAAACCATTATCATCAACATCTCAATCCCTAACACACTTTTCGGAATGGTTAACCACCATCCCTTTCAAATGGGACCAGTTTGAACCCTTAATTCGGTCTCTAAAAATTTATGGTTGAAACAATAAATCAAAGGGGTAAATTGGTTACAAAAAGATTCGGTTAAAACATAGACATGTATCACATCCCTATGATCCACATATTAGAAAATGAGAATGATACAACCACTAGTTAATTAAATAGAATTCCTTTACGATGATCCAAAACGTAAAATACGCGTCCTTACTTTCTCTCCCTCTTTAGTAATTTCACCCTTAATATCCCAAGCAAGCACAGTATCCCGCATGGCTACATCCATTATTAGCCAGTCTATCATCTCAATAAAGCAATCCAACAATCCATGCAAGCAGAGTTCTGACCTAGCATGTGGAACTCTAACAATATATGATGCAGTGGCACAATCAAATACGATATATAGGACAAACCACTAAAGGAGTTCTAGATAGGTCGACTTCATACTCTCTTCTATTTCCCATGTACAATCATCTTTATTCTCGCTCCACTGTACCTTAACTAGCTTAACAACCTTCCTCCTAAGTTTTTTTGTGTCATTCCATCATGCAAAGGAGTTTACGAGGTCTAAAACTTCAGGCTCTATGTCTAAGTTTTCCATCTGATCTAGAGATACTATCATATTCGATTCATGAACAAACTTACGTAGATACGAGACACGAAAAACATTGTGCACATCCGCCATTTTCTAAGGAAAGTCCACTCTATAATCCAGCTTTCCAACACACTCTATAATAAAAACGATCCCATAAATCCCAGAGCTAACTTGCATTTCCCTCTAAATCTAACAACATTCCTTAGAGGTGAAACCTTAATAAATACCAAATTATTGGCTGAGAATTCAAAATGTTTTCTCCAATTATTTGCACAACTCTTTTGACGATCAAGGACTCTTTCATTTGATGTTGAATGACCTCAATATTATATGTCGGTTCCCTTATCATTTCTAGTCCAAGTACCATCTCTTTAGTCTCTAACCAACAATAAGTAAACTGCATGGTCTTCCATATAATGCTTCATACGGTGCCATACTAATACATGATTGATAACTATTGTTGTAGGAAAACTCAACTAGATGAAGATGGTCTTCCCATGACCCTTTGAAAGCCAATACATTAGTTGTTTGAAGATATTCTGGTACTTGGTTAAATCTCTTTGTTTGACCTTTAGTTTGGGGATGATAAGTCATACTAATATGCATCTCGGTTCCCAGTTCCTTTTGCAAACTCTTCCAGAATATACTAGTAAACAAGGGATCTCGATCACTTACAAAACTTTTAGGTACACCATGAAATCGAAATATCCATGTAATATACAATTCATTTAATTTTGATGTCGTCCTGGTAGATTTGATAGGAGTACATCTTGCGCTTTTGGTCAAGTGATACAAAATAACCCATATACCATCATATCATGCCTAATCCTCGGTAATCCATCAACAAAATCCATGGATAGTTTCTCCTATTTCCACTTAGGAAACTTCAGTGGTTGTAACAATCCACTCGGCTTCTTCTGCTCAGCTTTAGCCAACCGACAATTCATATATTTCAAGATGATCCTTTCGACATCACCTTTCATACCTTCCGAGTAGTAAACTTTTTATATATCGATATACATCTTATTACCAGTAGGATGTGTAGTCAATCTAGAGAAATGACATTCTCTTAGAACCTCATCTCTTAGTCCATCTATATTAAGGACAATTAATCTTCCACTCTTACTATGCTAACCAACTTAATTAACTTTGTAATTCTTCATTTCCTCGAACTTGAATCTCTTTTCTAACCTTCTAATAATCTCAAATAGCTAGGAATCACGTTTCTAGCTTTCAGATATACTTTTGATGGGAGTAGGCACAATAAATAAGCACATCAACATCTTAGGATTGAATTCACAATGAAGCCTGAAATAGAATCTGGTAAAATACTCAAGGTGATTTCATTCAATAAACATAGCTCCTAAATTCATATGTATTCTGCTCAACGAATCGGCCACTACGTTACCTTTTCCTAGAGTGTAGGTAATACCGAAATGTAAGAAGCTAGAAACTCCAACCACCATCACTGCCAAAAATTTAAATCCTTTAAAGTAAAAAATACTTCAACGAATCATGATATATGAATAGCTTAAATTTGAGTAAAAATAAATAATGTTTCCACACCTTCATTGCAAACGGTATAGCCGCCAACTTCAAATCGTGATTCTGGTAATTCATTCTATGCGGCTTCAATTGTCAACATGCGTAAGCCACAACCTTTCCTTTATGCATTAGAACTACTCCTAATCTAGTACCACATCCATCGATATACATAACCATATCTTCGTTCCCACTCAGAATAACTAATACATGAGCACTAGTTAATCTCTCTTTCAAGACCATAAAAACATGCTCACACTTCGCATCCAATACATAGACCAGATTTGTGTTCGTCAATCAGTCAATGGTGTAGCAATATTTGAAAAGCCCTGGATAAAACATCGATAATATCCATTCAAACCACAGAAACTTCTAATATTTGCATCATTCTTAGGTCTTTCCCATTCCTGGATTGATGCTACCTTAGCCGGATAAACTGCTATTCTCCATCCCAATACAACATGACCTAAGAGTCTCGATTTTTGCTTCCAGAAGCGAAATTTTGAAAACTTAACTCTCAGTTGGTGCTTTTGCCAGATTTGCAAAACAATTCTCAAAGGTATCGTATACTCTTCCTCAGTCCTGGAGTAAAACAATATATTGTCCACGAATAGAAGGACGAATTTATTCAACTGATCTTTAAAAAACCCATCTCATAATATCCATAAAATTCGCTAGCTCGTTTGTCAATCCACACGGCATCACCAGCCATTCATATAATCTAGATGGTGTCCTAAAAGCAGTCTCCGGTACATTTTCCTTAGCCACTCTCAGTTGGTAAAATCCCATCGCCAAATTCATTTAGGAAAACACCTTAGCTTTGTGAAGCTAATCAATTAATTCATCAATCCTCGGTAATAAATAGATTTTTTCTCAGTCACCTTATATAACTCATGATAATCCACACACGACCTCAAAGATCCACCAGCCTTGGTCGCAAACACAACTAGTGCACCCCACTCGGATACGATTCTTCGAATGAATCCTTTTCTCAAAAGAATATTCAATTGCACATTTAAGTCTCATTATTTAGTAAGCACCATCTACTTAGGCGACATAATTATAGACATGGCTCCATCCACTAGATCATTTCGAAACTCAATTTCTCTTTATGACGACGGATCTTTGACCTCGCCAAAGACATTAGAAAACTTTCTAACGATCGACATAGAAGACAAACCATTCCATGGAATTGCAAGCGAATATAAAAAGAATTCTAAGACCACGTCCTTTAGTAGGCAATGTATCACAACCGTTCTCCCTTCCATGTTTTTGATTATAACTTCTATCCTTTCATAATCCATTATAGTCCCATATATCATGAGAAAGTCTATATAACACCCTGTAATCTTAAATATTAAAATTAACAAATTTAACAACACTTAATTTTTAGAAGAAGAATTAAGTGAAACGGGTTGCACCATTGCGTTCGTCTCGGAATTCTGCTTGAGATAAAGTCCGAATTTGCATAAATCGGGCTCCATATGAAGAATTTATGGAGTTCAGAAGATTTCAAGTTTAAACAGAAATTAAATTAAAATAATAATCAAAGGTCAAAACTGTTCAAAATTCGAAATTCAGTCAGAGCGGGCTGAGCGAGAAATTTCCCACTTAGAGGTGTCGACCCCCCCAAGTGGAGTCGACATAGGTGTCGACCCCCCTATTGGGGTGTCGACATATGTGTCGACCCCCCTTGTAGGGAGTCTACACTTTTGAGATCCTCTTCCAGTGATGAATTTTTGAAGCCCTAAGCTGATGTGGCCTTCTCTGATTGGCCATTGACTAATTTCTGAGGTATTAAGGCTTATATATCGTGCTATGGTTGGCTCGATGACACATCTCTTTGGTTTGATGGCTCTGATTTCTCCTAGACTAATCTAAAGGCTAGAATCGAACCTAGACTTCTATATAATCACCCCAAACCTCAACCCTAGAACCCATTCTATGAAGCCATCATGTTGTTCATCTACAATCTGGCCTAGCCTCCATTCAGTTACCCCAAACTAGAGAATCAAATTCAAACTAGGAATCAATTAGAAGGACTAGAGAATCAAACGTCTACATCAAAGGATAACTTTTCAAATTCAGAAATCAAGATCTGTCCTTTTTCTGTAAGTACAGTTATTGTTTAGATGTGAAACCTAATAAGAAATCATAACGGTAATAATTGGATCTAGAACTATGCCTAATTCTATTCGTGCCTATCCTTTTGTCAATTCTGAATTGTCTATGCCTATGAGATTATTATGATTGATTTAATGACACCCACCGTGCCTACGTGACTATTGTGATTGACATAATGAAACCTAACATTCCTCTGAGACTGTTGGATTGACAAAATGGAACCTATCATGCCTATGGAACTGTTGTCATTGATTTATCATGTTGTACATCATATGCCTATGAGACTATTGGACTGACACAATTGAACCTACCATGCTGTAGATGCAAATTACATGATAATTTATGTTCATACATGCTTACATGCTTAGATACAAGCTAGTACCCATGTTTAAGATCTATATAAGTTCATGCTTATACAATTAGATCTATGCTAGTTCGCATGTTAATTGGATCTACTTTAAATGTAAGATCACGTTCATGTGCTTAGTTAAGTTTATATCGTTCTATCCCAAATTTATACTACGCATGTTGATCTATATTGTTTAGGCATGTTGGAATGTTACATGTCCCTTTCTTTTCCCTTTTGTTTATAAGTTAGGCTAATTTGCGAGCCTAACGTTCTATGTGAATTATGCGAATGAATAACGGGGGAGAATTTGGGAAAAAAAATATTAAACTACATGCTATTGGCATACATTGGCTCATAATCATGTAAATAATTAGTAGCATGAAATGGTAGAATATGTATACCTAGAATTATGGACATAATTTAGAGGGTAAATGGGGCATGACTTGAATTGACAACACTTGTGGATAATTTACATATGAACATAAATTGTAAATATGTAAATTAATTAAAAAATGAATATGCCTAACCCGAGGTTAGATTGAGTTATAGTGTATGACTGCCCGGAACCGCCCGGCACATCCAGCAACCGTAACAATATAGATCTAATGTGAGAGGTTAGCGTATTAAGCCCAAACACCCGAGGTTAGATTGGGTTGCAGTGTAAGACTGCCCGGAACTGCTCGGCACATCCAGCGACCGCAACAATATAGATCTAATGTGATAGGTTTGTGCTTTAATGAATGAATTAAAGCTAAGAAACAGACAGGATAAAATGGTAGGGTTAAGTTAACACAACAGGGCAACACTTAACCAATGTAACATGACAAGTGGTAGGGTTAAGTTAACACAAGAGGGCAACACTTAACCAATGTAACATGACATGTGGTAGGGTTAAGTTAACACAAGAGGGCAACACTTAACCAATGTAACATGACAAGTGGTAGGGTTAAGTTAACACAAGAGAGCAACACTTAACCAATATAACATGATGTGTGATATGGTTAAGTAACACAGGAAGGCAACATTTAACCAATGCTACATGATGTGTGATAGGGTTAAGTAACACAAGAGGGCAACACTAAACCAATGTAACATGAAAAGTGGGTGGGTTAAGTTAACTCGACTGGATTGATGACACTTAACCAATATAACATGATGAACGAGTGGGGTTAAGTAAATGGGAAACACTTAACTAATATAACATGATGAAAGAATGGGGTTAAGCTAAGGGTAAATACTTAACCAATTACAACATGATTGAATGAGAAGGGTTAAGTTAATAAGAAACACTTAACCAACATGACATTACGTGTGGATGGGGTAAGTTAACTTGAATGGATGGATAACACTTAACCAATTTGGGGGGTATACGAATAGACCTTAAAAAACCCTAGTAACGGGGACTCATTTCAGCAGTAACACACATAGATGTATCACGGTACATTGAACTAGGCAGGGTGGGGCACGATTACTGGGCTGATTATAAGCGGTCAAAATAGTGGCAGGGTGTGTAGCAGTGTAGTTCCGACAGAGTATAGGCGTGCACGTGCTCCGAAGTGGAAAAGCATGCACTGGGCATCAGTAGTATACACTGTGCATCTTAAATCGTGTCGGGTCGCTATCATAGGGATTGATACACCTTATGTGGGACAAGCACAGGGTATCTACACGTAAGAGAGGGCCGATTGACACAAATACAAGGAAAAATTAATACAAGTAGGGAGCCAATCGATAGGGTAGTAAGGGTACATCTAACATCTTCATGGCAATTAGGCTGATTGAGGTAAGATCCTCGTACTGGATGTACACCTGAAGGCTACCGCAATTGCGGGGTTGGGATCACCTTAATTTATAACACAGGATACTAGTTAGGACACTAGTAGGGGATACAGATCCTTTATCACATGATACTATTTGGAACACTAGTAGGGAATACGAATCGTTCTATAAAAGACACTAGTTGGGATGCTAGTTGGGTGGTACAGAGAAATTAGGAAATCAGAGAAACAACCGAAGCGCATTCAGTGTATCCTACCTTGTCATATCTAATGATCATTATATGTTGTCTTGCTATGCTTATTATCATGGTTATGTCTGGTATTCAGTTTATTCATGTCATGATCCTTTTACCTGTTTACATGCTGAATAATCACTGGACTTACCAGACTTATGTCTGACCCGCTTTCTTTCGCCTTCTTTTCTTCCGTTTCCCCTCCCTCCCTCAGGTTCACAGGGAGGAAATATCACCACTTAGCTCAATTTTCTTTTGAAGCTCGAAGATAGACGATGTATTGCTTTGGACTCTCTTTTCCACTGTTATGGCTGGCTCATGCTTTATTGGGGAATATCATTGTCATTTTATGCTTTTTTATTTTGTTAAACAAGACAGATGCTTGTTGTAATGGGTAAGAGTATTTTGGTGTTGGAAAACAATCTTTGTACAAGCCGTTTTACCAAGCTGTTGTTTTATTAATAAAGTAAAGTTTTATATATTTTCCGCTGTTTAAAAATTTTGTCTGTTTTATAATTTATCTGTTTTATACACTTATGACGCTCCACTGAAGTTAATGCATTCCCTTTTTGAGTGACCTTAACGGAGGTAGGGTGTTACAGTCTATACCCAAAATGACACCAAACCCAGTGGAAATCAAAATAAAGCAATCATAAACAAAAGAGCAATCATTACTTGATAAGACTAGACCACAACAAAGAATACAAAGACTAGAATACACCCTACTAGGTTAATCACAACCAATGGTCCTACCAATAATCTCTAGGAATAAACCTAACTAGCGCACTATGCAGTTAAACCATGCTAAAGCCCAGCAAAATCATCGCTATAGCCTATCGCGCTCTCGCGGCCGCTAGGCTATTTCAATTTAGTGCCAATGAACAATAATTCCACTTTAAGTCCTTCTGTTTTCCGTTGCACTCGTAAATCAACTCTATTTCGCATCATCTTTAGCAATATCAATATATAGAGGATGATATGATCAGTTTTTTTAAAATAAATCTAAAAATTAGTGTAAAGAGCTTATTTCAGTGCGTAAATGCCTTATATAAGATAGAAATCTATGATAATCATCAAATCTAGGATGCATAACCATGATATTCTTTGATTTTGTTATATGATGTTAATTAATATTTATATCTTCTACACAAAAGATATGAGAATGATAACTAATTAATTTTAATCATATAGTTTCAAATTAAATTGACATTTTTGTCCCCTTGCTATATCCGTATTATTTCCTTGCTTGATCCCACTACAAATTTTTGCACCTCTACCGCTATAGACTGCTAAGCACTTTAACTACATAGCTTGCATAGAAGTTCATTATAGATAAAAGAATGTGATGCTTCAGTATCAAACAAAAATCAAACTGAAACACCTTTGACATAAAGTATACTTTGCACAACCGCACACTTTCCCTTTTGTGCTGCATTTAGAGCTTTCATGGAAGAATGATACTGCATCTAATTCATATGCCTTCACAGTTTGCTTACTTTTTGGTGGCTCTGGACAATTCTTCTTTATCTGTCCTGACTTTTCATAGGTTGAATGCTTCTTCTCCACCTTTGGAACCTTGTAATCTTTAGAATAAAGTTCCTTCTCATGATAGGTAAAGCAGGTAACCTCACCCTTAGGCTTCTTTTGATCATTCTTCCCTTGTTGTTATTTCTTTCTATTTCCGGTCCACTTTTTCTTATTCCCACCACCTTGTTATGGCTTTGACTCCTCCTTATTATCAACTACAACTTCTTCTTCAAAGACAAAATCTCATGTCTCAAAGCTTTCTCACCCAACTTCTCAAATGAAACCTTTATATGGCCTACAAGCTTCTCTTCAAGATACTCATCCAATATTATGGTAAAATCCTTATTCTTCCAATAAAGAGTCTCAATAGAGGGCGTCCATACTTAGACAAGGCCTGAAATTCAGATACATACTCAGGAAAAGGTATCCCATCTTGCTTTTAATTACTTATTACACGTAAAAAATTGGTTATCCTAAATTTTTATATCGGAAGGTGTATAATGGTCCTACTTAACATATGCTCTCCATAATAACCATGTGAGAGATCTCTATCACCTACCAAAACCTGGAATTTTGTCCAAATTAATGAGATTAAATCTGAATAGCGTAGACATTCCCTAATTATGATGCTAAATGAAGAGGAACAAACTTATTTGATGTAGATCTTGTCTCTAAATGCAACATATAATGATTTGAGGAAGATAGATATAAAGAATTTGAGACCAAGTTAAACCTAAGAATCATAAGCGCCCAATCTAATGTGTAGAATGAGGGGAAAATTCCTAATTTCCCCCATATAACCCCTACATATAGTTGTAGGTCATTAGCTTAATGAGATCACTAATCAACTCATTTGTTGTTAATTAATCTGTCTTGTAGAAATGAAAACTTAAAACAGTGTTTTCTCCCAAATGGCTAAGTCAACTACTTAATGTGACCACTCTACGAATGCCCAACCACTATGCCTACAAATGAGACTAGTTAGAACACCTAATTTGATATTTATCAAAAGTTATGGCCGAAAAAGTGAATCAAAGGGTAAAATGATCGTTAAAATATTCGACAAAAATCATGGACATTTATCACATCCCCACGAACCACATATTAAAATATTAGAATGATATGACAAATTGGGATTTAAATATAATTATTTTAAGATCCTCGAATACATAAAATATGGGTCATTACATCTATTTTACTTAGAGGCTTCCACCTTCTCGCCTCTCGGCATTATCGAAGGTTTTCAATTTCAGGACCTCGGTATTAACGAGAAAAGGCCCCTCCCATATGCTTTGGATATGCGTGGAGGCTATCCCATCAATGATTGTTGAATAGTCCAATGGGGATTATTTTACTTTAACTTTATTTATAAAGTATGGGAGGTTATTACCTTACTTTCATTTGATGGATCAAATGGAGTTATTTTCAAACAATGAAATTAAAGAGTAAGAGGCTTTTGCCTCTATACCCTTTATTGAAACCGAAGGGGTGGGTTTAAACGAAAGCCTTTTATAGATAATCAAATTGAACACGAACGTTCACTTAAGGTTATATGCTTGCACTGACTTTGATTTCTCTTGGTTTTAAAGGGTTTTCCCATGTTACCTTCAAAACCCTGAGAAGGAATCAACAAGGGTTTGGGTTGGAAGGGGATTTCGAATGTACTTTCTATGCATGATGCTTTTATTAGGAACTAGGTTATGCTTTTACACTTGTATGAGCACATGGAGGACGTCAATGTGATACACGGAGAGGTATTTGGCAATACCAATTACACTCGAAATTTAGAGGAACACATTAAGGTTACTGATGTGATGAACAAAAGGTTAATTTTGGATACTAATTACATGCGACACCTAAAGTAACCCGAAGGGAATACCAATGGGACAGTTGGATAAGTAATTGGGAGACCTCAATTAACTTTAACGTATAAAGGATTCTGATCTTTTTCCAAGAGGAGAGTGACTCTATAAAGCACATAACAGGAATCGAAATAAATCTATCAACATAGGGTTACTCTACAAGCACATTACAGGAATCCAAATAAGCACTTAGTTTTACTTACTAATAGAGGGTTACTCTGTGAAGCACAACACAGAAATCAAATTAAATAAGAACTCGGTTCCAGTGCCTACGAAAAGGCTACTCCACAAAGCACAATATAGGAATCAAAATAAAGAAAAATAATAGAGAGTCATCAAAGTCAACCAAAGTAGGAAACTATAATGAAAGTTGCAAACTTGTACATTTATACATGAAACCACTAAGATAACAAGTCGATATAATGGTGATGGTGTAACACCCCACACTCTTCTAAGCCCGAATTTCGACAAAAATCGAAACTCAAACCAATCTAAGAAAGGAGCATGTAAAATTGGTACCTGCAAATATCGAGCATGATCATAATCATAGTACAATAAAAATACCTTAAAGCTAATTGCCACATCAATATCGAGCATGAGAAAACGAGAACCAAAACCAAACTGAACATCTGTTGTAACGACCCATATTTTTACGGTATGTAAATAATTTATTTATTTAAATAATGGTTTGACTATTTAAAATGACCAGAGTTAAATTATATTGAATATTTAATTAAAATAAATAATATAATAATATATTTAATTTCTGAAATAGTCAGAAATAGTGGAATTCACAAAATGGTGTGAATTGGATCATCTGTGATATTTAATTCAGTTTTGAATTGAATTACTATAACAAATATATTATTTGAATGAAAGTTTAAACATATAATTATATTATAATTAAAATCGAGCTCGAAATGGCGCGGCAGTTCACTATTTGGCAATTTGAACTTCAACTGAATGTACAGGGTCCATTTTAAATCGAATTTCTGTGAAACAAGAAACGCTAGGAGTTGGTGGAGTATAATTTCCTGATGGAAGAGAAAAATAGAGATTTCGTCATGTAGATTTTTTGTTATGTCCAAATCAAATTTTATAAAAGTCGTTGTGGAATTCCTTTATAATTTATAACGATTTATTTATATTTATAAAAGGAATTTCATTATAAATCGAATATCGATTTAATCGAGATTTGAAATATCAAATTAGAAATTCATATAGGAATATTCTAGAGCTTTATGATATTCTATTGTGAATATATACGATAATATTTATCTATAAAAATTTAATTTAATTGTTTTTAAATATATTTATATATTTAAATGGGTTATTTAGAGCTTTAAAAATAGCAAGTTTTTCAAATGACCTCAGAATTTGACGAAACTAATTTTGTTGGATCCGCAATATTAAATTATTGTTAGATTTCAATTTTCGTGATTTTTGAAGTCATTATGTGGCCGTATGGGATTTTAATGTGAAAAACAGCCGATATTCTAACGGTTAAAAATATGTTGTGTGAGCAAACGAAGTCGGAATTCGATGAAACCAGTTTCATTGGGCCCGCAATGTCGAACTGTAGCTACATGTCCAATTTCGTGATTTTTGGTTGTTGTGTGTGATCATAGGGATTTTTGAACAGCGTATACAAGTAGCGATTGCTTAAAAACAAATATAAAAATCGAATAAAAAAATATTAAAACTCTCCTATAAATAATCCTAACTTATTCTAAACCTAGCTTTCATTTTCCTTTGGTCAATCTCTTTCCGCCGCAACCCAGGGAAAAATCAAACGTGAAAATTCCTCTTTCAAAAATTAAAACAGTTCATTTAAATTTCTATAAATCCTATAACCAATTGGGTTTGCCTCCATTTGGAATGAGCTTCGCACTCGTGTGGTTTCTGCTGTGTTCCGGCTTGAGAATGTCACTGCCGTTAGTACTGCGTGTACCTAGGGATGAAGAATTCAGCAAATTTTAGACTCCTATTACAACTTTGGTGTGTTGCTTTGGATTCGCGAGATGGAATAGCATCGGTTTGGAATTTTTGTGGTTTTTTCGAAATATAATGTGTCGATCGAATCCCTGTTTGCGCGAGTTACTGTTGTCGACGCAGCAAGGAAAAGGGAGTTCGAGCTCCACCTGATGGGGCCAGGGCTGAAGAGTTTTCGACAAGGAGTCGAACGGCGTTGGGCGCGTGAATTTCCGTTGAGGAATGAAGGCACGGGATCACGTCGAAGTTTCTGAAATGGCATAGGTAAAGGAGGAGGCCACGACAGTTGTTTTGGGAAGAAGAATAGAGGGGCGGGTCCAAGTGTTTTAGTCGGCCGAATGATTTGGTAAGGCCCGAAGAAATTGGTTGAGTTAAATTCTAGTTTAAAATGTATATGAACTTCGAAATTTGATAACTTTATCATACGATATCGGTTTTCAGCGAAACAAGATCCGTTGGGATCGTACAGACGGTGGCTACCCAATGGAACTGACCGGGAGTGTATCGGAGCTAGTTTGGATTTATGGTGAAATTTAATGCCTAGATCAAATCAATGACCAATGTATCGTTATTTAACGATCACCGGCCAATGTGAGTAAATCTCACTAACTCTACTCAATTTATATTTTTATAAAATATTTTTAGAATTCACAAATAATGGTTATTTGTTGTGTGTTGGTTGTTTGGTTGAACTGCTAGTCAGTTGATTGAAAACATAGATAACGATATAAATATAAACCGTTAATCAAATATTGATTCTGTTTAGCAGAATATTTCATAGTGAAATGAAATTGATGTTAATTTTATTGTTTAACATCTGTGGATGCAGGGAAACAGGTCGAAGGGACCCAACTGGGTTCCTCAACATTTATTTTACTGTTTTTTTCCTCATATATTGTGTTATATGATTTGATATGAAATCTGTTGTTGATTTTGCATGGTTGAATGATACCGATCATTGTTATATGGTATGTTAAATACCATAAGGAATATTGTAATGTTAAAAAGGAAATTCTCAATGTTATATTGAAAAAGAAATATTTATAAAATTAAAAGATTTTACAAAAAGAAAATATTAATTTAGGAAATAAATAGATTAAAAAGAAATATTTATTTGTAAATCAAATAGATAGAATTGAAAAAGAAATATTTGTAAACCACTTACAAATAGAATTGAAAAGGGATATTTATTTAAAAATAAATAGAATAGAAAGAGGAAATATTTATAACACAAATAGGAAGAAATAGTTAGATTATCAAAGGAATTACTTATAAAATCAATAGATTTTATAAATAGAAAATATTTTATAAAATAAATAGAATTATCAAAAAGGGGTGTATTTGGTAAATAAATAGATTATAAAAAGGAAATACTTGAAAAGTGAATAAAATAGTATAAAAGAGGATTTTATATTTGAAAGATTTAAACTCGTGCTTCGCACACGGGTATAACATGCTACGGATTTAAAGCAAAGATTTTAAATAGAATCTGTTTTAACGGATAAAGTAAGAAGATAAATTTATAAATAATATTTTATAAATCAAATAAAATGTTTACCATCGGATAAATAGAATATGTAAGTCAGGAGTTATATAGAGAAGTAAGAATCGATTTCAACATCGATATTTGAAACTGAATAATCAGTAGAGTTAATCAGTAGGAACTAATCAATTAGAGTAAATCGATTAAAGTTAGAATTAATCGAATTAGAGTTAACTGAACATAGTTAATCGAATTAGGATTTATTGAATATTAGTCATTCAACTAAAGTTGATCGAATATAGTTATTTGAGAGAGAGTTAGTCAAACATAGTTATTTTGGATGTGTTACCATTTCGTACGACTGTTAGCGTAATTCGCAGGGCTGCGGATAGCCTACGGTGGTCGGATGTTTTCCTGAGGGAATCAGGCATAACCATTGTGATCGCTGCGATCTAGAGTCAAGCGATTGGAGTTAAATTGAATATTATCCATTAGAAATAAATTTAAAATAGATATAGTTATTCGAATATAAGTAAATCGAATATTAGTTATTCGATAGGAATTAAATAAGTTGAGTTAATCAAGTAAGTTAATCAAGTTGAGTTAATCAAGTTGAGTTAGTCAGGATGAGTTAATCAAACCGAGTTAATCCAAATGAGTTAATCCAAAGGAGTTATTCGAAATAGTTTATTCGAATAAAATTAAAGGAGTTAACCGAATATAGTTTATTCGAAAGAAGATTAATCGAACGTAAGTCATTCGCAAAAAGTTAATCGAATGTAAATCATTCGAAGAAAGATTTTCGAATATAGTTATTCGAAGAAAGAGTTATCGAATATAGTTTATTCGAAAAGGAGCTATCGAATAGAGATTATTCAAAAAAGAGAATTATACACTGAATTCGATTATATCGAATTCGGAAAAGTAATATTTACTTTCCGGTTTAATCAAGATTTACTTATTTATTAATAGATTAGTGGTTTAGTTATTTAGTTAAATTAAGGACAAAAGTTACATTTTGAAGTTGAATATTCAAGAAGAATGGAATTATAACGCTATATTTAAAATCAATGTTTTAAAATAAAGAAGGGGATTCATAAATAGCATCTGAGTTACGTAAGGAAGTTGTTAAAGGTTTAAAATGTGAACTTTGTCTATCTCGAGGTTAGAAATGTTGTTCAGTTAAGGTCTGAGAGGTAATTATACCTCAACTTGATTGACTTCGTTTTTAACTAAGGGATGGGTAAGGTTTGATAGTGAAGATGGATTAAGTGAATTTAGTTAATGAGTAAAATGGTTTAAATTGGCTTAGTGATGTTTTATTTAAACATCTGTTTAAATCAAATGAATAAATTTTGGGAACATTTTCCAAATATAATCAGAGATATTTTCTAATCATAGAAAATGAAATGTTGATGAGAACGAATACTGGAATGACAGTGATACGTGAAATAGAGATGGAAATGTTTCCCAATGATTGATAACGTATATTTCCTAAATTTAGAAAATAAGAAATGTAGAATATTTGGAAATAATAAACTGATGAACTAAAGAGATAAATGTTGATTGATGATTGATCGATCGAATTTCTATCTGGAAATAAGATCGTTGGTTGTACACCTATTTTTCTTTGATAGTTAAATCACCGACTATCGAAGTTTTGACCATTTTTCTATCGTCAATACGGAGAGACCGGGATCAGATTCCTTATCTGAAAACCACTCTGTATGGATATTAGCGTTGCGATCAAATATGATAAATTGAAGATGGAGTTATGCAAGGGCTATCTTGTTTAAAGAATAGTGCCTTCGGTTTGTCCAGTCCCAGGACAAACTTGAATGTACGAATGTCTGACAAAGTATATCTAACAGATCGCGTAAGTTGATCTCTTCAAACGTACTTACGTTTGGTGGCGGAGGAATTCGTTTCTCTTAGCTTTATACCCGTGTTATTTATGGGGAAATCAATTTGTGGTTTGATGGGTATGACGATGTGGCATTCAAAGTGAATTATGGTCAGATATTCTAAAAGATACATTTTGACCTCAAGCCTCATCAACCGGGAAATGACAAAAATCGGGCAGACAGCATGGCTAAGTGGGTCACTCCATTAGGGTGTATATCACCTATCTAGAGAAAATCCATTCCATTCTTTTATCTATTATCGATGCTGTCCCTTTTCGGGAAACGGTGGGTAGCTCCCAACCGTTGGTGGTATACATTCGATACACTCAAGCGAAATGAGTGGTCGGTCATGTGTGGTCCGGGTTGCAAGATGTTCTCGTTGAACCTAGTGTATTCATCTCTAGAGACACACTATCGGCAGGTGGTCCTATACCTTGTCATAGTTGGAATCCAATCTCTAATAAGCGCCCGCGATTTTGATTTTGTATACTATATATGTGGAACGTGAGATGCAAGCGTTCTACTGAATTGTTAATTACTTGTGATTAGACATTATTATAATATCAGAGAAGTATTGATTTCCAAAGCTGTTTTGGGTTGTCGTAAGATAAAAAACATCCATGTTTATGTGTGGATCGGTCTTACGATTATCTTTTCTTTTGAAAAGGATTTTGAAAAGCTAAACCAAATGATTTGAGTTTACTCACACCAGTCCCATGACTGACCCAGAGTTTATTTTGGTTTGTTTTCCCTAAACTCTTGGGTGCCCAAATTTGTACAGTCAAGTAGTTCAGATCTTTACAGATATACTTGGAGGAGCTTGAAGTAGGAGGCTTCAGAATTATATAGCTATTGTTATTTCCGTTGTGTGTAAGTGTTGTACTCTGATAATGTTATTGTATATATATACTGTTTTATTTCAAAGTTATGTTATAATATATTTTATTCGTTCCGCTGTGAGATTCGTGTTTACTCTGATTGTGTTCTTCTTCTTCTTCTATTCTAATTTTCTATCTTTTCTATTCTCACCCTCTAACTTCTTTCTATTATTGATCTGGCATTTCCGATGTCTAAATAGTCAACATGTTAGTTTTGTGTTGATTTTCTAAGTCGAAAATCCCAGTTCATTACAGTGGTATTAGAGCTGAAGGTTAAGTGATTACCTTGGCTCTGTGGCGTGACTCAGTATAGATAGGGTTAGTAATACCCTAGATTGAGTTGAGTGTATATATATGAGTGAACGTATTTGTAGATTGAATAAAAAAATGATTTTATATTGTGAAGGTTTATTGGTTGAGTAGTTTGTGAATTCTGGTCGATCGGTTTGATCCACTGTATCGATAGGGGCTACCAAACACTTGAGTACGATAAACCGACACAATATGTTTTGAAAGAGGGTAAATGAAATAATTTTACCCAAATTATATTTTAATATAAAAGAATGATTAATATTTGAAATATTATAGTATATTGGATGTGTTGGTTGATTATAATTGAAATGGTCATATAAATAACCAATTAAAGTTCGTATAATATCAAAATCAGACGAATTAATTCTGAATTTAAAATCAGAATTGGAATTAAAATTCTTAAAAGTTGAAAGAGTGTTTGTAAGTGGGTTTGGATTAAATATATGAGAATTTTAGAAACCTGGGAGATTTTGAATTGTTTTCAAGCATTGAAAAGGGTATTTTGAAATGAATTTCAAAATGGAAAAGTTTAAATATGTGTTTTGAAAAGTGGTATAGTATTGAACTCACTTCGATCACTGGAAAATAACTTTGATAGTGCTGCCCACATCATCAGTGTTCATTTTCGAGTTGTAAGTGACAGATTACTACCAAAGAAATTGTGTTAAATTGTTTTGAGGAAACAAGTTGTTTCGAATCCTAAAAAGGAATATTTGATTTTTGAAAGAGCTAAGCTGCTTAAAAACTCCCATAAAGAGACTGTTTGAATTAAAAAAAATTTAAGGAAAAATTTGTGAATGCAAACTGGAATTGAATTAAAACCAGTAAGGGGAAATTGAATTGAAATAGAACGATATCGAATGAAGTTGGATTTGTGAGTTATGAATTTGTTTAATTATATTAGACAGGTAAGTAAGTGTCGAAATTGGTAATGGAATTTGAGATTGAGTATGAGATTTGATTTGAAATAGGATGATTGGATTTGAGAACAGATGATTGGAGATTGATTGGGATGACTTTGGTATATGCTAAATTAGCACCAGAATGTAAGGATATAATGATATGCCCAACAAAAAGGTACATGTTATTTTTATGGATTTGGTGATTTATGGGCCGATTTGGCAAGCCGCTTGGCTGTTTGATTTTCTTTTGGATTGGAAAAGGCCTAGAGAGGCGAGTTGGGGTTTGAACTATTGACCGATACAATGGAGGTGCAGGCAAAATTTTTCGAAAATTTTGGGTGTTAGAAAATTTTCGGGGTTTTAGAAAATTATCGTTGATAAGAATTAATTAATATTTTAATAAAAATTAAATTGGTTCAGTTGAAACTGAAGTTAAGAATTAAACAAATAATTTTTAATCAGTTAGTAGGGTTTGATCTCTACCTTAGCAATTTCGAGGACGAAATTATTTTAAGAAGAGAAGAATGTAACGACCCGCATTTTTACGGTATATAAATAATTTATTTAATTATTTAAATAATGGTTTGGCTATTTAAAATGACCAGAGTTAAATTATATTGAATATTTAATTAAAATAAATAATATAATAATATATTTAATTTCTAAAATAGTGGAATTCTCAAAATGTGTGAGTTGGATCATCGGTGATATTTACTTCAGTTTAGAATTGAATTAAAATAACGAATATATTATTTGAACGATAGTTTGAACGTATAATTATTTTATAATTAAAATCGAGCTCTAAATGGTGCGGCAGTTCGCTATTTGGCAATTTGTACTTCAACTGAATGTACAGGGTCCATTTTAAATCGGATTTCTGTGAAACAAGAAATGCTAGGGGCTGGTGGAGTATATTTTTCTGATGGAAGAGAAAAATCGAGATTTTGTCATGTAGATTTTTAGTTATGTCCAAATCAAATTTTAGAAAAGTCGTTGAGGAATTCCTTTATAATTTATAACGATTTATTTATATTTATAAAAGGAATTTCTTTATAAATCGAATATCGATTTAATCGGGATTTGAAATATCAAATTAGAAATTCATATAGGAATATTCTGGAGCTGTATGATATTCTGTTGTGAATATATACCATAATATTTATCTATAAATACTTAATTCAATTGTTTTTAAATATATTTATATATTTAAATGGGTTATTTAGAGCTTTAAAAATAGCAAGTTTTTCAAACGACCTCAGAATTCGACAAAACTAATTTTGTTGGATCCGCAATATTAAATTATTTTTAGATTTCAATTTTCGTGATTTTTGAAGTCACTGTGTGGCCGTATGGGATTTTAATGTGAAAAACAGTCGATATTCTGACGGTTAAAAATACGATGTGTGAGCAAACGAAGTCGGAATTCGACGAAACCAGTTTCGTTGGGCCCGCAATGTTGAACTGTAGGGGCATGTCCAGTTTCGTGATTTTTGGGTATTGTGTGTGATCACAGGGATTTTTGAACAGTGTATACAAGAAGCGATTGCTTAAAAACAAATATAAAAATCGAATAAAAAATTTATTAAAACTCTCCTACAAATAATCCTAACTTATTCTAACCCTAGCTTCATTTTCCTTTGGTCAATCTCTTTCCGCCGCAACCCAGAGAAAAAACAAACGTGAAAAATCCTCTTTCAAAAATCAAAACAGTTCATTTAAATTCCTATAAATCCTAAAACCAATTGGGTTTGCCTCCATTTGGAATGAGCTTCGCACTTGTGTGGTTTCTGCTGTGTTCCGGCTTGAGAATGTCGTTGCCGTTAGTACTGCGTGTACCTAGGGCTGAAGAATTCGGCAAATATTAGACTCCGATTACAACTTTGGTGTGTTGCTTTGGATTCGCAAGATGGAATAGCATCGATTTGGAATTTTTGGGGTTTTTTCGAAATATAATGTGTCGATCGAATCCCTGTTTGCGTGAGTTACTGCTGTCGACACAACAAGGAAAAGGGAGTTCGAGCTCCACCTAATGGAGCCACGGCTGAAGAGTTTTCGACAAGGAGTCGAACGGCGTTGGGCGCGTGAATTTCCGTTGAGGAATGAAGGCACGGGATCACGTAGAAGTTTCTGAAATGGCATAGGTAAAGGAGGAGGCCACGGCGGTTGCTTTGGGAAGAAGAATAGAGGGGCGGGTCCAAGTGTTTTAGTGGGCCGAATGAGTTGGTAAGGCCCGAAGTAATTGGTTGAGTTAAATTCTAGTTTAAAATGTATATGAACTTCAAAATTTGATAACTTTATCATACGATATCGGTTTTCAGCGAAACAAGATCCGTTCAGATCGTATGGACGGTGGCTACCCAATGGAACTGACCGGGAGTGTATCGGAGCTCATTTGGATTTATGGTGAAATTTAACGCCTGGATCAAATCAATGACCGATGTATCGTTATTTAACGATCATCGGCCAATGTGAGTAAATCTCACTAACTCTACTCAATTTATATTTTTATAAAATATTTTTAGAATTCATAAATAATGATTATTTGCTATGTGTTGGCTGTTTGGTTGAACTGCTAGTCAGCTGATTGAAAACATAGATAACGATATAAATATAAATCGTTAATCAAATATTGATTCTGTTTAGCAGAATATTTCATAGTGAAATGAAATTGATGTTAATTTTATTGTTTAACATCTGTGGATGCAGGGAAACAGGTCGGAGGGACCCAACTGGGTTCCTCAACATTTATTTTACTGTTTTTTTTCTTATATATTATGTTATATGATTTGTTATGAAATCTGTTGTTGATTTTGCATGGTTGAATGATACCGATCATTGTTATATGGTATGTTAAATACCATAAGGAATACCGGAATGTTAAAAAGGAAATTTTCAATGTTATATTGAAAAAGAAATATTTATAAAATCAAAAGATTTTACAAAAAGAAAATATTTATTTAGGAAATAAATATATAAAAAAGAAATATTTATTTGTAAATCAAATAGATAGAATTGAAAAAGAAATATTTGCAAACCACTTACAAATAGAATTGAAAAGGGATATTTATTTGAAAATAAATAGAATAGAAAGAGGAAATATTTGTAAAACAAATAGGAAGAAATAGTTAGATTATCAAAGGAATTACTTATAAAATCAATAGATTTTATAAATAGAAAGTATTTTATAAAATAAATAGAACATATTTTATAAAATAAATAGAATTATCAAAAAGGGGTTTATTTGGTAAATAAATAGATTATAAAAAGGAAATACTTGAAAAGTGAACAGAATAGTATAAAAGTGGATTTTATATTTGAAAGATTTAAACCCGTGCTTCGCATACGGGTATAACATGCTATGGATTTAAAGCAAAGATTTTAAATAGAATCTGTTTTAACAAATAAAGTAAGAAGATAAATTTATAAATAATATTTTATAAATCAAATAAAATGTTTATCATTGGATAAATAGAATATATAAGTCAGGAGTTATATAGAGAAGTAAGAATCGATTTCAACATCGATATTTGAAACTGAATAATCAGTAGAGTTAATCAGTAGGAGTTAATTAGTTAGAGTATATCGATTAGAGTTAGAATTAATCGAATTAGAGTTAACTGAACATAGTTAATCGAATTAGGATTTATTGAATATTAGTTATTCAATTAGAGTTGATTGAATATAGTTATTTGAGAGCGAGTTAGTCAAACATAGTTATTTGGGATACGTTACCATTTCGTACGACAGATAGCGTAATTCGCAGGGCTGCGGATAGCCTGCGGCGGTAGGATGTTTTCCTGAGGGAATCAGGCGTAACCATTGTGATCGTTGCGATCTAGAATCAAGCGAATGGAATTAAATTGAATATTATCCGTTCGAAATAAAGCTAAAGAGACATAGTTATTCGAATATAAGTAAATCGAATATTAGTTATTCGATAGGAATTAAATAAGTTGAGTTAATCAAGTAAGTTAATCAAGTTGAGTTAATCGAGTTGAGTTAGTCAGGATGAGTTAATCAAACCGAGTTAATCCAAATGAGTTAATCCAAATGAGTTATTCGAAATAGTTTATTCGAATAAAATTAAAGGAGTTAACCGAATATAGTTTATTCGAAAGAAGATTAATCGAACGTAAATCATTCGTAAAAAGTTAATCGAATGTAAATCATTCAAAGAAAGATTTTCGAATATAGTTATTCGAAGAAAGAGTAATCGAATATAGTTTATTCGAAAAGGAGCAATCGAATAGATATTATTCGAAAAAGAGAATTATACACTGAATTCGATTATATCGAATTCGGGAAAGTAATATTTACTTTCCGGTTTAATCAAGATTTACTTATTTATTAATAGATTAGTGGTTTAGTTATTTAGTTCAATTAAGGATAAAAGTTACATTTTGAAGTTGTATATTCAAGAAGAAAGGAATTAAAACGCTATAGATAAAATCAATGTTTTAAAATAAAGAAGGGGATTCATAATTAGCATCCGAGTTACGTAAGGATGTTGTTAAAGGTTTAAAAGGTGAACTTGGTTTATCTCGAGGTTAGAAATGTTGTTCAGTTAAGGTCTGGGAGGTAATTATACCCCAACTAGATTGACTTCGTTTTTAACTAAGGGATGGGTAAGGTTCAATAGTGAAGATGGATTAAGTGAATTTAGTTAATGAGTAAAATGGTTTAAATTGGCTTAGTGATGTTTTATTTAAACATCTGTTTAAATAAAATGAATAAATTTTGGGAACATTTTCCAAATATAATCAGAGATATTTTCTAATCATAGAAAATGAAATGTTGATGAGAATGAATACTGGAGTGATAGTGATGTGAAATAGAGATGGAAATGTTTTCCAATGATTGATAACGTATATTTCCTAAATTTAGAAAATAAGAAATGTAGAATATATGGAAATAGGAAATAAATAAACTGATGAACTAAAGAGATAAATGTTGATTGATGATTGATCAATCGAATTTCTATCTGGAAATAAGATCGTTGGTTGTACAGCTATTTTTCTTTAATAGTTAAATCACCAACTCTCAAAGTTTTGACCATTTTTCTGTCGTCAGTACGAAGCGACCGGGGTCAGATTCCTTATCTGAAAACAACTCTGTATGGACGTTAGCGTTACGATCAAATATGATAAATTAAAGACGGAGTTATGCAAGGGCTATCCTGTTTACAGAATAGTGCTTTCGGTTTGTCCAGTCCCAGGACAAACATGAATGGACGAATGTTTGACAAAGTATATGTAACAGATCGCGTCAGTTGATCTCTTCAAACATACTTATGTTTGGTGGTGGAAGAATTCGTTTCTCTTAGCTTTATACCCATGGTATTTTTGGGGAAATCAATTTGTGATTTGATGGGTATGACGATGTGGCATTCAAAGTGAATTATGGTCAGATATTCTAAAAGATACGTTTTGACCTCAAGCCTCATCAACTAGGAAATGACAAAATCGGGCAGGTAGCATGGATAAGTGAGTCCCTCCCATTAGAGTGTATATCACCTATATAGAGAAAATCCATTTTATCTATTATCGATGCTGTCACTTTTCGAGAAACGGTGGGTAGCTCCTAACCGTTGGTGGTATACATTCGATACACTCAAGCGAAATGAGTAGTCGGTCATGTGTGGGCCGGGTTGCAAGATGTTCTTGTTGAACCCAGTGTATTCGTCTCTAGAGATACACTATCGGCAGGTGGTCCCATACCTTGTCACAGTCGGAATCCAATCTACACTAAGCGCCTGCGATTTTGATTTTGTATACTATATATGTGGAACGTGAGATGCAAGTGTTCTGCTAAATTGTTAATTACTAGTGATTAGACATTATTATAATATCAGAGAAGTATTGATTTCCAAAGCTGTTTTGGGTTGTCATAAGGTAAAAACCATCCGTGTTTATGTGTGGATCGGTCTTACAGTTATCTTTTCTTTTGAAAAGGATTTTGAAAAGTTAAACCAAATGATTGGAGTTTACTAACACCAGTCCCATGACTGACCCAGAGTTTATTTTGTTTTATTTCCCCTAAACTCTTGGGTGCCCAAATTTGTATGGGCAGTCAAGTAGTTCAGGTCTTTATAGATATACTTGGAGGAGCTTCAAGCAGGAGGCTTCAGTATTATATAGCTATTTTTATTTCCGCTGTGTGTAAGTGTTGTACTTTAATAATGTTATTGTATATATATACTGTTTTATTTCAAAGTTATGTTATAATATATTTTATTCGTTCCGCTGTGAGATTCGTGTTTACTATGATTGTGTTCTTCTTCTTCTTCTATTCTAATTTTCTATCTTATCTATTCTCACCCTCTATCTTCTTTCTATTAATGATCTGGTATTTCTGATGCCTGAATAGTCAACATGTTAGTTTTATGTTGATTTTATGAGTCGAAAATCCCAGTTCGTTACACCTGTTAAAACTTGTCTTCCTCGAAATAAACATGAGCGTTGTTATGATGGATGGTCATAACAAGTCCGAGTGAGTAGAAAATGTACAGCACTGTTCCAAAATACATAAATGTATCACGTGTCATCTCCACCAAAACATATATCTACAGGACCAGTTATTCTATGCTAACCTTGTAAAGATTTATGCATGACGACTAGCTACCGAACCTAAGGTCAAATTCCCCAAAGACAGCGATATCGCAATATCGAGATAGAACTTTTACGCATCAGTTTAAAGCCTTTAACCCACCATTCAACCAACTATTGAAAACTAAGAGGTGGGCTTCCAACTACTCAATATGCCATAAAGAGGTAAATTATTTCTATACAGCCAGTTAAGGCCTCACTATCTATATAAGATTAGGGTGGATCCTTTCGATCACTTAAGACCTTAGGCCGATCTATTGATCACATAATTCCTTATACGGTGGTTTACCCTACACTAATTTAATTAGAAGACACTAGCTACTAAGTCCTACTATTTTAAGGCTTCAGTCATTCATGCATATACCAAAACCATGCATAAGTTGAGAGATAGTAAGCAGACACTTATGACCAACATGATAGGTAGACGACTAACATCATCTTCGACCTTCCCCCGGCGGACCCCTATGTTAGTATCTATATGGCCTTATTGGATAATCCCAAGGCAAACTCCATCCTTAATAATTTACTACCTAGAGTAAGCGGACCATCGCGAAGATTTCCTATCTCAAACCCAGTTAGCCATTTAATACCATTTATTTATGGAGATGCAAGCTATCTGATCACTTGATAACCTTTTAGGGATGAACTAATGACTCTATCCTTACATGGAAGGGTGAATCGAAACACTTAATACCCTATAGGTGGATCCCACTACTTAATACCTTAATTCCATAAGTTGGCTACACTTATAAATTAGTTCCTTTTTGGGTCCGACTTTTGGACATGAGGCATACCGTACCTGAACACTTGAAGTAAACCTTATTTTCAGAAATAATTCTCGATATGAAATTAACTATCATCATGGGTTGCTATGGTTAATGATATCTCAAATCAGTTGTATGTATATCCGACTATTGGCAAGTGCAGACTTCTGTCGAATAAGGCAACAAACCTCGCATCATTAACCTACTAAAGTCCAATCCTTATTTCTAATTATACTAATCCTATATTAATTGGAATAAAAAAAGGAAACTTATAACTTCTTGTCCTAGGATGTTTAATTATTTATTTTCTTATTGGACTTAACATCCACTACGGCAATCAATCCTCGGTAATCCCTTTTAATTCTATTTATTATTACTATTAAGACTTCCTTCCATTTTTGACCCTAATAGTCATATTTCCTAAGGCATTAATTTGCTTATTAAATACTATTTATATCATTCCCGTTCTATTCTAGTTGTTGTAACTCCCAAGTATTAATTTGATTCTATTTAGTTCTTACTTTTATATATATATATATATATATATATTACTTATTTATTTATCTAATTAGAGTTACAATCTCTATTCCTAATTACAATTCAGATTGTAACAATTTAGGAATTTATTTCCCTATCAACTAATTTCCCGAAACAAACAATATTTATTACTTAATTCATGACCATTTTATTTATAGGAAACCAATTTCTACATTTATTAATATAATGGTCCTGATATTTATTTCCACTTAAGGTGGGTTATATTTCTGTATATATCCCCTATAACAGAAACTATCTGAATTCAAACACATAACAACAAACAATTTTTAAATATAATACAATAGCGTTAATTACGTAGATTTGGACGGATAATATTATGATGTATGTATATATATATTTATTTAGAGCGTAGAATTAGCGTGTTACTAGATATTTTTCTTTATTATTATTTACTATTTATAATCCAGTCTTAACTAATGACGAAAACAACCCTTTTTGTGTTTAGTCTTGTTTTAGGATCCAAAAATCTCATAGAAGATTTAGCAAATTATAATTATTGTAAATTCTGCTCTAAAATATTTAAAAGAGGAGTATCGACATACTTCGAATCACAAGAAATAGGAAATATTTATTGTTATATTTCTTGTTGATTTTAAATAATGCCTTTTCATTTCAAAAGAACAAAAAGGGCATATTTACAATAACCAAGTAAAACCCAAACAATACACGATTCTTATCCTAACTAAAAATGCACAAATCATAAATCAACTCCCAAATACTGTGAATCTAGAATAAAATATTATGCATCCTATCATAATTTGGAACTGATTTCCAAATCCGAGGTGTTTATAGTAACCAAAACATATCTAAGAATAATTGCAGGAAAGATGATGATATTAAATTGAAAGGCCTACAAATCCAAACCAAATTTATATTCATATTATTTCATGTTTGACAAAATAAACAAATCTGACAACTTTTAGGTTTATAATTTGGATTAAACACAAACGAATTATATAAATTATTATTAACAATATATATATTTCCTGCTCACCTGAAAGCAATCCAATCTAAATCCAAACACAACTTTTTAGGCTTACAATTCCCAAAACCATATAGATCTGCAGTTCATTTACAAGGGGTTTACAAACATAGATTTAGATTTATAGAAGAACAGGAAAAGAAGAAGAAAATTTAATAATATAGGTTAGCCATTCGTCGAACCAACCCTTTTTGCGCAGATCTGGATTCAATATCCCCATTCCTTATTTATTTGATTTGAGCAGATTTATATTAAGAACTCTAGAAGAGATTGGAGAATCGAAAATGGCAGAACATCACTACTGTCTCCAGAAAATATGAGGAAAAGGGTGGGGCTCTAGAACTTTATTTATAGTTGTAGAAATGACTCTGAACTTTTAGATTTAATTTTATAAAGATCCGTCTATTAATACAAACTTTTTTAAAATAAAAAACCCTAGCCACCACTATCAGGATAAACTATGAGTCGATCCAGTGGTTGACCTACCAATCAAGTGCTTGGGTCGACCTGGCAGCGCAAGTGGGGATGAATATATTTATTTCTATATGTACTCCATTTTATTTATTTTTTGTCTGTTTCAGTATTTTATCCGTAATTTCTTCATATGGATCCGTTCGCATAGTCCCAAATGTGAAATTTAACCAAAATTCCGCTATAAACGCAATAGAGCAAGTCTTATAGTCATCGTTTACGAAAACTTAATTTTTGGAAATCAAATTTAATAACTAAATTAATTATCGCTAAAATTTTGGCTTGTTATATTCCCCCCTCCTAAAAAAAATTCTACCCGAAATTTAACCAATGACTAAGTCTTGGTGCTGGCTCCTAATGATCCTACTCTACACAACCAATTAGTGTACATACAAATTTGCACCAACATGTGCATGTGCATAGTGTAGATAATGAATTGCAACCACAAAATATGCATGCATAATGATTCTAAATCGGATCCTCTTATAGATTGCATTGTTATTTTGAAAACACTTTTTTAACTGTGATGCAAGCTTCTAAAATATACTGGCAATTCTATATTAATGCAAACTTAAAAAAAAAACATTCATAACCCTCACACGAGTACGAATAAGAGTGTGAAGCAACCAATTTTGCATTCGAACCTTACCATCCAACGCGTCAATGCATTTAAATCGTTTCTTATTAGTTTATCTAAAGATGAAAAAAAAAAAGATCAAGGCGGAGAAATTCAACATTCTTTCCGCTTATAAATGCCCCAATTCCCATCCTACATTAGAATTTACCTCAATTGCCTTAAAATACTCTAAAAATTTTCATTTATAGACCGCAAAGGAGACTTAAAACAGCCTTTAAAATGTAAAATGAGTTAATTAACAACTCACGCGCATCGACAAGGAATGGAAACAATGTTTCCATGGCTAAACCAACCTTTCCTGTGACGACCGCCCATAACCCCCGCACTAAACAAGAGGAATAATATACTAAAGGTGTGCCAGGCTGCTATGGACGATCATCAAAGTAGGTAAACACATCGAAACCTGTCGTAGAACTCACAGCGCATGGATAAAATATAGTAGAACATATACAACAGGTAATAGTAATGAGGTATCATATAGCAAACTTTTGAAACTTTCTCAACATCCAGAAAGATTATCCAACTGATATCAAAGTTTGTACATAAGGCCTCACTACAGCTCTCAAGCAACTCAAACAGCGGAAACAGAAATACTAGATAGTAATAAAACTGGTACGCCAGCCTCCTGCTCATCATCGCTCAGCTTCCTCGTATCACTAAGCTCCATTACCTGTAACCTGCTACTTAGTCTGCCCATCCACAACCGGATGAACAGCCCAAGGTAATAAGAGGAGACATAAAACCTTGAGTCAGACAATAGTCTTAGTGAGCGATAATACAGCTAACAAACTTCAACAAGAAAGTATATGAGAATGGGTAAATGAACAACTTATCTACCCACATCACCAAAGAAGAACCCAACCTTATCTTCCCCACATCGGACAGTGATAGCCTTTACACCAAGCATTTCAACCATTCATCCATAGAAATCAGAACACCCATTCAATCATACATAACACACATGACATCCAGATTATATAGGTCTCACACAGACAACCCTAATCGAGTTTAACATTCCTCAAGTACTCTCGCCAGAGGCCTAGACCAATATCACTTAAGCACTCAAAGAACATCTCCCTCGACTTTGGATAATCTATGTGAGATAGTACAAACAGAACAACCAATCATCCATGACTGACTCTGGCTATCACCGCCAATCCTGCTTCGAAACCATCGTTATCATATGACTAGCCCATATTGCCATCCGTCAAGGGCCATACTCGAAACCCCGGTTCTAGCGAAACTCCATACACCATACAACGAAATGTATTCTAGGCCATACAACGAAACCCAGGGTATTCGACCATACAACAAAATCGTATAACCCTTGCTCTGAGCCCGCTAGAACCCATGATAACGATAATCTCTCGGCCTTCGCATCTCCAATCGCTATCAATCGCGACTGTTCACCAACTCAGGACACTTTAGAGTTGTCATGCTCAGAACACCATAGAGCAATCCTCATCACCCAACTCAAGACACTTTAGAGTTGTCACTGCATTCGTTGATCCACCTTGATCAACGAACACATTCACCACTTCGAGCCTTCCTACTTGAACCACCTCGAAGTTAGCACTACCTTTGATCCGAAGTAAGCATCAATCATAAGGATCAAAACAATCCATAGCATTATATCAACTTGCTAGAGAAAGCAAACGACAGCACATAGGCCATTCACCACAGCATTCAAAAGCGCTGCTGAAATCCCCTCCATTTTTAACCAACCAGGGTAGGACCGACCCGACCAACTCCAGGACCAACCCGCCTCCCTGCATCCTTGGACCGACCCACCCCCTTGGGACCGGCCAGAATATGCTTCCACCTGACCGACCAAGATTTACCCCATCTGACCGACCAGCTCCTCTAGAGCGACCAGCTCCAGAGCGACCAAGATTCCAGAGCCACCAGGATTCCAGAGCGACCAGGATTCCAGAGCCACCAGGATTCCAGAGCGACCAGGATTCCAGAGCAACCATAATTCCAGAACGACCAGGGTTCTAGAGCGACCAGCTTCTCCAGAGCGACCCGCCTCCATGCAGCTTTAGATCGGCTCGACCTCCTTGGGACCGACCAGAATATGCTTCCACCTGACCGACCAAGATTTACCCCATCTGACCGACCAGCTCCTCTAGAGCGACCAGATCCAGAGCGACCAACTCCTCCATAGTGACCAGCTTTGGACCGACCCCGTCAAGACCGACCAGATCCATCGGACCGACCAGGACCAACTCCATCCGACAGGCCAACTTCCTGACTTGCTCCCCAAGCCATAATATGACCGACCACCTCATTCCAGACCCTTCTGGACCGACCAGAGCCATCAGACCGACCAGCTTCGACCGACCACCTCTTCACGACCGACCCGACCAGAAACCTGCACATCTCCAATTCGACTCCGATTTCGACCAAAACTTCGCCAAACGACGAAACCGACGAAACCAGCTTATCTGATTCATCCAAACGCAATCACAAACATGTTATGCAACCAACAATATCATCAATCTAACAATTTCCATCAAAACATATAAATTTCCCAAAACATGATAAGTGAATCATATGAACATAAAAACGGATCTAACTTACATAATCTTGAGAAAAGTCATAAAATTAACCATTTAAATTATCTAGATCAGATCCTAAGGTGATTCATATATAAAATGGACTTAGCATGGTGTGGATCTAAGGAAAATAACATGGAAATGATGAAATTAACATCCTAAAACCCATATACTTGCATGAATCTGAATGAGAGATGTAAATCACTCACCAATTCTTCAAATCGATGCAAAAACAATGAAAAAGCAATCCGGACAGCGAACACTTCGAATCAAACTCCTCAATCCGATGAATTCGCCCTTGAAACGATGTAGATCTAGCCTCTTATGGTGTAGATCTTCGATTTCCCTCCTTGGATTTTGGAATTTTAATGGTGGAAAGATGTTAGAGGAAGAAGGAGATCAAAGCCTCCCCATAAGAGAATGGAAAATGTCAACATTTCTCCATATCCCTTACCCCTTATTTATAGCCTCCACCAACCCCCTAATGGGCATTCTCCAAATCAGCCCATTAGCCTTCCAAAACCTGAACAGCCAACTGAAAAACCTTAAAACAACGATTTCTCCCAAACCGCTGAACCAAATTCTTAATGTAACCACTCTACGGAAAGGGAATCATCAATTCCTTTCCAATGGCACAGGTCTCACCCTCTGATTCGACCTGAGTCAAAAGTTATGCCCAGTACAAGACTGACAGGGGGGAAATGGTCATAAACAAAATTGGTAAAAATTATGGACATGTCACACATCCCCATAAGCAACATTTTAAAAGATGAGAATGATCCAGCCCTCGGAGGATAAAATAAAAATATTTTACGATCTTCCGATACGTAAAATGCGGGCTGTTACATTTCCCTTATTATCACTAACGTCCTTGACGTATTGTCGCCCTTAATTCATCGCTCAAACGCACAAACAAATTGTTTAGAATCTTTCTTATGCTTTTCATGTGACTGCAAAATCGAAATTTTCCATATAAAAAATAAATTTCCACTTACAAAATCTTGTCTAAATTTTGAAATTCCTTTTTGTTACTACTTTATTTATAATTTCAGATTTGCACTGTTAAAACCAAATTTGGATCTCAACATCAAAGGTACAAAGATTGTACTTCACTAATATGGTAAGAGATTAAAACGAGGCACAATCATTATTGCAAGTAAAAAAGGCAATGACTTTTATAGTGGTTCAATCTTAGAAAAGATCTACGTCCACTTTGAGAAAAATTTAATTATCACACGCATGTTTACAAAGTTTGAATATTCATTCATTACATAGATTTTCATCCACACACACTCTTCTCTTGATTTATTCCAAAGAGCCAAAGGAAGTAGAGAAATCCTTCAAATATAGTATTTTGAAAGGTAGATCTACTGTTCATCAAGCTCTTGAGTAGATTCCATGATTTGATGGAGAATTCCACGTTTGATTTTGGATTGAAGGAGATTGGAGATGTAGAAAAAACTTAGAATTGTTGAAGAAATGGTTGGACAACCGTTTGGGGGCATAAAATTTGGTCCCCTTAAATGAAGGAATGAGGGGGGTATTTATATGTGAGATCCATGCCGAGTGGCAATTCTATAATTATCTCATACTCCTTTTAGGTCGTCGAGCGACCTACAACTTCATATATCTGTGTTTTATGACCAAAGGCCTCAAGCATAAGGCAGTGCGACCTAAGGCAAGGTGGAGCCACCTAAAGTGGGGCAGAACGACCTAATTATACATGAATGTGATGTCTTGGCCTTGTTTACTTATAACAACTGAAGATATCACAACAGCCCAAAGTTATATAACGAGTCAAATCTCTATGATGACCTAACGTGCTATGGTATCCCAAAACTTGGATGGGCTAAAGAGCAGGACGATCCAAAGAGCTTTAGCGGGCAAGAGAGCAAGATGACCCAAAGAGCATGGCGAGCTAAGTAGCTTGGAGACCTAAAGAACTTGGTGGGTTATCCTTGTACGTCTGTAGCGACCTAGAGCATCATAATGCTTGGAGTTCTTGAATGTCCCAGAACTCTGTAACGGCCTAAAGCTCGAACGAACTAAGACTTAGAACGACCTTAGAGTGCTACGACCTAAAGACATATGATCCAATATTGCTTTTTGAGAACGACCTAACTATACTTTGTATTTCTAAGCCATACTTTTATGGGTTAACATTTTCCCCTCCAAGTTCGTATTTATTGAAAAATAATACAAGTTTCGACCCAGATAGATCTAATGCTTGTTAGGCCAATAATTCTCTCATACAACACTAGATCGTGCTGAAATTTAGATCGTGCTAGGATTTAGGTCGTGCTGGGTTTAGTCATACATTGGGCTTTAGTTCATACTTTAGGCTTTGAAATTTAACCAGGCCCACATAAACCAGCTCGCTGACCTTCAGATCATTATGGACCCTTCAACTGATTCAGGTTTGGCCCGCTTGCACCATCTTCCTTTATATCTCAGCTTAGGTCGTTACAACTTCCTTTACTCTTTCTAGAGAAAATTCGTCAATCGTGGCCATCTGAAAATCATTTCATTTTTCACATGTGCTTTAAGACGTTACTTGATTTCACTTTATCATCGCCATCTCTCAATGACTTTAATTCTAGCAAATCCCAATGAAGCTGATTCAACTCATTCGAAGATCAACCCGCTCACTTGAAGCTTCTTACTGTTATCAAACATAAGAGAATCATCATAAGTCCTCTTTGCTTGGAATCAGGTTTAGCATTATCTCATTTTCTTCTATTTTAGCTTTTGGACCTGATTTGGGGATTTTTTGATTGCATGGGACGTTTTGACTTGGATTTGCATCGGCGTTTGAGAGTATAAGATTCATTGCTGCGAGGAATTGTTATTCTGTATAATTTTAAGATCGAAATTCCCTTTACAATTCCGCATGTTTACAGTTCTTGTATGGTTTTGAATCCCAACATTCATGCTTATAATCATCTTATTTGGCAACTTGATATTGTGTTTTACATTTGCATATTGCATTGTTGAAATCCACTTGTGTTGATCAAGTTGGAAATTGTTGTTGATGAATGAAATGAAACTTGGTAGATTTTGATATTTAATTATTAGCTTCACTAGCTCATCCCATTGCCGAACAATTTCTGTTATCAGACTAAGGAATGACTCGAACTCCAAGTCATAAATAGCAACAACAAGTTTTGATTGCCACCATGAGCTTAGGCCTCGGGTTGTTGAAATGAATAAAAGTTTAAGGCCATTAACACAACAAAATACTTAGGTCATTAGAATGGTCTTGTACATTTGGTCGTCACCATGAAATTAAATCTTAGGCCGTCAGAACAACTAAATCCCTTGGGTTGTTATCGCGACCTTAAGACTTGAGTTACTATAGCAACCTAAGTTTTCAAGTTGTTTGTATATTCTAAGGTCCTAGGTCGTCAACGCAGGTTAAGGCCTCAAATCTCTAGAATAGACCTTAAGGCTTTAATATTTTAAAGAAACCCAAGTCCTCTTGAACATTGATCTTGTAACCTCATAGATTGTCTTAACCGTTTAGACAATTCAAGTTTTACGTGTTATAGAATGATCCAAGCTTTCAAAACATGGAACGACCTAACCTTTGAACTGTGAAACAACCTAAGTCTTTGAACTTACAGAGGCACCCTAAACCTTTTGTTCTTGTTGAGGATTAATTCCTTGAAACTTTCTAATTTAAACACTTTAGATTTCATGCACTTTGAGGCTTGGTTTCCAAAAATGCATATCTTCTTTTCCTTCCTAAAGCAATAACACATGTTTTGCAAATTTTGGACTTATACACTATCATTGACCGTCCACTTCGATGATGGTTTACTTAGTCCTGTTTCGAGACTTAAACTAGATAGCGTAAGCATGCAAGTCAATTTTTGCTTAACAGTTTATATTTTTCAAATTCTTTACTTGCGCACACACAACATTCTTAATTTAAGTAACTAACGGTGCTTGAGACCCGTTGATACAAATCATTCTATAGATGTCAAGCACTATTTTGATATAACTTATATAATCTTTTATGACATCTTTTAATAAGCACATACCTATGATTCATTTACGAGTAAGGTTATTTGTGTAGAATGACTACCAGGCAGCAAATAAGTACTCAGACTGAAGGGACATCATCTGCTCCAATCGATATTTCTACAACATTTGCAGTCCCCCATCCTTTCCCAAATCTTATCCCACGCCGACAGAAAGACATGCTACCACTCTTGACAAGGAACATTTTGAACAGTTGTGTAGCCAGTTTGGCATCCCTATTATAGATGCAATCCTTCTAGACAAGGGCGTATTCTTGGATCAACCCCCCACGGGATATGTAACCATGAATCACTATATGTTAGCAGGCAGTGGTGTTCCCCCTTTTAACCCTTTCCTAGAAACAATCCGAAACAATTTAGCCATTGCTCCTTTCCAACTTCATCCGAATGGTTACACCATCTTATTAGGGCTTTATATTCTTTCTATGCAAGTTAGGGAGCAGGAACCGACTTTTTCAGAGGTCCGCTAACTTTGTTCATTTAGAAAGAGGAAGGACACCCATTATATCATGCATGTCGAGGGTGCAAGAAATCGTAGGCTTATAACCAATCTACCAGAAAGTGTTTCAGGATTCTTAACTCAATTTTTCTTCATTCGCTATCCTGAAACATATCGTGGGTATCGGACAAAAGGAGGTTAGCATACTTCGTGGGAAATTTATCTTGCCTTCTTTAAATAACAGTTTCTGATAACTTCTCTTTTTAACTTCAGTCATTCCATCCCTATTCAAGGATAACAAGACATTTGCCGCTTTCAAGGTTGTATTTAAAACCTTAAAAGTCGCTGATGAGACTAGGAAAAGTAGGAAGGTTTTAGTTACAGAATCAACGCTTCGCCAATATGAACTTATCTATCCTTTGAGAAAGTTTCGCTCAAAAGGAGGGCCTCATACTCCCAAGCCCTATCATGCGGAACCGGATAATGGTACCTCCAGTGGTACAATGAGACTCAGGACCAAATGATTGATCAGGACTAAACTATTGACCCTGCTCTAAAAAATTGTTCAGAATCTGTTGGTGGTAGTACGTTGCCATCAAAAATGGCTTCTAATGAGGGTGAAACATTTAACCAACGTGAGCACAAGGTCCTCTGATCTCAACTAAATCGGTTGAGAAAGAAGGTACTTCCCTGAATTCTGAATCAGAAACGGAGTCTGAGCAGACAGAGAGAGATGACAGAGAGGTCAACGTTCTAGATTTTGCTCATGAAACTGAACATGTCTGGGAAGATGAAATCGCACTAGAGATCGATCTGAATATCGAAATGATGACTGAGGACCCTCTTGTTCAAGATGTAACAGAGGAAGGTTCCGCAGGTACATTTGACAATTTGGGTGATCTTAATTAGGTAAGTACCTTAGTCAGGACGACATCGTTACCCAACCTCTTAATCCTTATAACACAATTACAACAGCTAGTATAATGGAGGCTCCTGTTTCTAAGCTAGGAAAATTGTTGAAATCTCTAGGAATTTCTTTAGAATCAGCTAGGTGACCGGTTCGTTAATAGTAGTGCCTTAGAAAACATATCTAATGTGCATATACTTTGAAGTTCCTTCACAGTTTTCACAATTTTCCCCAGTACTTTGTAGTTTAAGTACTGAAAATCTGTTCTTATCTTATTTCAGGTTCAGACATGCATGGGAAACACATGTCGGACTTTAGGAAGAAGAGTAAAGCATACAACCCGAAGCATTTGTTACAACATTACCCTTTGTGACTGCCACATCATTCCAAGTAGCCTTACCCTCCTCCTCCTCCAAAATCTTCTTACAAGCGTTCGCACGTATCAAAATTGGAATTGAAATATGAGAAAAGGCGGAAGATACATGAGGAGGAAGACGAGGAAAGAAGACATGCTTGGCTTAGGGAAGACTCTCCTAATGAAGAGGCTCGCGGGGAGAGACGAGAGAAAGACAATCAATGGAAGGATGGATCACACAAGCGCCCTCGATTGGAGAAGCTTCCTATTATACCCCGATTGGTTCCATCTTCTGGTCCCCCTGGTCCTTCTGCTGAAATCCACTCAATTATTCACAAGCCCCATTATGAACCCGAGCCACCAAACACTACTCTGGCTAGACGATTCAAGGGTTGGAACTTGAAAGGGATACTTTTTGATTGCAGTGTGAATCCAACTGATGTTGAAGACATAGCTGAGGAAGTAGATGCCGTAATAAGGCAAACGCATACCCAGCTCGACATTGCTAAGAGCCAACTCGACACAAAGCTGAGTATTGTCAGGGACAATGCTAAGAGACAACTGCGTAGATGGAATAAATTTGGCGACAATCTCCAAAAGTGTTATGATATTAATCTTGCAAAGATCGCATCTATGGAGAGTGAAAAGGATAAGTGGGAGGAAGTCTTAGATTCCCGTGATGCTACCATCACCTCCCTTACTAAAAGAATTATAGAACTGGAGGGATTGGATACCGAGAATAAGAGACTTGGGGAGGAACTCGAAGCTGCCAAGAAAAAGGAAAAGGAAGCCCTAACGGCCAAATGCGATGGTGAAGTTACATTGTCTGTGGAAAAGGATTTTTCTAAACAATATCGGGACGAAGCTACCCAACTTAGAGAATCCATTAATTCTTTGAAAACTTCCAATCATACATTGACAGCTAAGGATGAATCTCTTGAGATGGATAAGAATACTGCTAAGGAAACTCACCAAAAAGCTATGGATGAGGCTGATGCTGACATATTCCAATTTTATGTTTTCAATTCATGAGTCGCGGGAGTTACACTACTTAGGGGACAACTTTCCAACTACCTTGGCACTTGTCTAGGAACAAGTTCTTGAAATTAATGGCGGTGATCGTAGCGAAGACGGTCTCATTAACGATCTTTTAGATGATAGGTCCAAGAAATCTCTAGCTAAGGGAAAATCCCGATTGGTGGATGATAGGGCTGGTGCCTCCGTAGAGAAAGTTCAGAATCAAACCAATATTGATCCTCCCGTTGATCCTGCAATTATTGAAGCTTCTAGTTCAGATTCATGTGAATTCTCATGTTCCTTTAATAGAGAAAGGCATAGGCACTAAAGGGCGCATTGTTACAGAGAAAGTTATAGAGGAACATGATGGAGATGATGAAGGCAATGATGAAAACATAGATAACTGGAGAATTGAGTAGAGAGATGCCCAGAAAAATCTTCTAGATGAAGGTAAAATTGCAATTGAATATACCATTTCATACTTAGAGTCCATTTTTGATTCATTTAGGTCTCTTGCCTCTTATGCTCATTGCTTCCATAATTTAGGTTTAATTTCACTGCTATCTTCTCCTAACATAGGCAAGGCAACGACACTCGAAGTTGTTATAACTGACTCACCCCTGATGACTATTCCCCTTGCTTCTGTTACCACTCCCCCTCCCCTTAGTGACACATCCTTACTTGTGATTACAACTCGCAGATCAAAGGATGCCAAAATCGGTGTGCTTTCTGACTTAGAGGATGTCGATTATACTCTTAGCGACGATCCCGAGGTAACAGAAACAGATGAAAGCCCAAAAGATGCTGCCAATGATAAAGGAAAGAAAGCTGCCAAGTCCTCGTCATCTATGAAGAGCTAGAAGAAGAAGAAGCGTGTTACTCAGAATATGGAAGCTATTACTTTTTCTTCTCAAGAAAATCCAAGTGATATGGTAGAGACTCCTCCTCCTCCTCTCAACAAACCAACTTTAAGGTCAAGTGATAAGAAGAAGTAGTTCTTAGTACCAGCTTATTGTGCTTTTTGACCATTCTCTTTTATATGTTGTATTCAGATCAGTTGTATATGCGGGTGTCGGTCCCCGCTTACTACATTATATTACTCTATATATGAAACTTCTGTATTAGATTCACGACTTTGTGACCTGACTTGTGACTCTGCTATCTAGTTCTGTATTGCTGAAATGAAACTATGTTCTTCGTACTATAATTAAGCTTTTACTTTTAGCTTTGTTGTATCTTTTTGTTTTGCATTCCATGCATGTTTTCTCTTCATGTCTACAGCAAGTATTTTATGCTACAAGTCATTTTGTATTGCAATGTTTGGTATTATAATGACCTCGTGGTACATTTTTGTAAATTGGTTTTTCAGCTGTAGCCACGAATTAGTATTAACTGGATTTATTTGACCAATTTTACTGAATTTCCTTGACTCGGACTAGGGCAATTTTTAAGACTTCTTTTCTGTGAATAATCACCTTGTGCTTATCACAGTACCAAAGTTTTCGAGTTTTCCTTAGCCATTTCAAAGTTCAACTTTGTTGGTCAGCGTAATCCTTGTAGGTGCCAAACTTTCAGTGTGAAGTTGTGACGAACTTATGGTATGTTTAAGTGAGCATTATTGAATTGCCTTAATGCAGTGGTAATGCCCCTATACCAAAATTCGTCACGAACTTTAAAGGTTAGGCATGTTATTTGTGATCGATTATATTTCAAATCTCCTAGCCATGTGTTTTTGCTATCACATTAAAA
Organism: Allium sativum; assembly: GCA_030737875.1. Classification (NCBI taxonomy): domain Eukaryota; kingdom Viridiplantae; phylum Streptophyta; class Magnoliopsida; order Asparagales; family Amaryllidaceae; genus Allium; species Allium sativum. Next base: position 544,938,647 of record CM060913.1, on the reverse strand, counting down.
TTTCATGGCTTGCCCATGACCAGGGGTTTCTGGTCTAGTCGATCAAGCCCATACCTTTTAGTGGGGAGGAATCTTTGTTATTGTGCCCCTGCTTGAGAGGTCTTGTATTTATCATGTTCAGTCATGTTTCTCGCTAACCTGGAAGTCCAGGCCCTTTAGAGATTAGATTTGAACATGTTCCCCCGGAGAGGTCATGGTTTTCGTGCCTGCATAGAGGTCTTTTGCATACCTGAAACACCCCACCTCCGTTAAGGTCACTCACAAAGGGAATGCCTTAACTTTGGTGGAGCATTATAGGTAAAAGACACAGATAATTTACAAGACAGACATATATAAGCAGGGGAAAAACTAAATTTATTTCATATGTGGTTCATAACAGAAACATTACAACAAACTGTCTCAAAACAACTTCCAAATCATTACATCAAATTCTTAGTCTTGATTATAACATAAAGAAGCATAAAACAAAATAAAACCGCATAAATCCCCAAGTTGTAGTGTGTACAAAGCCATAGCCAAAGATAAGAGATTCCAAGCTATACATCACAGAGTCTTCAAGCTTGGAAAGATGAACGGCCCAAATTAAGTTGAGCTATTCCCTCCCTGGTTACCTGAGGGGGGAACGGAAGAAAAGAGAGCGAAAGAAAAATGGGTCAGACATAAGTCTGGTAAATCCAGTGATTATTCAGCATGTAAACTACAGAACCATGACTTGAATTAGCTGGACGTAGGATAATAACAAGGAAATAAGGTAACATAAGTTAAGGCAAGATAAACAAGGCAAGATAAACTAATCATACTATCGCACTCATATCCATATTCTCTGCACCTACTAGATATTTCAACCATCATCATGAGTTCAAACCCAGTGATCCCTTTTTATCGATCGGCTCATACTCGCACGCATTTACTACTTGTGTCATATGGCCCCGCTCGATCGCAGATACCTGTGCTGGTCCCACCATGGGGTGTATCAATTCCTATGGTGGCAACCTGACACGATTCAAGATGCACAGTGTATAACTACTGATGCCCAGTGCCTGGTTTTTCCACTCCGGAGTACGTGCACGCCCGTACTCCGCCGGAACCTACACCGACGCACCAACCGCCTTTGTTTGGACCACTTATAATCAGCCCAGTAATCGTGCCCCACCCTGCCTAGTTCAGGGTACCATGATACATCTATGTGGGTTACTTCTGAAATGGGTCCCCGTTACTAGGGTTTCCTAATCAACATGTTAAATTGCTTACATGTCCAAGTTAACCTAACCCCACCCATCAGTTTAGTTAACATGTTGTATTTGTTAAGTTTTGCCTTAATTAGCATAACCCTACCATTCCTGACTTAGCTTTAATTCGTTCATTAAAGCACCAGCCACTTACATTAGACAGGTATTGTTGTGGTTATTGGATGTGACGGTCGGGTCCGGGCAGTTTTACACCGCAACTCAGTCTAATCTCCGGTTCTTTTGGGCTCGATGCACTAACCTCCCACATTAGATATATATTGTTACGGTTGTTGGATGTGCCGGGTGGTTCCGGACAGTCTTACACTGTAACTCAATCTAACCTCGGGTTAGGCATATTCGTCTTTTCTAAATTTACATATTTACCTCTTTATGTTTATATGTAAATTATTGTCATTCAAGTCAAGCCCCACTTTCCCTTTAAATCAAGTTCATAATTTTAGGTATAAAAATTTATACCACCTTATGCCATAAAACATTTACATGTTTATGAGCCAAATATGCCAATTATATGTAATTTCATATTTTTCCCCAACGTTACCACCGTTAAACGTTCACATAAATCACATAAAATGTTCGGCTCGATACATAGCCTAACTTATACACAAAAGGGGGAAAAGAGGAACATGTAATAATTTCAACATCATAAAAAATATGGATCTAACTACACATGTGTCATATGAATTTGGCATAGAACAATATACATTTAATTATGAACTTGCAAATTTAGATCTACTCAACATGAATCGTGAAATAGGGGTTTTAGATAGAACTACATAAACTTAACATTAGGCATGCAGTTGTGAACTTGCAAATTAGCATGTAGTTCTAGTCATATATGTGATCATGGTTGAACTTGCATAAACATAGCAAAATTCCCAAATTGACATACAATATATAGGTGTCATTATCAAATCATACAACATGAAATGTCATCGCCAAATTATACAACATGGTATGTCATCGCCAATTTACACAACATGATATGCCATTGCCAAATTATACAACATATTATGTCATCGCCACTTTATTCAACATGATATGTCATCACCAAATTATACAACATAATATGTCATTGCTAAATTACACAACATATATGTCATTGCCAAATTATACAACATATTATGTCATCGCCACTTTATTCAACATATGGATTCATTTCCAAGAATTTAACATTTATCATCAAATTACATACAACATGGTCATAAACTTAACATGATAAGAGTTATAGTCTTAATCAATTCAGTTTTAACAAAAAAGGATATGCATAAATTTACATTAGGCGTTGTTCAACATCCATTTATTTTAGTCACGATTCTAATATCAATTAAGTCTAAATGATAACTGGACTTACAAAAAGGAGACTAGTCTTGTGTTCTGGGATCTGTATTCTGAAATTGAATAGCTCTCCTTTGTTGTAGACGTTGAATTCGCATAGTTGAATTAAATTTGATTTGTAATTCCTAACTTGCTCTCTAGTTGAAGGAGAATGGAGGCTACTCTAGGTTGAGTACTGACAGCATGACGGTCTTAGGAATATTTTTGTGTGGCTTAGGGTTCAGATTTAGGTTGCTTATATAGAAGTTTGATTTAATAGGAGCCGTCAGATCAACCTAGGGTCAATCAAAGCCATTCAAACCTAAGAGAACCAACCAGAACTTGCCACACAAGCCCTAATGACACAGCAACTCATCACACAGAGAAACATGTCTGGTTTTAGATCTGGCCAGAGGGGGAGGTCGACCTGTATGGGGGGAGGTCGACCCCCTGGCCGACCTCTTGGTCGACCTAGCCTTGGGCGGGAAAATTCCCGCCTAGCCCGCTTCTGCTTCTGATTTCGAAATTTGAATTTTCTGAACTTTAATATGAGCTGTTTATTTAAATTCTTGAATCTTCTGAAAGTCATAACTCCTTCATACGGAGTCCGATTTACGCAAACTAGGACTTTATCTCAAGAAGATTTCCGAGATGAACGCAATGGCGTAACCCTTAATTCTCACATTTGTAACTAATTATTCTTTAATTCGTTACTTTAACGTTACAGAAAATACGGGGTGTTACATTCTCCCCTCCTTAAAGGATTTCGTCCCCGAAATCTTCGAGTCAATAAGAACGTATGTCCTACCATCCAATCGTCCATCTACTCATCCACCAAACACAAACGTCCATTGTCCTTAAAAAGACTTCTAATGCTTCATGATCATATGCATAGTGTGTGTACATGTCCTTATCTAATGAAAAATCAGGCGGTCTACTGATTCAGTTGACCTCCTTAATGCAAGTCATGTTTGTGCCATGAGTCTATTATGTATGCAATCATCCATAATCATACATTCTACATGAGTGCATAATCATTCATACAAATGCAACATCCACATGATAACACATCAAGTTTCAATCATATACAAGTACATATATGCATATGCAATATGAAAGTGACTGAGCCGATCTAACACCTAATGTGTGTGTATATGCATCCACGAGCAACCACTAGCAATCACTTGCAACCACTTGCAACCATCAATCATAACATGTTTCAAATACATGTTTACATCCATTGGTATCTACCTAAGGATCGAGAACAGCACTGAGGAAAAAACAAAAAAGATAGATACGAGCATGAACAAACTTAAGGAAAAAGAGATCAAAGATGTACCCTCAAAAAGAAAAGGGTAGGTTGCGCATATCTTGGCCTCAGTCTCCCAAGTCGCATCTTCCTCAGCGTCACTCCATTGAACTTTAACAAGTTTGACTTCGCGATTGTGTAGCTTTTTGACTTTTGTACCCAAGATACGAGTTGGAACTCTTCTCACAGTCGCCTCTCATTCTACTTCTACTTCCTCTAATATGCTTGTTTCCACCACTTCCACAGACTCATGTAAGCACTTCCGTAGGTGAGAAACGTGAAAGACATTATGAACTCCAGCCAATCTTTTGGGCAACTCTACTCTGCAAGCCATCTTTCCAATCCTTTCCCTGATAGGAAATGACCCTACAAATCTTGGTGCCAACTTTCCTGCGGATCTGAAGCGAACGACGTTCCTCAAAGGAGATACTTTAAGGAAAACCCTGTCTCCTACCTCAAACTCAAGGCCTTCTTTTATCTGCGTAGGACTTCTGTCTATCTTGGGCAATCTTCATTCTTCTTCGTATCAAGTCCACTTTCTCTGAAGTTTCTCTAATCATATCTGGTCCAAGTATGAGCTTGTCTATAGACTCCCACCAACAAGTTGGTGATTGGCATGGTCTCCCATATAAAGCTTCGAAGGGTGACATGCCTATGGTGGCTTGGTAGCTGTTGTTGTAGGCAAACTCCACCAAAGGAAGATGATCCTCCCATGTTCCTCCAAAGTCAAGAATGAATAATCTCAAGAGGTCTTCTAATACTCTGTTCACCCTTTCCGTCTGACCATCGGTTTGGGGGTGATAGGCCGTGCTTAAGCATAGCAATGTGCATATAGCCTCTTGCAAGCTCTTCCAAAACTCGCTCGTAATGATAGGATCTCGGTCACTCACAATGCTGGAGGGTATCCCATGGAGTCGAACTATCTCTTTAAGATAAATGGATGCTGAAGATGAGGCAGTCCTTCTACTTTTAACGGGTATAAAGTGAGCGCTTTTTGTGAGCCTATCCACTATTATCCAAATACTGGTATTGCCCCTTCTTGACCTAGGCAGCCCATTGATAAAGTCCATTGAAATGCTATCCCATTTCCACTGTGGGACCTCTAGCGGATGAAGCAAACTACCAGGCTTCTTTTGCTCTGCCTTGATTTGCTGGCATATTAAGCACTTATAGACAAATTCAGCTACATCCTTCTTCATGCCATTCCAAAAGAAAACCCTTTTTACGTCTTTATACATCTTGTCTCCACCTGGGTGTATGGTCAACTTGGAATGTTGTGCCTCTTCGAGAACCTTCTTCACCAAATCCCTTACTTGTGGGACGCATAGCCTTCCATCCCGCCTCAACCAACCCTTATCAGCGATGGAGTATCTATTGAGGTAACTAGAAGTCTCACCCCTAATTAGCTTATCCGTCACATCAACTAGCTGAGGGTCTTCACGTTGCGCGGTTCCTATTGAGTCCAAAAGAGTAGGCCGCACTTCTAGCAATGCTAACAAACCAGTCACGTGATCGATGGAGGGTCTAAAGTCAAAGTTGGCTATGTATTCCAAGCTCTGCCTTTCTACAAAGAGAGGGCTTAAGGTCAGCTTCTTTCTACTCAAGGCGTCCGCTACTACATTGCCCTTGCCAGGGGTATAGGAAATCTCGAAATCGTAGGATGCCAAGAACTCCATCCACCTTTGTTGCCTCAAGTTAATATCTTTCTGCAAGAAAAGGTACTTCAACGATTTATGGTCAGTATACAATTCAAACTTCTCACCTAGGAGATAATGGCACCAAGACTTAAGCGCAAAGACGATGGCAGCCAACTCTAGATCGTAGGTTGGGTAGTTTTTCTCATGTACTTTCAACTGTATGCCTCCATAAGCTACTACCTTCCCTTTTTGCATCAAGACAGCACCTAGTCCTGTACCACATGCATCCGTGTATATGGTAAACATCTTGCTCCCATCCGGCAATGTCAGAACTGGGGTTGTTGTTAGAGCCCTCTTCAATCGTTGGAAAGCAACATCGCAATCCAAATCCCAATTGAAAGTTAGGTTCTTCTTCGTCAATCTTGTAAGCGGAGCTGATATTTTCGCAAAGTCTTTGATGAATTTTCGGTAAAAGCTCGCTAGCCCGAGGAAGCTTCGGACTTCGGTCGCATTCCGTGGAACCTTCCAATTTTGCACCGCAACTACTTTTGCGGGGTCCACAGCTAACCCTTCCTTGGATATCACACGTTCGAGAAACCTTACTTCCTCTCTCCAGAAGTGGCATTTGGAGAATTTGGCTTTCAACCGATGTGCTCGAAGAGTATCCATGACTTCTTTTAAATGCTGAGCATGCTCTTCCTCACTCTTAGAGAAAATCAAAATGTCATCTACGAAGACCACCACAAACTTATTAAGGAACTCCCTGGACACCCTTCTCATTAAGTCAACAAAATAACTAGGTGCGTTTGTCAAGCCGAAAGGCATGACAGGCCACTCGAAGAAACCATCTAGGGTTCTGAACGCGGTCTTATCAATACTGTCTTCAGTCACTCTTAGCTGATGAAACCCAGTAGCTAGATCTAGTTGAGAGAAAACCGATGCACCTACAAGCTGATTGAATAAGTCATCGATTCTTGGGAGTGGGTGCTTATTCTTCTTGGTCAGCTTGTTTAGCTCCCTATAATCCATGCATAAGCGAAGCGAACCGTCCGCTTTAGTCGCGAACACTACTGGAGCACACCATTCAGAAATACTCCGCCTTATAAACCCCTTCTCAAGCAACTCTTTAACTTACTTGATGAGTTCTTTCCTCTCTCTTGGAGCCATGTGTCTAATGGGTAAAGCAACGGGTTTTGCATTATCAATGAGGTATATGCGGAAGTCTATCTCCCGCTTCAAAGGTAAGCCCTTTACCTCTTCAAAGACATCCAAGTATTCACGGACTACTCTAACAGACTGCAAATTCTCAACAGACCCATCAAGAGATTCTAGATAGCTAAGCATAACAGATTTCATGGGATTATAAGAAATTTCGAGAGTGTTACCAAGGCGAGTCATGAGTCTAACCACTCTCTTTTCACAATTGAGGATGGCACCATTACTGGATAGTCAATCCATGCCTAGAATCAACCCATAGCCCATGAAGCCCAAAACATAGGCATTACATCTAAACCCAACACTTAGTATAGAAATTTCCAAATCCGAACAAATCATTGAAAAATAAGTTGAGCCCCCAACTGATTTTGAAACAACTAAGGGATCCTCTACTAAACTGGTTTCTAGGTGCAGAGACTCAACTAAAGCAGTGGATATAAAAGAGTGCGATGCGCCAGAATCAAAGAGTGTATGAATAGGATGATCAAAAAGATAAACTAAACTCTCAACAGAAACATTTCTGCCTCGTTCTTGCGAAGGTGCCATGAGAGCGTGAACCTTCCCTCCAGAAGTAGATCCAGCTCTCTGCCCTTGCCCTTGATTTCTTGGGCAGTCCTTAGACATGTGCCCCGTCTCGCTGCAATGGAAACAGCCACCCATCTTCCTCTTCTTCTTTCTGCATTCCTTAACCAGATGTCCAGGAGTGCCACAAAAATTACACTTCCTCTTGTCACGGGGTTTACTGTTCTTCCCGCCCTTCTTGGAATCTGTCTTCTTGCTCTGTGATCCTTTCACTTTCTTATCTTGAGGTACTTCCACCTTTGTCTCTTTCTTGCCAACCTTATCTTCCTCTTGTAACAGTGCCATGTCCACCAGTCTCTCATAAGTTGCACCCATAGGTATATGGGACGTAGCTACGCTGTGCAGTGGCTCATTCAATCCTTAAACAAAACGGAGAGCCTTCTTATGTGGAGTGTTCACCAACTCCAATCCGAACCTAGCCAGCTGGTTGAATTGGTTAACGTATTCCTTGACCGACATACTTCCCTGTTTGAGAGCTAAGAACTTCTCCATCTGTAGGCTTCGTTCAGCTTGTGAGAGGAATTTCATTTCAAACCTCATTTTGAAATCCATCCAAGTTTCAACTGGTCTTTCAGCATTAGTAACTTCCCGTCAATAGGAGGCTTCATCTTTATGCAACCATACGGCCAACTGTATCTTCGGCCTATCATCCACTTCAAAGATGTCAAACAAATCCTCAGTTTCTTTGAGCCAATGTCTTGCTTCCACGAAGGATTCATTTCCGTTGAAGTTATTTCTACCCATGGCTCGAAATTCCCTAAATATTTTTGAGAAAGCATTTGCACGCAGAGGAGGAGGAGGGGGAACCGCTGCAGCTAGGGGAGGAGGAACGTCTTCTTGGCCTGCAACATTAGCTCTAGCCTCCAGGTACCTTCTAAACCAGCCAAGTACCGGCACGCCCTCTGGAAGGTTAAGATCCCCAGACATGCTGAAACAAAAAAGGAAAGATTCAAAACAAAGGATAGAAAGATAGTGCATATGGTTTTGGGGGATTATGCCTTTTTAAAATAAAGCACTTTTTCTTGAAAATTGCTTCTTTAAATTTCCTTTTTGAAAAACAGTTTTCAAAATTTTTATCTGATCTGGTAAACCTTTGCTATGATACCAAGTGAAACACCCCACCTCCGTTAAGGTCACTCATAAAGGGAATGCCTTAACTTTGGTGGAGCATTATATGTAAAAGACATGGATAATTTACAAGACAGACATATATAAGCAGCGGAAAAACTAAATTTATTTCATACATGGTTCATAATAGTAACATTACAGCAAACTGTCTCAAAACAACTTCCAAATCATTACATCAAAATCTCTGTCTTGATTATAACATAAAGAAGCACAAAACAAAATAAAACTGCATAAATCCCCTGGTAGTAGTGTGTCCAAAGCCATAGCCAAAGATAAGAGGTTCCAAGCTATACATCACAGAGTCTTCAAGCTTGGAAAGATGAACGGTCCAAATTAAGTTGAGTTATTCCCTCCCTGGTTACCTAAGGGGGGGAATGGAAGAAAAGAGAGCGAAAGAAAATTGGTTCAAACACAAGTCTAGTAAGTCCCGTGATTATTCATCATGTAAACTGGTAAGAGAACCATGATTTGAATAAGCTGGACGCAGGACAATAACAAAGACATAAGGTAACATAGGATAAGGCAAGATAAACTAATCATACTATCGCACTCATATTCATATTCTATGCACTTACTAGATATTTCAACCATCATCATGAGTTCAAACCTAGTGATCCCTTTTTATCGATCGACACCTACTCGCACGCATTTACTACTTGTGTCATACGGCCCCGCTCGATTGTAGATACATGTGCTGGTCCCACCATGGGGTGTATCAAATCCTATGGTGGCAACCCGGCACGATTCAGGATGCACGGTGTATAACTACTGATGCCCAGTGCCTGTTTTTCAACTCCGGAGTACGTGCACGTCCGTACTCCGTCGGAACCTACACTGATGCACCAACCGCCGTTGTTTTGACCGCTTATAATCAGCCCAGTAATCGTGCCCCACCCTGCCTAGTTCTGGGTACCATGATACATCTATGCGGGTTACTGCTGAAATGGGTCCCCATTACTAGGGTTTCCTAATCAACATGTTAAATTGGTTACATGTCCAAGTTAACCTAACCCCACCCATCAGTTTAGTTGACATGTTGTATTGGTTAAGTGTTGCCTAAATTAACTTAACCCTACCGTTCCTGACTTAGCTTTAATTCATTCATTAAAGCATCAACCACTCACATTAGACAAGTATTGTTGCGGTTACTCGATGTGACGGTCGTGTCCGGGCAGTTTTACACCGCAACTCAGTCTAACCTTGGGTTCTTTTGGGCTCGATGCACTAACCTCCCACATTAGATATAATGTTACGGTTGCTGGATGTGCCGGGCGGTTCCGGGCAATCTTACACCGTAACTCAATCTAACCTCGGGTTAGGCATATTCGTCTTTTCTAAATTTACATATTTACCTTTTTATGTTTATATGTAAATTATTGTCATTCAAGTCAAGCCCCACTTTCCCTTTAAATCAAGTTCATAATTTTAGGTATAAAAATTTATACCACCTTACGCCATAAAACATTTACATGTTTATGAGTCAAATATGCCAATTATATGTAATTCCATATTTTTTCCCCAATGTTACCCCCGTTAAAAGTTCGCATAAATCACATAAAATGTTAGGCTCGATACATAGCCTAACTTATACACAAAAGGGTAAAAAGTGGAACATGTAATAATTCCAACATCATAAAAATATGGATCTAACTACCCATGTGTCATATGAATTTGGCATAGAACAATATACATTTAATTATGAACTTGCAAATTTAGATCTACTCAACATGAATCGTGAAATAGGGGTTTTACAAAGAACTACATAAACTTAACATTAGGCATGTAGTTGGGAACCTGCAAATTAGCATGTAGTTCTAGTCATATATGTGATCATGGTTGAACTTGCATAAACATAGAAAACTTCCCAAATTGACATACAACATATAGGTGTCATTACCAAATCATACAACATGAAATTTCATCGCCAAATTATACAACATGGTATATCATCGCCAATTTACACAACATGATATGCCATTGCCAAATTATACAACATATTATGTCATCGCCACTTTATTCAACATGATATGTCATCGCCAAAGTATACAACATAATATGTCATTGCTAAATTACACAACATATATGTAATTGCCAAATTATACAAGATATTATGTCATCGCCACTTTATTCAACATATGAATTCATTTCCAAATATTTAACATTTATCATCAAATTACATACAACATGGTCACAAACTTAACATGATAAGAGTCATAGTCTTAATCAATTCAGTTTTAACAAAAAAGGATAGACATAATTTTACATTAGGCGTTGTTCAACATCCATTTATTTTAGTCACGATTCTAATATCATTTAAGTCTAAATGATAATTGGACTTATAAAAAGGAGACTAGTCTTATGTTTTGGGATCTGTATTCTGAAATTGAATAGGTCTCCTTTGTTGTAGACGTTGAATTCTCTTAGTTGAATTAAATTAGATTTGTAATTCCTAACTTGCTCTCTAGTTGAAGTAGAATGGCGGCTGCTCTAGGTTGAGTACTGATAGCATGACAGTCTTAGGAATATTTTTGTGTGGCTTAGGGTTTAGATTTAGGTTGCTTATATAAAAGTTTGATTTAATAGGAGCCGTCAGATCAACCTAGGGTCAATCAAATCCATTTAAACCTAAGAGAACCAAACAGAACTTGCCACACAAGCCCTAATGACACAACAACTCGTCACATAGAGAAACACGTCAGGTTTCAGATCTGGCTCGAGGGGGAGGTCGACCCCCTTGTCGACCTGTATGGGGGGAGGTCGACGCCCTGGTCGACCTGTCCTTGGGCGGGAAAATTCCAGCCCAGCCCGCTTCTGCTTCTGATTTCGAAATTTGAATTTTCTAAACTTTAATCTGAGCTGTTTATTTAAATTCTTGAATCTTTTGAAAGTCATAAATCCTTCATATGGAGTCCGATTTACGCAAACTCGGACTCTATCTCAAGCAGAATTCCGAGACGAACACAACGGCGTAACCGGTTTCCCTTAATTCTCACATTTGTAATTAATTATTCTTTAATTTGTTACTTTAATGTTACAGAAAATACGGGGTGTTACAAAACCCATTATTCGTTGTGACCGAATGATTCAGCCATTTGTAAAATTTGTAGGGCGCCTTCGAAAAGGTCTTTGGTTCCGTCATTCACCGAATTTGGAAGACCTGACTTCTGGTCGGATGCCCCTGAAGGGGTCTTTTGAATCCTTCAGTAAGCATTTGATTGAATTCCCTCGAAGAGTTCTTTTGAATCCTAGGGTTTGTCGTAATCGGGTCGTGTATGTAACACCCCGTGTATTCTATAACTGTGGAATTAACAAATTAAAGTATAATTAATTTGAAATCAAAGAACTAAGGGAAACGGGATACGCCATTGCGTTCGTCTCGGAAAAATACGCGAAATAGAGTCCGAGTTTTCGAAAAACGGAGTCCGTGTGAAGAGGATATGGCCTTCGGAAGTTTCTGAATTAAGTTTAAAAATTAAAACCGGGCCCAATTGGCCAAAGTGGGAAAACTCCCGCCTAAGACACCCAGGTCGACTGGGCTGTCGACCTGGTCTAACCAGGTCGACAGGGCTGTCGACAGGGCTGTCGACAGGGCTGTCGACCTGGTCCAGACCCAGGTCGAACCCAGTCCACCCTGGCTGGCCTATTCTATGTTGGTCGATTTTCTGTGGTCTGCTTTGTCATTAGGGCTAGGTGGCAGGCTCTAATTGGTCCCTCTTGCGAATGAATGGCTACGATCAATCCAAGCAACATCAATGGTCCTAATCAGTTCATAAACTCTATAAAATGGCCCTAGACTCCACCTAGGTTTCTTGCACAATTCTCTAGCCTCCATTGCTCTCTTCTTCTAATAAAAAAAAATAAAAATGGCGTCTCTGCTCTGCTGGAATTAAAACTAGAAGATAATCAACATCAGCCTAAGCAACTCAATTCAAACTAGAGATTAAAATTTCTGCAAAGATTCTACAACAAGTTAAAGTTCTTTCTTTAATCCAATCAAGGCAAGTACAGTTATTTTCCGCTATAAACGTTAATAATAATTTTGATATGTTTTTGATTCTGAATCTGAGATTGTATATATATTCTCTTCTGTCAGATCTGTTTTTCTGTATCCCTTTTCTTCTTTTCTGTTTATATAGCCAGGCTACCACGAGCCTGTGCCTAATCTCATAAGAGATGAACGTATGAACGCAAATTTTGGGATGAATGATGCGGAATTTGACAAGACTAAATTGAATGTATGACTTTAGGTCTGAGGCATAAAATATATTGGACATATGCATAAATTTGACTATGAACATATAATTTATGCATGTTGTATGCATAGCTATGTTGTAATTTAGAACTGTAATTAATGAGCATATGTTGTAAACATAGATTTGGATCTATGCATATTCTATGATAGAAGAAAAGAGGAACCATTGTAAGATTACATATGATTTGAGACTTTGGACAAAATGCATATAAAAGTCAAGATCTGATTTTTAGAAGATATGATTTAAAGATTTATATTATTGGGTATAGTTTGCATAATGATTCATGACATGAAAAGAAGAAGGATATGGAAAGTTAGGTGTAAAGATTTACATTAATTAGGATATCTATTATTTAGATTACACCTAAATAGGGATTTTTAGATATATGGCATGTATTGAAATTAATGGTTATATTTGGTATAATTTATATGTGAATCTGCTGTAAGATGCTAGTTTAACAAAAATTGGAACATATGTTATATGGCAAATTATGTCCATATTCTGTGCTATGTAACTTTATGCAAACATGGAGTATATGTTGTGAATCATGACAATTATATAAGCATATGAATTTAGGCCAATTTATGATTGGGCAAGGCATGTAAATAGAACTTTTAGAAATATTAAATTTGCTAAATCTGCTAATTTGTCTAGTTGCCTAAACTACTAGTTTTGTTATATTGCCTAGACTGCTAATTAGATTGAAATGCCTAATCTGTTAAATTTGTCGGTTGAAATGCCTAACCTGTTATATGCCAAAATCTGCTAAGTTGCTAAATCTGTTAAATCCGTTAAGTCATATAAAATCTGTTATCTGCTATGTTGATATAATCATCCTGTGATTGATATAATCTGAATTGGCATATATATTGGGCGTGCGCATAAACGGTAAATTATTAATTAATTGGCCGCAAAGATAAACATGGCTAACTCGAGGTTAGAATGAGTTTGCGGCGTAAATCTGCCCGGAACCGCCCGGCACATCCAGTGGCCGCAAACAATAGGTTCTAATGTGAGAAGTTAGTCATAACATGCGTAAGACACGAGGTTAGGTCTCGCTTGTGGCAGAAGTCTGCCCGGAACCGCCCGGCATATCCAGCGGCCACAAGCTACCGACCTAATGTGAGAGGTCTGTGCATTAATAATTAATTAATGCAAATCTAAGATAAGAATGACGTCTAAAACGTATTGGGGAAAATAGGGTTAAACCAAAGGGATTAATAGAAGTAGTAAAACCCGTCCATGAATCTGTAGGCCCAATACAAAGTTAGACAAATCTGAAAAATCTGTACACCTGACCCATTAGTCTGAAAACTTGTTAACTTAATTTGTGAATTAGTAAATCTGAATTCTGTATGTCTGAACTTGTAAACAAGTTAATCTGAAATCTGTTAGTCTGGGGACACAAGGTTAGGAGGGGAATTACTTGTGTCATCTGTTGTTTGGGACCCATATTAGTCAGTAACCCTTTCTGGTATCAAAACTTTGACCCAACAGTAAGTAGGGTCCGGGCATGCTTACTGAACTAATTATAAGAGGTTCATTCTGATAATGGCGAGGGGTGTTGATGGTGCGTTCCAACCGGGTCATGTGCGTGCATGGATCCCGGTCTGCCTCTGAGGATGTAAGACGCCGTGACATCTGTAAATAGGTCTGTGCCAATTGGTTGTCACTTTAGGGAGTGATACACCCTACTGTGGGGCTGACACAGGATATTTATGTATTAGGGAGCCGATCGCTTGGGGTAGGGTTTTAGGGTACGCTTAGTTCTGTCTGTTTCTGTTGGTACCGTCTGTTTCTGTTGGGTGGTAACACCTATCTGTTTCTGTGTGGTACCGTCTGTTCGGGTGGTAAAGGCCCATTACTAGTGTACACCTAATTCCACATTCTGTTTCCATAGGGATAAATCTGTTTCTTCTTCTGTCTGTTTCTGATCGGGTAGTAAAGGCCCATTATTAGCATTCTGTTTCTGTTAAAGTATTCTGTACCCGTTCCTGCTTCAATTTAGACATTAGGGTGACACCTAATTTTGCTATACTAGTATTAGTGCAGAGAAGTGTAAAACAATAGTTTATATCTGTTATATCTGCTACACCTGTTATAGTTATCTCACATCCAGTTTTATGTTCATATCATATTATTATTATCTGTTCATATGCTGAAAGTCACTGGACTTGCCAGACTTTTTGTCTGACCCTTGTTGTTTCGCCTTCTTTCTTCCATTCCCCCCCCCCCCAGGTTATCCAAGGAGGGAAATACTTTAGCTTGATCCGGATTTCTCTTTGCTTGAAGTGCTTAAAGTATGGCTTGGCTCTGTATAGCTTCCGTTCCATGGGGATTATGATTTTAAACTATGCATTTTGAAGGCTTTTGTACAAGACTGATATTTTGTACTTGAATTCTGAAATTGAAAGAATGTAACCATATTAATTTCTGTTTCCGCTGTAATAAAGTTAAATTTTTTTTCAAGTACTGTTTTATCTGTCTTGTAAGTTTGTGTTCTGTTTACTAAAATGCTCCACCAAAGTTAAGGCATTCCCTTTGTGAGTGACCTTAACGGAGGTGGGGTGTTACAGTGTATTAATGGCACTGACGATCGACTGGGTGCCCCTCGGGGAGGTCTTCGGTTCAAAGTCCCAGTGTTTGTCATACTCGGGCCATATATTAATGGCACTAACGATCGACTGAGTGCCCCTCGGGGTGGTCATTTGTTTAGAATTGCATTGTTTCATGGTATCATTTATCAGTTTATCATGATTTGTTAGGACTACGGTTCTAGACCTTGCAATTAAGAAGGTGCCCCTACGGTGAAATTTACAACTTTGTTTGTAGTCTGATCGTTGCATCATCCGACTGTTCAATTCCTTGTGTCCCTTATTTGCAATGTTATGTCCCACATCTTTGTATTTGTTACGAATGATGTTCCGAGCATTGAGCAATGGGCGCTTAAGCTATCCCAATCGGGATGTGCTGTAACGATCACTTGGCTTTATTAAGTTATTAATGCGTCGATGAACTCCAGCCAATCTTTTGGGCAACTCTACTCTGCAAGCCATCTTTCCAATCCTTTCCCTGATAGGAAATGACCCTACAAATCTTGGTGCCAACTTTCCTGCGGATCTGAAGCGAACGACGTTCCTCAAAGGAGATACTTTAAGGAAAACCCTGTCTCCTACCTCAAACTCAAGGCCTTCTTTTATCTGCGTAGGACTTCTGTCTATCTTGGGCAGTCTTCATTCTTCTTCGTATCAAGTCCACTTTCTCTGAAGTTTCTCTAATCATATCTGGTCCAAGTATGAGCTTGTCTATAGACTCCCACCAACAAGTTGGTGATTGGCATGGTCTCCCATATAAAGCTTCGAAGGGTGACATGCCTGTGGTGGCTTGGTAGATGTTGTTGTAGGCAAACTCCACCAAAGGAAGATGATCCTCCCATGTTCCTCCAAAGTCAAGAATGAATAATCTCAAGAGGTCTTCTAATACTCTGTTCACCCTTTCCGTCTGACCATCGGTTTGGGGGTGATAGGTCGTGCTTAAGCATAGCTATGTGCCTATAGCCTCTTGCAAGCTCTTCCAAAACTCGCTCGTAATGATAGGATCTCGGTCACTCACAATGCTGGAGGGTATCCCATGGAGTCGAACTATCTCTTTAAGATAAATGGATGCTGAAGATGAGGCAGTCCTTCTACTTTTAACGGGTATAAAGTGAGCGCTTTTTGTGAGCCTGTCCACTATTATCCAAATACTGGTATTGCCCCTTCTTGACCTAGGCAGCCCATTGATAAAGTCCATTGAAATGCTATCCCATTTCCACTGTGGGACCTCTAGCGGATGAAGCAAACCACCAGGCTTCTTTTGCTCTGCCTTGACTTGCTGGCATATTAAGCACTTATAGACAAATTCAGCTACATCCTTCTTCATGCCATTCCAAAAGAAAACCCTTTTTACGTCTTTATACATCTTGTCTCCACCTAGGTGTATGGTCAACTTGGAATGTTGTGCCTCTTCGAGAACCTTCTTCACAAAATCCCTTACTTGTGGGACGCATAGCCTTCCATCCCGCCTCAACCAACCCTTATCAGCGATGGAGTATCTATTGAGGTAACTAGAAGTCTCACCCCTAATTAGCTTATCTGTCACATCAACTAGCTGAGGGTCTTCACGTTGCCCGGTTCTTATTGAGTCCAAAAGAGTAGGCCGCACTTCTAGCAATGCTAACAAACCAGTCACATGATCGATGGAGGGTCTAAAGTCAAAGTTGGCTATGTATTCCAAGCTCTTCCTTTCTACAAAGAGAGGGCTTAAGGTCAGCTTCTTTCTACTCAAGGCGTCCGCTACTACATTGCCCTTGCCAGGGGTATAGGAAATCTCGAAATCGTAGGATGCCAAGAACTCCATCCACCTTTGTTGCCTCAAGTTAAGATCTTTCTGCAAGAAAAGGTACTTCAACGATTTATGGTCAGTATACAATTCAAACTTCTCACCTAGGAGATACTGGCACCAAGACTTAAGCGCAAAGACGATGGCAGCCAACTCTAGATCGTAGGTTGGGTAGTTTTTCTCATGTACTTTCAACTGTATGCCTCCATAAGCTACTACCTTCCCTTTTTGCATCAAGACAGCACCTAGTCATGTACCACATGCATCCGTGTATATGGTAAACATCTTGCTCCCATCCGGCAATGTCAGAACTGGGGTTGTTGTTAGAGCCCTCTTCAATCGTTGGAAAGCAACATCGCAATCCAAATCCCAATTGAAAGTTAGGTTCTTCTTCGTCAATCTTGTAAGCGGAGCTGATATTTTCGCAAAGTCTTTGATGAATTTTCGGTAAAAGCTCGCTAGCCCGAGGAAGCTTCGGACTTCGGTCGCATTCCGTGGAACCTTCCAATTTTGCACCGCAACTACTTTTGCGGGGTCCACAGCTAACCCTTCCTTGGATATCACACGTTCGAGAAACCTTACTTCCTCTCTCCAGAAGTGGCATTTGGAGAATTTGGCTTTCAACCGATGTGCTCGAAGAGTATCCATGACTTCTTTTAAATGCTGAGCATGCTCTTCCTCACTCTTAGAGAAAATCAAAATGTCATCTACGAAGACCACCACAAACTTATTAAGGAACTCCCTGGACACCCTTCTCATTAAGTCAACTAAATAACTAGGTGCGTTTTTGTCAAGCCGAAAGGCATGACAGGCCACTCGAAGAAACCATCTAGGGTTCTGAACGCGGTCTTATCAATACTGTCTTCAGTCACTCTTAGCTGATGAAACCCGGTAGCTAGATCTAGTTGAGAGAAAACCGATGCACCTACAAGCTGATTGAATAAGTCATCGATTCTTGGGAGTGGGTGCTTATTCTTCTTGGTCAGCTTGTTTAGCTCCCTATAATCCATGCATAAGCGAAGCGAACCGTCCGCTTTAGTCGCGAACACTACTGGAGCACACCATTCAGAAATACTCCGCCTTATAAACCCCTTCTCAAGCAACTCTTTAACTTACTTGATGAGTTCTTTCCTCTCTCTTGGAGCCATGTGTCTAATGGGTAAAGCAACGGGTTTTGCATTATCAATGAGGTATATGCGGAAGTCTATCTCCCACTTCAAAGGTAAGCCCTTTACCTCTTCAAAGACATCCAAGTATTCACGGACTACTCTAACAGACTGCAAATTCTCAACAGACCCATCAAGAGATTCTAGATAGCTAAGCATAACAGAGTTCATGGGATTATAAGAAATTTCGAGAGTGTTACCAAGGCGAGTCATGAGTCTAACCACTCTCTTTTCACAATTGAGGATGGCACCATTACTGGATAGCCAATCCATGCCTAGAATCAACCCATAGCCCATGAAGCCCAAAACATAGGCATTACATCTAAACCCAACACTTAGTATAGAAATTTCCAAATCCTAACAAATCATTGAAAAATAAGTTGAGCCCCCAACTGATTTTGAAACAACTAAGGGATCCTCTACTAAACTGGTTTCTAGGTGCAGAGACTCAACTAAAGCAGTGGATATAAAAGACTGCGATGCGCCAGAATCAAAGAGTGTATGAATAGGATGATCAAAAAGATAAACTAAACTCTCAACAGAAACATTTCTACCTCGTTCTTGCGAAGGTGCCATGAGAGCGTGAACCTACCCTCCAGAAGTAGATCCAGCTCTCTGCCCTTGCCCTTGATTTCTTGGGCAGTCCTTAGACATGTGCCCCGTCTCGCTGCAATGGAAACAGCCACCCATCTTCCTCTTCTTCTTTCTGCATTCCTTAACCAGATGTCCAGGAGTGCCACAAAAATTACACTTCCTCTTGTCACGGGGTTTACTGTTCTTCCCGCCCTTCTTGGAATCTGTCTTCTTGCTCTGTGATCCTTTCACTTTCTTATCTTGAGGTACTTCCACCGTTGTCTCTTTCTTGCCAACCTTATCTTCCTCTTGTAACAGTGCCATGTCCACCAGTCTCTCATAAGTTGCACCCATAGGTATATGGGACGTAGCTACGCTGTGCAGTGGCTCATTCAATCCTTAAACAAAACGGAGAGCCTTCTTATGTGGAGTGCTCACCAACTCCAATCCGAACCTAGCCAGCTGGTTGAATTGGTTAACGTATTCCTTGACCGACATACTTCCCTGTTTGAGAGCTAAGAACTTCTCCATCTGTAGGCTTCGTTCAGCTTGTGAGAGGAATTTCATTTCAAACCTCATTTTGAAATCCATCCAAGTTTCAACTGGTCTTTCAGCATTAGTAACTTCCCGTCAATAGGAGGCTTCATCTTTAAGCAACCATACGGCCAACTGTATCTTCGGCCTATCATCCACTTCAAAGATGTCAAACAAATCCTCAGTTTCTTTGAGCCAATGTCTTGCTTCCACGAAGGATTCATTTCCGTTGAAGTTATTTCTACCCATGGCTCGAAATTCCCTAAATATTTTTGAGAAAGCATTTGCACGCAGAGGAGGAGGAGGGGGAACCGCTGCAGCTAGGGGAGGAGGAACGTCTGCTTGGCCTGCAACATTAGCTCTAGCCTCCAGGTACCTTCTAAACCAGCCAAGTACCGGCACGCCCTCTGGAAGGTTAAGATCCCCAGACATGCTGAAACGAAAAAGGAAAGATTCAAAACAAAGGATAGAAAGATAGTGCATATGGTTTTGGGGGATTATGCCTTTTTAAAATAAAGCACTTTTCTTGAAAATTGCTTCTTTAAATTTCCTTTTTGAAAAACAGTTTTCAAAATTTTTATCTGATCTGGTAAACCTTTGCTCTGATACCAAGTGAAACACCCCACCTCCGTTAAGGTCACTCATAAAGGGAATGCCTTAACTTTGGTGGAGCATTATATGTAAAAGACACGGATAATTTACAAGATAGACATATATAAGCAGCGGAAAAACTAAATTTATTTCATACATGGTTCATAATAGAAACATTACAGCAAACTGTCTCAAAACAACTTCCAAATCATTACATCAAAATCTCTGTCTTGATTATAACATAAAGAAGCACAAAACAAAATAAAACTGCATAAATCCCCTGGTAGTAGTGTGTCCAAAGCCATAGCCAAAGATAAGAGGTTCCAAGCTATACATCACAGAGTCTTCAAGCTTGGAAAGATGAACGGTCCAAATTAAGTTGAGTTATTCCCTCCCTGGTTACCTAAGGGGGGGAATGGAAGAAAAGAGAGCGAAAGAAAATTGGTTCAAACACAAGTCTAGTAAGTCCAGTGATTATTCATCATGTAAACTGGTAAGAGAACCATGATTTGAATAAGCTGGACGCAGGACAATAACAAAGACATAAGGTAACATAGGATAAGGCAATATAAACTAATCATACTATCGCACTCATATTCATATTCTATGCACTTACTAGATATTTCAACCATCATCATGAGTTCAAACCTAGTGATCCCTTTTTATCGATCGACACCTACTCGCACGCATTTACTTCTTGTGTCATACGGCCCCGCTCAATTGTAGATACATGTGCTGGTCCCACCATGGGGTGTATCAAATCCTATGGTGGCAACCCGGCACGATTCAGGATGCACGGTGTATAACTACTGATGCCCAGTGCCTGTTTTTCCACTCCGGAGTACGTGCACGTCCGTACTCCGTCGGAACCTACACTGATGCACCAACCGCCGTTGTTTTGACCGCTTATAATCAGCCCAGTAATCGTGCCCCACCCTGCCTAGTTCTGGGTACCATGATACATCTATGCGGGTTACTGCTGAAATGGGTCCCCATTACTAGGGTTTCCTAATCAACATGTTAAATTGGTTACATGTCCAAGTTAACCTAACCCCACCCATCAGTTTAGTTGACATGTTGTATTGGTTAAGTGTTGCCTAAATTAACTTAACCCTACCGTTCCTGACTTAGCTTTAATTCATTCATTAAAGCATCAACCACTCACATTAGACAAGTATTGTTGCGGTTACTCGATGTGACGGTCGTGTCCGGGCAGTTTTACACCGCAACTCAGTCTAACCTTGGGTTCTTTTGGGCTCGATGCACTAACCTCCCACATTAGATATAATTTTACGGTTGCTGGATGTGCCGGGCGGTTCCGGGCAATCTTACACCGTAACTCAATCTAACCTCGGGTTAGGCATATTCGTCTTTTCTAAATTTACATATTTACCTTTTTATGTTTATATGTAAATTATTGTCATTCAAGTCAAGCCCCACTTTCCCTTTAAATCAAGTTCATAATTTTAGGTATAAAAATTTATACCACCTTACGCCATAAAACATTTACATGTTTATGAGTCAAATATGCCAATTATATGTAATTCCATATTTTTCCCCAATGTTACCCCCGTTAAAAGTTCGCATAAATCACATAAAATGTTAGGCTCGATACATAGCCTAACTTATACACAAAAGGGTAAAAAGAGGAACATGTAATAATTCCAACATCATAAAAATATGGATCTAACTACCCATGTGTCATATGAATTTGGCATAAAACAATATACATTTAATTATGAACTTGCAAATTTAGATCTACTCAACATGAATCGTGAAATAGGGGTTTTACAAAGAACTACATAAACTTAACATTAGGCATGTAGTTGGGAACCTGCAAATTAGCATGTAGTTCTAGTCATATATGTGATCATGGTTGAACTTGCATAAACATAGAAAACTTCCCAAATTGACATACAACATATAGGTGTCATTACCAAATCATACAACATGAAATTTCATCGCCAAATTATACAACATGGTATATCATCGCCAATTTACACAACATGATATGCCATTGCCAAATTATACAACATATTATGTCATCGCCACTTTATTCAACATGATATGTCATCGCCAAAGTATACAACATAATATGTCATTGCTAAATTACACAACATATATGTAATTGCCAAATTATACAAGATATTATGTCATCGCCACTTTATTCAACATATGGATTCATTTCCAAATATTTAACATTTATCATCAAATTACATACAACATGGTCACAAACTTAACATGATAAGAGTCATAGTCTTAATCAATTCAGTTTTAACAAAAAAGGATAGACATAATTTTACATTAGGCGTTGTTCAACATCCATTTATTTTAGTCACGATTCTAATATCATTTAAGTCTAAATGATAATTGGACTTATAAAAAGGAGACTAGTCTTATGTTTTGGGATCTGTATTCTGAAATTGAATAGGTCTCCTTTGTTGTAGACGTTGAATTCTCTTAGTTGAATTAAATTAGATTTGTAATTCCTAACTTGCTCTCTAGTTGAAGTAGAATGGCGGCTGCTCTAGGTTGAGTACTGATAGCATGACAGTCTTAGGAATATTTTTGTGTGGCTTAGGGTTTAGATTTAGGTTGCTTATATAGAAGTTTGATTTAATAGGAGCCGTCAGATCAACCTAGGGTCAATCAAAGCCATTTAAACCTAAGAGAACCAACCAGAACTTGCCACACAAGCCCTAATGACACAACAACTCGTCACATAGAGAAACACGTCAGGTTTCAGATCTGGCCCGAGGGGGAGGTCGACCCCCTTGTCGACCTGTTTGGGGGGAGGTCGACGCCCTGGTCGACGTCCTGGTCGACCTGTCCTTGGGCGGGAAAATTCCATCCCAGCCCGCTTCTGCTTCTGATTTCGAAATTTGAATTTTCTAAACTTTAATCTGAGCTGTTTATTTAAATTCTTGAATCTTCTGAAAGTCATAAATCCTTCATATGGAGTCCGATTTACGCAAACTCGGACTCTATCTCAAGCAGAATTCCGAGACGAACACAACGGCGTAACCGGTTTCCCTTAATTCTCACATTTGTAATTAATTATTCTTTAATATGTTACTTTAATGTTACAGAAAATACGGGGTGTTACAAAACCCATTATTCGTTGTGACCGAATGATTCAACCATTTGTAAAATTTGTAGGGCGCCTTCGAAAAGGTCTTTGGTTCCGTCATTCACCGAATTTGGAAGACCTGACTTCTGGTCGGATGCCCCTGAAGGGGTCTTTTGAATCCTTCAGTAAGCATTTGATTGAATTCCCTCGAAGAGTTCTTTTGAATCCTAGGGTTTGTCGTAATCGGGCCGTGTATTAATGGCACTGACGATCGACTGGGTGCCCCTCGGGGAGGTCTTTGGTTCAAAGTCCCAATGTTTGTCATACTCGGGCCATATATTAATGGCACTAACGATCGACTGAGTGCCCCTCGGGGTGGTCATTTGTTTAGAATTGCATTGTTTCATGGGGTCATTTATCGGTTTATCATGATTTGTTAGGACTAGGGTTCTAGACCTTGCAATTAAGAAGGTGCCCCTACGGTGAAATTTACAACTTTGTTTGTAGTCTGATCGTTGCATCATCCGACTGTTCAATTCCTGGTGTCCCTTATTTGCAATGTTATGTCCCACATCTTTGTATTTGTTACGAATGATGTTTCGAGCATTGAGCAATGGGCGCTTAAGCTATCCCAATCGGGATGTGCTGTAACGATCACTTGGCTTTATTAAGTTATTAATGCGTCGACGTCTTTTAGGGTACCTGTAATCAAAATCGAATTTTAGCAATTTATAAACAAGAGTTTGCAAATGTACGTTTTAGGCAAGTAAAGTAGTTTCTTTCATCAATATGTACAAAGCTTCAGTCAACGTTGCATGGTATTTATAATGCATGATGTTTACAGCTTACAAAATGAAAGAATGATTTATGAAGTAATGACGAAGATGTATGTTATTCCATGCTCTCGGAAGTTGGATGTCATCCGTCGTTTTTAGCTCGAACACGCCATCTGAGAATTTTTGGCTTATCGTATATGGCCCCTCCCAATTGGGTCCGAATACTCCACTTCCTGTCATGATTCTCTTCAGAACAAGGTCCCCACCTTGGAAGGTTCTCCGTTTTACTTTAGCATTGAAATAACGAGCGACCTTCTCTGATGTGCAAAGATTCTGAGTTCTGCTTCTTTCCTTTTTTCTTCAAGCAAATGAAGTGCTTCGAGCTGCAGTTTCTCATTCTCTTCTTAGTTGAAGTGGATTCTTCAGTGAGTGGGAACTTCCAACTCCACCGGGATCATAGCTTCAGATCCAAATGCAAGCGAGAATGGAGTGTGCCCAGTTGCAGTTTTATGAGTTGTACGATATGCCCATGATGCAAGAGGAAGCTCGTCTACCCAACCACCTTTAGAATTTTCGAGACGCTTTTTGATGGTTGACTTCAAAACTTTCTTGATTGCTTCAACTTGCCCGTTGGCCTGCGGATGAGAAACGACAGCAAACTCTTTTTAATCTTGTATTTAGCATAGAAATCTAAGAATTCTTTGCTCTCGAATTGAGTTCCGTTATTGGTGATTATTTTCTGAGGCACTCCGAATCTGCAGATAATGTTTTTCAAGACAAAGTTGATCACATTTGTCAAAGCAATAGTTGCTAATGGTTCGGCTTCAGCCCATTTAGTGAAATAGTCAATGGCCATGATTGCATACCTCAAACTCGACTTAGCTGTAGGCAATGATTCGATCAAATCTATGCCCCAAATGGAAAATGGACATGGGCTGACCATTGGAATCGGTTCCGTGGGAGGTGCTCTCGGAATCTTTGCAAACCTTTGGCATCTATCACACTTTTTGACATAGGTCATTGAATCCGGGTTCACATCGGGCTAGAAGTAGCCATATCGTAGAATTTTCTTGGCTGGTGTTTGACCACCAACGTGACCTCCGCATTCTCCATCATGTAATTCTGCCAAGATTGCTCTAGACTCCACTTTCATTACACATCATAGTAGTGGCATAGAGAAACCTCGCATATATAACCTTCCATCTTGTATAAGGTATACTGGAACTTTGTGCAATACTTTCCTCCGCTTTTTCGGCTCTTCCGGAAGTGTTACGTTGAGGATATATTCCTTGATGGAGTCATCTAGGACAAAGGTTCTTCAATAGTCTCCATAATCCAGTCAACATCTGCCTCTTCAATGGTAGGAGTTGAAAGAACTTCGACGGGAATCAAACTCAGCAATTGTGCATCTGAGGAACTGGCATACTTGGCGAGAGAATCTGCCTTTGAATTCTTCCCTGGGAATGTGAGATATAATGTAGTAGTCAAGGTCACTGAGAAGTTCCAAAGCTTTTGGTAAGATAAGCAGGAAGGTTTCCGAGTTTGGTCTGGAATTCCTTTAGGACTTGACATACTACTAGCTGTGAGTCACTAAGGATTTGCAAGGTTTTCAAATTCAATTCTTTTCCCAATTTTAGCCCTCCGATTAATGCTTCATATTTGGCCTCATTTTTGGTTAATGGGAATTCCAGCCTTAAGGCGTACCATAAGGAATGGCCATCTGGAGTTTCTAGGACAATTCCGACCCCCCTAAACAGTAATCATTCCTGGATCCATCGATGTACTGCTTCCAACTGGCCACCGTCTCTGTTGGTTCCTTTGTTTCTTCTTCCCTATCCATAAACTCAGCGATGAAATCCGCTTAAGCCTTCCCATTAATAGCTCTTCGAGGGTGGTAAGTAATGTCATATTGATTGAGCTCTATGTTCCACTTTAATAACCTTCCCGAAGTTTCTAGGCAAAAGAGAAATTGTCTTAGCGGTTGGTCGGTGAGAATCTTTATAGAATGGGATTGGAAATATGGCTTTTGCTTTTTTGAGGGATAAGCAGACAATACGCAACTTTTTCTAACTTTGGATAGTTTAGTTCTGCCCCAGCGAGTCTTTTACTGATGTAATAAACTAGCCACTGGACCTTGGCATCTTCCCGGACAAGCGCAAGCTTAAGTCATGTGATGAGATAGCCAAATAGGAATAGCTCCTCTCCGTCTTTAGGTTTAGAAAGCATCGGTGGTGACTACATGTGCTTAATCAACTCTTTGAAGGCTATTTGGCATTTAGAAGTCCATTGGAAATCATTCTTTCCTTTTTTTCAAAGCATCGAAGAGCGGAATGCACTGATCTGTTACTTTAGAGATAAATTGGTTAAGTGCAGTTATTTTCCCATTTATGCTTTGAAGCTCTTTCTTTGTCCTTGGAGCACGCATTTCCCGTAAGGCTATGACCTAAGAAGAATTCGCTTCAATGCCCCTGGCATTGATTATGAACCCGAATTTTTTTCCTAATGAGACTCCAAATGAGCATTTAAGCAAATTTAACTTCATCCCATATCTTTTGAGGATATGAAACATCTCAGCCAGATTCTCCAGATGATCATTGGCTTTCTTCGATTTTATTAGCATATCATCTACATGGACTTCCATTGTCTTTTCGATTTGAGATTTGAACATGGAATTCACGAGGCACTGGTATGTCGCTCCTGCATTTTTTAGTCCAAATGACATAACTTTATAGCAATACAAGCCTTTATCTATTATGAAACTTGTGTTCTCTTCATCTAGCTTATGCATTCTAATCTGATTATACCCAGTGTACGCGTCCATAATTGATAAGAGTTCATGCCCAACCGTCGCATCGACAAGTTGATCAATTCTAGGTAATGGGAAACTGTCTTTAGGATACGCTTTATTGAGATCTGAATAGTCTATGCATACTCTCCATTTTTCGTTGGACTTTTTAACAAGAACCGGATTGGAAACCCAATCGGGATATGTAGATTCTTGTATAAATTTATTCTTGAATAGCCTATCTACTTCTTCTTTTAATGCTACAGATCTTTCAAGTCCTTGAATTTGTTTTTTTTTTGTTTTACTCGAGTCAAACTTGGATTAATATTCAACTTATGCATAATTACATCAGGTGATATTCCGCACATATCGGAATGTGTCAAAGCGAAAACATCTAAATTTGCTTTTAAAAACAAGATTAAATCTTTCTACAACTTAAGGCACAACTGAGAACCTATTTTTAAGAGTCTATCGGGATCTTTTTCATGCACCGGGATAGAGATTGTGGCTTCAGCCGATGCCGCCCTATTCTCCCCCACATTGGCTTTCGTTGGATCAATCTCCTTCTAAGCTCTTCTATGCTTGTCAGTGTGAGGGCCTCACCCTAATTGCAATAAGGGGGAGTCATGAATGCGGAGCAGAGGCTCAACATCCTTCTTCACTTCTTTCTTCCTAGCTTCTACAAGTTCCGCCATATAACACTCCATTGTTGCCTGTTGGTCGCCTTTAATCATGCCGATTCCATTTTTTGGTAGGGAATTTCATAGTCAGGCACCATGGAGCCATCATTATCCTAAAGGCTACGAGGGTTGGTCTCCCAAGGAAGGCATTATATGCCGAAAGCTCATCAACTATAACAAAATCTTACTTTATGGCAACTTTTTGTTTCCCTTCTCCGAGCTCGACGAGCAAGTTGATGATGCCAATTGGTTGAGTAGGTTGCCCTGTGAACCCATGGATCTTATTCTGGCAATCTTTCATGTCATCCATGGAAAGATTCATCGTATTGAATGCATTAATGAAAAGGTCATTGACGGATGCCCCGCTGTCAACCAAGACTCTCCTGAATATGGCTGGACCCAAACTAATGGTAATCACCATTGGATCCACCGTTGGTGTTAGCAATCCATCTGAGTCTCTTTCTATGAATACAATATCATCCCATGGGGTCTTCGACATCTTTTCCGGACAGGCTTCATTCATGACCATTAGTTCTTCTCCTCTCGGAAGGCTCTTCATCTCATTAGTATATTTCACAATCCCCCCCCCCCCCCCCCCCCCGCTTCTTCCGGCTGGGTGAGGCCCACTTGAAATGGTGTTGATGATTAGTCTCGGAATGAAATCAATCGGAGCGTTCTCATTCTTCCTAGGCGGCCACACAGATGTCCCTTGTCCTTGAGCGATTTAATTGTTCTATGGGTTCTTTGTATACTGCTGGAGTCGGTTCTTCTTATTAATTCCTCAATCAGGTTCTTCAGATGTCTTCACTCAATTGTATTGTGGCCCGATTGGTTGTGAAACCGCCAGAACCTACCTGATTTTATTGCAGCATCACTGACCTTTGCTTCCTTTGGTGTTGGATATTCCTTAGTATCTTTAGTTGCTATGAAGATGTTTTCTATAGTGTCGTTCAGAGGAGTCAATTCTGAATTTTTAAAGAAGAAGAATTTCTTGTTGGTTCGATTATCCTTTCCATCATTGCCCCTTTTCGGACCACCAGGATTCTTTTGGCTACCTTCTGCATCATTATTTTTCTTCTTGGGCTATACGCTGCTTTCAAGAATATCCATGGCATAGGCTGGATCTTTACCCACACCTATATACTCCTCAGCTTTGTCGAACAGTTCCTCAAGAGTACTTGGCTTCTTCTTCTTGATCAATCATCCAAGCTTAGTCTTTTTGCTTATAGCGCCCTTCAAAGCTATTAAAACCAAACGAGGCTCATAATTTCCAACCTTGCTGCGGCAGTGTTGAAGCAAGTAAGAAAAGCCTTGATGGGTTCTCTTGGCCTTTGTTCGAGCTCATTCAACTCCATGACATCCCGTACCTTCGTAGCTTGGAGCCTGAACTGCTCTCTGAATAGCTTGGCCAAAGTAGCAAAGTCATCCACAGATTTAGGTGGTAAATTTTTGAACAAAAGTGATGAAACCCCTTTAAGGTAAGTTGGAAAGTACAGACATTTCAACTCATCTGTGGCGCATGCTCCGTCCATATGTTGATCATATTTGAACAGGAATACGTTGGGATCACTAGTCCCATTATAGGCTTACACCGTTGGAGGCTTGAACTTATTTGGGTACAAAGCCATTTTGATCCTCTCCGTGAGTGTGGTTTTGGTAGGAGCGAACCCCCAATCCTTCTCATCGTCTTGCTTTTTCAAGCTTTTCTCCATGACCTTGCGAACCATTTTCGATATGCACTCCACTTCGTTGAGCTGGTCCATGGGGAAGACGCCATCATCCTTACCAGATGTTTTCCTAAGCAAACGGTCAAGGTTCAGATTCCAGGGCCCTGGGCCTCCCGGTTGGGGAGGTGCCCCTTTGGTAGTTCCAAGCGCTTGTCGAGAGGTTACTTTATTGGAATGGTTGCACGTGGGCGGTTTAGCTTCCTTATGTTGAGGATCATTAGGATTTGCAACCTCCTGGATATAATTTTCTCGATTTGGACTTGAAGAGGAAGATCCTGTATTTTCTTTATGATCTGTCTGAGCAAATTTAGTACGAGCGATATTCATGGTAACTTTTGCCGTAATGGCTTACATGGAAAACACTGACTCGAGCTTCTTTAGTATGGCATTGTTTGCAACATCCATTTGACTTGTTAAACCCACAACAACTTCATCCTTAGAATTTTCACCAACTTCGAATTGGTTGGTGAGTGGAGCAGTTTCGTTGTTAGCGACATTATCGATCTCTTCGATAGTTTTACTAGCAGTCTTCCTCGATGGTTTACCCATGATTTCGGATAAGGACTTGAATTTGAAAGAAAGTTCGTTGAATGGCCTAGATTATAGTCTTGTTGGATCTATGGTAGGAGTAGGCTTAGAACCTCAATGCAAGGCTCTTAACCTTGTGGTCGTGGGTTCGGGCCCCACTGTGGGCGCCAAATGTTAAAACCCAATTTGGACTCAACACCAAAGGTACAAAGATTGTACTTCACCAATATGGTAAGAGATTAAAAGGAGCCACAATCATAAATGCAAGTAAAAAAAGACAACGACTTTTATAGTGGTTTGATCTTAGAAAAGATCTTCGTCCACTTTAAGAAAAACTTTCATTATCACATGCATGTTTAGAAAGTTTGAATATTCACTCATTATATAGATTTTCATCCTCACACACTCTTCTCTTAATTCAGACCAAAGAGCAAAACGGAGTAGAGAAATCCTTCAAAAATAGTAATTTGAAAGGTAAATCTATGATTCATTAAACTCTTGAATAGATTCCATGATTTGACAGAGAATTCCACATTTGATTTTGGATTGAAGGAGATAGGAGATGTAGAAAACACTTAGAATTGTTGAGGAAATGGTTGGACAGCCCTTCGGGGTCATAAAAATTGGTCCTCTTGAATGAAGGGGGTATTTATAGGTGAGATCCAAGCCGAGTGGCAATTCTGTAATTATCTCTTACTCCTTTTAGGTCGTCGGGCGACCTACAACTTCATATATCTGTGTTTCACGACCCAAAGCCTTCAAGCATAAGGCGGTATGACCTAAGGCAAGGCGGAGCCACCTAAAGTAGAGCGGAATGACCCAGTTATCCATGAATGTGACGTCTTGGCCTTGTTTACTTATAACAACTAAAGATATCACAACGGCCCAATGTTCTATAACGATTCAAAGCTCTATGACGACCTAACATGTTGTAGTAGCCCAAAGCTTGGCGGGCTAAAGTGCAAGATGAACCAAAGAGCTTTAGCGGGCTAGAGAGCAAGATGACCCAAAGAGCATGGCGAGCTAAGGAGCTTGGCGGCCTAAAGAACTTGGCGGGTTATCCTTGTATGTATGTAGCGACCTAAAGCATCATAATGGCTTGGACTTCCTAAATGTCCCAAAACTCTGTAACGGCCTAAAGCTCGAACGAACTAAGACTTAGAACGACCTTAGTGTGCTACGACCTAAAGACATACGATCTAATATTGCTTTTTGAGAATGGCCTAACTATACTTTGTATTTCTAAGCCACTTTTATGGGATAACATGCACAAAAACAAAATTTTGGTAACACGCACTTTAATATATTTAAAACATCTTTTTTTATACAAAGTAGATGTTTAAACATACATAAATTATTGTATTTAGATCCCTGTTTTTACATAAATTGGATTAAAAGAAAGTAAAATAGTCAAAATACAAATTTTTAAAAAGGGATTTCTTTTCAAACAACATTTGCAAAAGACTTCAAAACATATTTTGCAAAAACTTAAATGATTCAAGTCATATGTTAGCATGGAAGGAAGGAAGTCACGCAGAAAAATGGAAAACCCGAAACCACGTACAAAAGTCAAAAATAAATTTTAGCTGAAAAGGTAACAGGCGACAAATAATAAATATATCCGTGATGAAATAATGCAAAAACCTGTTCTTTGCAAAAAATTATCAACCATAGAACTATATACTTTTCAATCTAAAACAACTTTTAGTTAGATAAGAAAATTGGATTTCATTTATAATTCAAATCCAACTGAGAGTGAAAGACAAACATAACTAAAATCTCATTACATCATCGTGCGATTTACAGGAACAACATTAACAGTTACATACACTACTAAAAACAACTAAGATAAAAATCCTGAAAATAGAAAGATACACATGATATACAAGATACATAAGACATCGCCAACATGCTATGAGAAGATCGAGCGCCGTGTTTGGAACTCAATTTATTGCCACGTTCACACCAGGAACGTAGCAATGAATAAATGCATCCAATCTCAAGGAAGAAATGCATCCAATCTCAAGCGCATTTCGACACTGCTTCCTGCGAACCTCGCAGAGCTCGGGCTGGATCTGATGGAGGGTGGAAGCTCAGAACTCTCTGGGTCTGCTGCAGTAGGCTTCTGCTGCTCGACTAGATCAGGGGTCACGGGAATTGGACAAGAGCTGAGGGGGGAAATGTGAGCAGCTAGATGCGCATTCTTCTAAAAGAGGCACGATCGATGGCGGCAGGGGTCTTCGTGACCATAAATTCCCCCGGAAAACTCACCTGGAAATGTCGAATGACACGTGTGAGAAGATGATTGCATGAGAAGTTGGTCCTCGGAGAACCAGTTGAAGGCCCGGAGAAGTGATCATTATTGTGTGTGCCCAATTGACATCTACGCCGCCAGTAATAGCATAAGCGTCTCTACGCGCTAAAGGGTAAATCTACTTGTGGCTTCCCATCATGGGAGTAATATTTTGTTAAATGATGTGCACAACAAGAAGGGCGACAGGTCACAAATTACCAGTGTCCCAAGCACTTGCAGCTTCAAGAAAGAAGCGAGAAAGGATCTGAGGTCGGTCATCCATATGTCGTCCAAATCCGGCCTGACTACAAAAATATCAAAGTTCTCTGCCAACTGCTGGTCAGTGAACTCGATATGGGTCCCTTTCACCTCAGACTGAATCATATTAGAAACCTCATTAACATTAACGGCCATCTAGGCGTTGAAAAGACGAATGCAACATGCATAGCGCTCGCATTCGAAGGTGTCGTGGTGATGGATCGGTGTCAGACCTACGGCTATAAATAGCTCCTTAGAAATGATCGAAATTAGTGAATTTCGCTGGACCCCATTGGTGAAAATTAAAACTTGCCATCTTCAAAAAGAATTTTATCTTCCTTGGGTTGCGGTTTAGCTATGCGACCTCCTAACGCATGAGATTAGGGTGTTGCGTGAGGATGTTGGAAGCCGAAGGAGGATCTATTGAGAAATTGGCGGAATGGGAGAAAGAAAATGCAGATTTGGAGCACTGAAGGGGCTAGATATACGATGGAAGGATTTTATTGGTTACTAAAGGAGATATAGAGCTCAACGGCTCAAATTTTGGGCTTGAGAAAGTGAGAGAATAGGTTTGGTTGCTACAAATAGGAGGAAGACGGAGGAAAAGTGAACGGCTCCACCTGGAAGCGATGTTATATATCACTTCTAAGGTTCAGGTTGTGCCCGATAGGGGAGGGTGATCGATCGTTAAAGGTCAACCGCTTGTCCCTTTGTGGCACAGCCAAAACCTGGACCCAAGCGGGTTGATTCGTCTTTGAATAGTTAAAACAAAATTATAATAAAATAGTGTGCCTTCCCAACTCTACCGGAAATATCTTGCTAATGTCCACCATCCGTAAAGTCGAGAAGTAATTCCCCAACGCTACTTATTCGCCTCCAAATAACTGTGACCATCAAACAGATAGATGAATTTCAAATAGGAAATTCAGCTAGAAATCCAAACTAAAAAAATAAAAATTATTTTCTCTTTACCTAGCTGACCAATAACACGAACGATTTAGAAAGTCAAATACCCCAAGCTGAACAGAAATTTCTTTAGTCTTTTCTAAGGTAGAAAATTTTGAAATCTTTTCGGAATTAGTTATATTTATAAACTGAGGATCTTATGTTATAAATTTATTTCATTAATCTATATTCCAATTTGTTTTTACGAACTAGAAAAATCTTTTCATGTTCTGAATCATTGAGATTTTTAAATCTTTAAAAAGTTAATTATGATAATTTCTATAAATAGTTCGAAATAGCCGAAAAAGGAATATTAAAAATCACAGGGAATGGGTAATTTCAGTTTTTGAATTTCGAATCTTATTCCTTGTCATTTTCAAGTTCCTTCTCTTTATTAAAATGGATTATTTATTAAAATTTCACAAAACACTATAGCTTGAAATAATGTTATATTTAAATTTCCAAAATCTGTTTATTAAATTATTTCTTGAAACTATAAGATAAAACTTCGGAAACCCCTTTTTAATTTCAAAAACAGTTTTAAAAACTAAAATTGAACAACCCGGTTTTTAGAGGTTACCTGCTGTAGTAATTAATGAATTACAAAGAGAATTATAATTTGTTAATTAATAAATAAATGTGTTTCAAAATATAAATTAGCCTTGGTTGGAGTTTTAGTTAGTATAAATTGGGAATCTTTGAGAACCGGGAAAGGAAGAATATTTGATGTCTTTGGGAATTTTGTGAAAGTGTGTAAATTAAATTACGTAGTGTATATATATAGATATACACAAATGTATATCGGGTTTTGAGATAAATTGGATTTTAATCAAATAATTATAATAGAGATATAATAAACGTTGCAAATATTTTTATCAGTGGTTTTTGGGATAAAATAAGTATTTTATGATTTTTGGGCTATTGGCGTAATGGATTAGGAAAAATATTATTAATAATTATTTTTGTGTCAAAATGGTGTTCCCTTAAACATTTTTATTGAGAACAAATATAAAAGGCTAATTTTGTTGCAAAATGTAAACACATGTTGAAAATAATTTTTCATAAGCTTGTAGAAATCTTCTACAGTAAAATGTTGTTGTTGGTTTGTTATGACCCTTAAACTTTTAAGTATTTTACAAAAGAAGGAATTTGTAATGAATTAGTAAACTATGGTACTAAATCTTTATAATGATTATATGAAGTGCCCGGAACTTGTATTTATTAATTGTATTTTGTGTTGATGGTGTAATTTATATCAGGTAGCTAAAATTAGTGTAAAAAGTTGTAAAACAAGGCTAATAAGTGCAAAGAGGGATTAATTATGGGTTAAGCATCCATTAGTGCCCTTAATCAAGTTTATTGGGCCTTAATTAAATATTAGAAGGGAGGATCTTGGAGAAAGTTACCTGAGTACTTACTTCTTCCTCTTAACCTCATTTTCTCAAAAAACCTAAAAAAAGGGAAATCACTGTAAACTCGTTTCAAACAAAAATCTTAGACTCCTAAGCCTCTAAAAAGTGAAAATAAGCAGCAAAATTATAGCTACAATAGGTAATCAGTCTAACACCAAATAAAAATTCATTTTTGATCACTGATTGTAAATTCATATACTGCAACCGACGTTGTAGACCTTGCATGTTGCAGTAATTTTCTCTACAAATTTTAAGAAGGTTATTTAAGGCTTCAGGTGCTCATTTTTTTTCAAATCTCTCGCTATAGACTCTTATTTCAAAATTCCAGGTGAGTGAACCCCACACTTTCTATTTGAAATCGTTATATACTACACCAGAAAAAGCCTTACGTAGCGTTGAAAAAACACCGCTAATGCTTTTAGTAGCGTTTCAGTAAACGCTGCGATAAGACATGCAACTAAAAATATAGAAATTTTAGTTGCGTTATAGTAAACACTACCAAAAATGAACATATTGTAGCGTTTCCAAAACCGTACAAAAGGTTTTTTTTGGCAGCATCTTAAAAAGGCTACCAAAATGAACATACCTTTCCTACTATATATTTTTTGTTACATTTTACTTCTGCTACAATATATTATTGCAAACTACATTTTTTCTCATAGCACTTTTGAAACGCTATTGAAACTTATTGATTGAAGTACAATACAACTTAACCACCGCCATTTATTGTTAGTGGCTTGTATCATTTCCAACAACCACTTATATATAATAACCATATTAAAACTAATAATCAATCACATAATTAACATTTTTAAGCCAACATCGATAATCACCATATCCAAGCAATTAAAAAACACATTAACGTCATAATCAAGTATAATATTCATAATCATTTCAATAATAGTATTTCAACAAAATAAGAAAATCCACATGCTACAATGGCTTATCGAGAAGTCTACATAACTAGTATGAACAAAATATTATAATACATAATAGTTAAAGTCTTGTTCATGGCTTAATTATTGTTCTTCACATTGGAAACGCTAATTACCTATACACAAGTATAACGGTCAACAATTAAAATTGCATAGAAATTCTGATAATTTACTTACAAGTATAATTTACTATATATCACTTTCAAATAGAGTGAATTTCAGAATATGCATTAATTTTTCTATAAACGGTTCCATATATACAGATCGGTTTAGTATTCATATCAAACTTTAAATACATCTTAGATCCAGTTTCAAAAACTTCAAATGCACATATTATGATCATGCAAATAGAAATTCTAAACAAATGGCCTGACCTTCTCTTTACTTCATCCAACAATTGATTTCTTTCCTTGAAACTATTACAAGCATGCTCCGTGTCGATGTTAGTTCCTTTGTGCATTTTTGCAGATCTTGATGGACTTAGTTAATGCCCTCGTTTTATCCTGGTGATCTAGAATTCATATTGTATACACAAATAAATTTCAATTCAACATATACTTGTAAAGTAAGTCTGGGGATATTGCAATGTACTTAAAACATCTTTAAGCAAACATATTCATGTAGATGCATATATAAACATAACTTCACCTGATGCTCTACATCCCTGAATTTGTGCATGAGGCAAGAAAGTTCATCCTGCAACCTCCATATCTCAGATTTTAGCACATCATGAGTTTGCACTGAACGAGAAAATCATGACTGCAATTTCTCGAGCTCCATCTCCTTAGAGTATACCTTTTCTTGCAGTACTCTACAGACTAAAATTTCTGCCTTCAATTCTACTTCCAGTCCATTCTGTTAATGAATAATGTGCTAGAGTTGAAATTGAATCTATAATTAGCAATGTCGCCAATAGGGAAAAAAAAAAAAAAAAAGAACATCTTCATCAGTAGTTAGTTTCTTCTACTAAGTGGAATACATTATACTTTGTAACTATATTACTTGATCCATTTGTTCTGAAACTTTTTTTTTTTCCATTTTTCCCATACCATGTAGGTACAACTGACCATGCCAAAAGGTCTTGAACACCTTGAGGTTGGAAATATCCATGGTCATAGCCTCCAACTGGATCAAGGTTTGGTTTGTTAAATTTAATTCAGTTATTCACTTCATCTCCAAATTCTATGTATCATACATTTGCATACGCACTGTAGTCCTCTCTGAAAATTGAAAATCATTGCTTTCAGCTATGTGTGATTATATATAATGGTATAATAAATTAATAATGACTAAGATGATTCATGTTCATAACAGTTATTTGTTTTAATACTGCACAGTATCATTTTGTCTAAGTGTAAAAAAAATATGTGATTCTTGGGCTTGTGAGGCCTTCATACTCATGTTGCAAGGCTTGTGGAAGATCAAGGTGATACGAGGTAACATGAGGCTCAATACCTGCAAGTGCTAAAAGTTATTATCTATTACCTATGCATGTTTCAAAATGATTTTTCATTCAGAAATGCAAGATGCGAATACCATAACATGAGGCTCAATACCTATAAGTACTGAAAGATATTATTTATTACCTATGCATGTTTCAAAATGATTTTTCATTCAGAAATGAAAGATGCGAATACCATCACTATTAAGTGCGTCAATCAGGTTATTGAAGTACTGTAGAACCTTTAGGATTAACTTTATCTAGATAATGTTGAAAACATATAATCTAGACACCAGGAATAACAAAAGACCAAGATCTGGATAATCGTTAGGTATCCAAACTCATGTCATGTATCAGCTTCACATCTTCCTATCAATGAACAAAGAAATGAAAAAAACTTCGTTGCACACTTTGGGTATAATAGCATAGTGAGATGTATAGAATCGAAACTTTCTATGTAGAAACAGATGCATCTTGCACCACTAGTGGTTACAAACATTTTATGACAGAAGGGTAAACTTGGCTTCACTTTAGAAAAAAAAAACTCTATGTAAGATATTCAGTTTTAAACTATAGAATGCATGGCCAAGAGAAGCAACGGAAAAGCTTAGGCAAACAACCCAACCGCACAGAAGTAAAACTATAAAAATCAAAGGCACAGCTATCACCATCACCAATGCGTCATATGGTTTTCAAGAGGAAAAAAAGCTGCTCCCAATTACTGATAAAGAATGGAACATTGTTCCCAATAGCTTACAATACAAGGTGACCCATAGCAATCCAATTATAAGCAATCAAATGAATTTTACAAAGATTAGGAAATTCATTTATTAAAAGATACATTTTTGTCCAAGGATGATGAGATGCACAAAAGTGACATGGATTAAGCAAAAGGGGACTGAGAAGGAACTGACAATGTCATGTTGGGGACATAGGACTCTGGAGTTCGCCAAAGAAAACAAAACAAAACAACCAGGAAAAAACATACCTGATTATAGAACCAATCTATACTATGCTCATTCTTAATCAAACAGCCTGCATTACATCCAAAAAAAGCATGTAAACAAAACCAAAAGGCTTGGACAATCAAAAGTTATAAAAAAGCAACTAATTAAATGCAAAGTAATATAAAGTTATTTTTTAGCCATCAGCTCATTGAGAATATATGGTACATTTCTGTATGAACCATGAAGAATATAGGCAACGGCGATACTTCTCATGAAATTGGTATGTGTGTGTGTGTGTGTACAAACATATATTTCTTTTTTAAGAAAAAAAATCTTATGAACTGACTACCTTGTATTTTCTGTTAAAAAACCTGATAAACTGATTACTCTTCCTCCACCCAAATCACTTGAGCATGTCTCCAATCCTCATATCCTTTTTAGTATCATTTGTATCATTCATATATGTATCATGTACACTAGTGACTTCCACATTCAATTCAAGTACTGCAACAAAAAGGACTAGGAAACACTACCTTGAATTAAAAAAATCATTTAACAACCCATCATATGCATCAGGATGGACGATAGAAGCCTAGTGCTACAAATGGTTGTGCATCGACTGCCTAGAGTACTCTAAAGACAGGCTCATCAATTTACATTTGGACAGCACTGCCATCTGAGGATCAACCTTGCCCTTAGTTGGAAAACTCTCCCAGCTCTCATACCTCATCATATCTAGCAATAGAAGTTTCACAGGCACCACTCCTTCATCGCTAAACAAGTAGAGAAAACTAATGAGACTCTTTATAGAAGGAAATCTTGTACTTACTGGTTTATACACAAGTCCTTGTGCTAGCTTTGAAATTTTAGGCTTAACACAAAACAGTTTAACTGGCAGAATACCTTGTTGCTTTGCCGCAAATTTGGCGCAAATTAATTGGTAACAGCAACTTTTCGGGTTCCATTCTTTCTCCTTTCATAACAAAAAGAACCGTGGATACTGAGTTTATTTCAATTGTTCTTGAGCATAACAAGTTTACTGATGCGGTTCCTGCCTCTGTGGAAACTGGAAAATACTATGTTTGTCTTGCTTTCTGATAATCGATTCACTGACATGTAGGTTTGTTTAGGGAAGAATGAATGTGAAGTACATGGAGTTGACTGACAATAGACTAGTTTTTAATTTGTCTAAAGTTTTGTTTCAGTTAACGCTGGAAACCTGTTATGTAGAACATAACGAGATCTATGGGAGCATTCCAGAACAAATAACAAAGCTTAAACAGCCCTAGCATTAAGACAAATATAATGACCTTAACTATTGGGTGTATAAGCCGCTTGCAGTAAAAAAGGAACCTGTTATTGAGAGTTTGGCAAGTGAATTAAACGTCATTTTAATAAAAATATGGTTCAAGCTTAGAAAAGCTTGATGAAACAATCAGTGTGTTCTCAATGACATTTGTCTGAACATACATGGTCGTACGACACTAACTTAACACATGCCAAATACAATTTTGCATGAAATTCATAGTTTCAAAATTAAAACCTCTAATAATGAAAACCATGAACTTATGGGAATCAAGATTACAATCAACAATCTTGTCCAACCTACAATAACCTCGATTCAAAATACCCACAGCATAGGATAAACACAAATCGAAAATTATAGAAAATATGATCCTAAAATGGATGACCTATTTCAAAATAGGTTATGTATTAGCTGTGGTCATAACTAGATAGGACAAGGCAGCGGTTAATGATTTTATATTAGTGTAAATAATTCTATGCATCTTAATTGGCATAGGATCATTGTTAAAAAAGATATAGCCAAGGATCAAATAACACTTCAGTATTGTCTGTCGATTGCATAAAGCTTAAGTGGGATCAGATATGGTTAAATCAGGCCTAATACATAGACTTTCTACATGTAAGTAAAAGAATACATCAAACTGCTAGTGCCAGAGTAATTCATGAAACAATAACAGACACAAATATGAAGAGAAGAAAGAGGTACACCACTCCTATTAACATAGCTACTCCTTAGGTTTAGCATATAAAACAGTAAGAAAAAAAGACAAGTTCGCCTTTACATTTTATTTTTTTGTAATTTATACAAATTGAGTGAAATGTGACGATAATAAGTAATTTAATTTAAAATAAATAGTAGAACCATCATTAACTTTTCTATATAACTAAACTTAAAGTTCACTATTAAGGAACCAGTGATATATAACAACTGAAAAAAATGGCTAAGCTTTGGGTCAAGATCATATATATTTTAGATTCAACATGAACAGATGAATGTTCAAACCTATATATTACCAGTACTTTCTGCTAAGATGAACAGTCCATTATCTATTATTGCTTTTCCATCATGCATAAAAAAGTAGGAACAATGAGTAAAAACACCTGAAATTTTCAGCTAAACAAACATTTCATTAAATATTTCAACATAGTAAAGTTAAGCAAGAGAAAACCTCAAATAAGAAGCATGATTATGATCCAAGTTTTAAAAAGGTAGAACTGATCAAAAGGTAGAACTGATCAAAAGGAAGAACAAAAAGAACACAAAACTAACGAACTTAACAAATCCAAAATCAATTTGAATGAATATAAGATTGATTCTACACTTGCATTTATATGTATGATATCAGACAAAACATATGCAATGGTCAACATATCAACTTGTTACTCACAAGCGAATTATCAGTATGCATTAGTTGTTTTACTTTATTATTTTTCATTATCTTTGTGTATCATATAACTTACATATCCATTTTCTAAAACAATTTTCCAATACTAGATGTAGGAGAAAGGTGAAGCTAAAGAGCTTTAGCTTTATCACTATGATACAAAAAACGTAAATAATTTTAATGATTTTAAGTAAGCAAATGCATATACAAGGTCATGTATATGAACCCACACTTGGGATCGGTGACTATTAAGAATGCATATAGGTAACACTCAAGCGACAGTGAAGACTGTTACTTCCAGAGACTAACCTCCGTCAAACTTCCTTGAATCATCCAAACTACCTGCCACTACCAACCTGCTACTACCCAAAGTCTAGCTTCCAACCAGCTTCATTAACCCACTTCAATTCCATCACCACCATACTTCCTGCAACAAAACATGCAACCTCCATCCCTCCTCTATGATTAAAACAGTAAAACATGTTCACTCCTTACACCGATCACCAAACATATTCAATAACCAAAAATAAGAACCCAAGCTAAAACAGTTCATAATCTCCTGCAACTCACCGTCATCCACCTCCCTCAATAAGCCTGCACATCTCAAATCAACAACCGGCCCCTAATCGAACAACTTGCAACCAAAGACCT
This sequence comes from Allium sativum, assembly GCA_030737875.1. Taxonomy (NCBI): domain Eukaryota; kingdom Viridiplantae; phylum Streptophyta; class Magnoliopsida; order Asparagales; family Amaryllidaceae; genus Allium; species Allium sativum. The sequence goes on along the minus strand of CM060913.1, from coordinate 544,897,577 downwards.
GCACTTCCTATAGTCACAAAACCGCAACTTGAACACCTATGACCTGCCTACAAACCAAACATTGCAGCTCCTCTACAAATCAACCCTTCTTAAACCAAACCACTTTTAGCACTCTATCACTCAGACATCTGAATGACTTCTACAACATCCACCTTCTTCCGGACTATCACCACATCGGCATCATTCATCGCCAACAAACCAATACAGCACCTTCTGAACTCTGCATCACTTTCTGATCAACTCTAGCTATCTTCAACGACGATCAAAACTACCAAATACTCAAACCTGTCGCCTACAACTGAATCACCAGATCTCCCAAAACTCTGCAACCTACTTCAGATTGCTTCATCGCAAACCACCTACCCTCAAATCCGAACCTAATTATAATTCCAAACTACCAAACACTACAAGTTAAAATGCCAATTTACTTATAAAATTGCATATTTCATGCATGAAAATAGTTAAGCCTTTATGCATTTTCAACTTTGAATAGTCATACAAATTTCATGTACTTGAGTTAGCAATGTTTATTATATTATGTGCACTCATGTCGTATATGTAATTTTGTACTTCTGAAGCCTTGGTGGTAGCTTCCCCATTTTTCACTGTGGCATCTTCTTTACCAAACAATATATTCTCCTTTATTAATGTTGCAAATAAGGTAGGCTCTTGACTGACTCACCCCATTTGAAGCCTCATCCATTTCAACTGCAACATCCTAGCGTCAACAACAATTATTAATATCTCATCTTAACAAGGATTGTAAAAAATTTCAAGCAATTCCTATACTGATATTACTGACAACAATTAGACTAACATCAATGACAACACTGATACTTGTAATGTGGATAATTGTCCAATAGATACAAAAATAACTCACCGGATAATGGATATAGACTTTTGAAGGATGTGATTATGCATCTAACTTCAATCTTGATGTGAATTTACTGCAAATGTTTTTGTATAAAAAACTCTGGCAAAGTACTTACTACTTACAACTTATTGAAAGCCCTGTTATTCTAATTTCTATGCATTATATCAATAATTGATTTCTTTTTTTCTAAATTCAATAAGAAAAGGAGATGTAACTTTTTAAAATTTATACAATGATATGGTTCAGAGTTCTCTTATTGCCGAATCTAAGCCTTGGCATAAGAGAAACATAGCCAGGCTATCATATTTTCTTGACCAAAGCAATCGCCAATTCATTTACTACAGGGGAGATATGAGCTATGCACTTTTAACACTCAGGTACCTGTCTGCTTCAAACCTAACCTAATTTAGTCTGTGTTTGTTTAGAAATGATTCACTAAATTCAAATTGGTTTTAATAATAATCAAAAAGTTCATTATGGGCCTTTTGAAGAGAGCAATACGCTGGTTTTCCCCCTTTTCGTTTAAAACTTTAACTGCAAATGCAAACCATGGTTTACATTTTAATTTTGAGATTCTAAGATGGAGGCAAAAAGGAATTTACCAAGCATCTAATCGAATTGCCTTGAAAACAAGTTGGATTTTTTTTTTTTTGATGTTGGTGCTAAATTAAAATTGATGGACATACAAATAATTTCAACCTTTACTGATCTCAAATTTCAAATATCAATCGAACTTGAAATCAACAAAAATGTCAACCTTTTCTAATCTGAAATATCAAATATAATTAAAAAATAGAACATTAACCTGAGAACATAGTGTCGGCGATTCCTAAACAACAACGATCCTTAGTAATCAACGAGAAATCCTGAGAAGACACAAGGGGAGGTATAAGATGCTTTGCATGCCACTAACAGCATACGTGGAGTTGATCGGTGAGAGTTAGTCATGAGTGTATTTGGTACCGTGGTGATAACAACGACGAGATGACGACGGCATAAGTGACGAAGAGGTAGACAATAAACCCTAGATATTGCGCGGTGAGAGGAAAAGAAAGAAAAGTATGTAACACGTGTTTTTCTAGGCGGCAAGCAAAGTCGTGGCGGTAAGACTAAATTTTTTTATGTCTCCAGTGTATCGGTTGCACCTTTGGAGTAAACGCCGCCAATAAATGCATCTGAAACTAGGTTTTCTTGAAAACAGACCTTAGCATCTGCATCGGCAGATATCTGAAAGCTCCCGACCGAGTTTCGTGTTTCTTGATTTACCCTGCCACGAGACTCGGGTCGCACATATAGAGGACATATGCATCTAGACAGCGATAACGATCCACGATACATACGTGGGGAAAGTCTAAGAACATATACCACTCTGCGTAGTGTGTCCTAGATTAGGGACGTCGTTCGATAGGTAGCGTAATCCCTAGTTGGACCTAGGTTGCGTGAACCCTAAAATCCGAGAAATGTTCAATATGTAGCATAAACCCCAATAGCCCTGGGTAGCGTAAACCCTGGTTGGATCTAGGAAGTGTTCGATAGAAAACCCTAGATTAGATATCGATAATAAATAATAGATGTACACCTGAAAACATCCACAATTTCGGGGTTGGGATCACGTTATTGTTTTATCAGTTTATACAGATTACTAGTTTGACACTAGTTAGGTGGTGCAGAGATATAGAAACCAGAATAACAGGGTAATCGCGAAGCAGAGAAAGTATGGAAGCATATTCAGTTTATCGGTATATTCAGCTTGTTGATAGATCCAGTTTATCAGTACATTCAGTTTTATCTTGCCTTAGCATAGCTTGCGTTATCTTGTTAACCCTATCATCATGGTAGTGTCTTGTATTCAGTTAATTCATGCCATGTTGCTTTTTACTTGTTCACATGCTGAAAGTTACTGAACTTATCAGACTTTATGTATGACTCTGTTTTCTTTCGCTTTCTTGTCTTCCGTTCTCCCTCCCCCCCCCCCCAACCCCCCAGGTTCGCAGGGAGGGAATATTACTAGTTAGCCCGGTTTTCTTTCCAAACTGAAGATTAGTCAAAGTTTTGCTTGGATACTCTTTTCCATTGCTATGGCTGCTCATGCTACATTGGGGAATATAAATGTTATTTTATGCTTCTTTATTTTGTAAGACAGATATTCTGGTATTGGAAAATAACTGTTGTACAAACTATCAATAAAGTAAAGTTCTATTTTCTGCTGTTTTAATTTTGTCTGTCTTGTAATCTATCTGTATCTCTTACCTATAACTCTCCACCGGAGTTAAGGCATTCCCTTTATGAGTGACCTTAATGGATGTGGGGTGTTACACGTGGTATCAGAGCTGAAGGTTACCGGATCAGATAAAAGATTTGAAAAAAAAAATATTTTCAAAACGGTTTTTAAAGAAGCATTTTTTTCAAAAGAAAAGTTTTGTTTTAAAGGCATATTCCCCACAAGCCATACGCAATATCTTCTGATCCTCAGTTTGAATTCTTGTCCCCTTCTTTCTTGAGACTTCGGGGCTCCTGGCTTTCTGGTAGGTAACCTCATCGCGGCATGGTTCCGTAGGCTTGATAAGACTACGATACCTATCGAAGGGTAAAGTAGTGTCTGACTTCCATCTATAGCCATAGTAATTTCACCTGCAACTAGCTTTCTTTCAAGCTTTGAAGGGTTTTCTGTGCGATGGAGGCAGCTTCTGAGAAACTTGTCAATAGGATTACACAGGGATGATAAAGATGAGGATGAAGGAGTTTGGCTAGGGAGCTCAACGCAAGGATGAGAAATTCATGGATATAAACTCGACTCACAAAGAAAGAAGGAATTATAAAACCTAAGACGAGAGGAAGTATCTTTTCCATGGTATAATGGGACATATAATTAAGGACAAGGGCAAGGACAAGGGATAGGATTTTCAGAAGGGAGAGTGCATGCTTCCACCACCAGAATACCTGAGAGAGAGATAGTAAAAGTCTCTGTTGGAAAAGTTTAGCTTTTCATTTTGATCAACCAGTTAGTACTCTTTTGATCTTAGCACTTCGCATTTGTTCATATCTACTTCCATAGTTGAGTCTCTGCATCTTAGTACTTGTATAGTAGAAGATCCCATTAGTGTCTCAAATCCAATTGGTAGTTCGGCCCGTTTACCTTTGGTTTGTAAGGATTTGAGAATAACTATATTAAGTGTTGAGCTTAAGCATAATGCTTATGTTTTTGATTCCATGGGCTATGAGTTGATTCTAGGCATGGGTTGGTTGGCTAGTAATTCTGAAAGGAGGGTAATTAGACTTTTGACTTGCCTTGGAAATACCCTCGGGATTCCGTGTAAAGAATCAGTTAGGCTTAGCTAGATAGAATCGCTTAATGCATATATCGACGATTTGCAATCCGTTAGGGTAGTCCATGAGTACGCAGATGTTTTTGATTAGGTTAGGGGTTTACCCCTAAAACGCGAGATAGACTTCCGCATATATCCAGTTGACAATGCAAAACCAGTTATCCGATCAACGACAGTTTTGGAAATGAAGGTCAAGAAGCTTCGCAATCGTGAAGATTAATTAGATAAGGTACAGAATAGTGAAGCTCAAGAAGATGCGACTTAGAAGATTGAAGACTAGATACACACATCATACCCTTTTTCTTAAGGGTACATCCTTGATCTCTTTTTCTAGGAATTTTATGCATAGTTTCTAGCTTTTAAGGTATATCATCTAGGGCGTATCATCGATCCTTAGGTAAAAGCCAATGGATGTAAACATGTATTTGAAACATGTTATGAATGATGGTTGCAAATGGTTGCTCATGGATGCATATACGCACCATAGGCACTAGAACGACTCAGTCGCTTTCATATTGCATTCGCATATATGTATTTGCTTAACGGATTTAACTGGATATGTTATTATATGGATATTGCATATGGATGAATGACTAAGCACACATGTAGTACTTACATAACTAGGGATGCTTGCATACATGATTGGACGCATGGCACTAACATAATTAGCATTAAGGAGGTCAACTGAATCAGTAGACCGCCTGATTTTGCATTAAATAAGGACATTTACTGCATATGAACATGAAAGAACTAGAAATCTTTTTAAGGACAATGAATGCGTGTGATTGAATGGTTGAGTATATGAGTGATTGGATGGTAGGATACATTCTTCCTAACTTGAAGATTTCAGGGACGAAATCCTTTTAAGAGGGGGAGAATGTAACACCCCGTAATTCTGTAACATTAAGTTTCACAAATTAAAGTATAATTAAATTTTAAAATAAGAATTAAGGGAAACGGGTTGCGTCATTGCATTTGTCTCGAAATTCTGCTTGGAAACGAGTCCGAGTTTTTGAGAAACGAAGTCCGTATGAGGGAGATATGACCCTCCGAAGTTTCAAGGATTTTCTAAACAGAAAAACAGCTCGAATTCGAAATACGAATTCAAACCCCAACATAGACTGGGCGGGAATTTTCCCGCCCATGTAATGACCCGGGATTTTGACGACTTTGGTTATCGCCATAAACTCAATGACGACTAACCAAACATCAAAAAATACCAGTTATTAATGAAAGAAATTAGAGGGTGAGGATAGATAAGATAGAAACTTAGAATAGAAGAAGAAGAAGAACACAACATCAGAGTAACACGAACCTCACAGCGGAACGAATAACATATAACATAACTTGAAATATACATTTGTATTTGAATATACATCATTATCAAAGTACAGCACTTACAACACAGCGGAAATAACTATAGCTATATAATCATGAAGCCTCCTAGTCCAAGCTCTTCCAGTATATCTGTAAATCCCGACTACTTGATTGCCCGTACAAATTTAGGCACCCAAGAGTTTAGGGAAAACAACAAAATAAACTCCGGGTCAGTCATGGGACTGGTGTGAGTAAAATAGTTTAAAACAGTTCAAACAGGTAAACGATATCTCATAAGACCACGCCGTATAACGGAATGGGTTTTTCCCTTATCAGAATCAAAATTATCTTTATATCAAAAACCTTTTGATATTAAAATAATGTCTATCAACCATAATATAATAATCATCTAGCAGAAACACTTTCATCTCACGTTCTACATATATAGTATACAATCAAAACCGCAAGCACGTATTGGGTAATGGATTTCCAACTATGACAAGGTATGGAACCACCTTTCGCTCGTGTACCTCTAGAGAGGAATACACTGGGTTCAACAAGAACATCTTGCAACCCGGCCACACATGACCGACGACTCATTTCGCTTGAGTGTATCGAATGTATACCACCAACGGTTGGGATCAGCAACCATTTCCCGAATGGGACAGCATCAACAATAGATTTTTAGAAGTAAATGAAACTCTAGATCAGGTGATTATACACCCTACTTCGGTGCGACCGACTTAGCCATGCTACCTGCCCGATTTCTGTCATTCACCGGATGTGAGGCTAGAAGCTACACTTTATCATCACATCAGATTCACTTTGAATGCCACATCGTCAAATCCATCAAATCACCGATTGACGTCCTCAACCATACATTATGTGTTAGCTAAAAGAAGTTTCCTTCTCCGCTTCCACTCTTGGTACGGTTGGAGAAATCAACATACGTGATCGTCTGAAAATACTCTGTCGAACATCCGTCCATACAAGTCATCCAGGAACAGGATGAACCGAAGGCACTATTCTGTAAACAGGATAGCCCTTGCATAACTCCGTCTTCAATTTCCTTTGGCATATATGATTCGTAACGCTTATGCCAATACAGAGTGGTTCTTTGGATAATAATCCAACCGGTCTCTCCATATTAACAACGTTAAAATGGTCAAAACTTCGACAGTCTGTGATTTAACTATCGAAGAAAACAGGTGTGCAAACAACGATATTATTTCCAAATGGAAATTTATATCGATCAAACATCATTCAACATTTATCTCTTTATTTCATTAATTTACTTATCTCATGTTTCCCTATATTCAATATTTCTTATTTTCTAAATTTGGAAAATATACGTTATTAACAATGGAAAACATTTCCATTTCTTGTTTTCTTTATTAGAAAACATTTTTGGTTTCTTATTTGGAAAACATTTCCAGAGCTTCTTCATTGAACTTAGACATATGTTTAAACAAACCATCGCGACGCCAACTCAAACCATTTCCTTTAATTACTAAATTCACTTAACCATCCTTTACTACCGAACCGTAACCATTCCTTAGTTAAAAATGAAGTCAATCAAGTTGGGATAATATTACCTCTCAGACCTTAACTGAACAACATTTCTAACCTTGAAATAGACAAAGTTCACCCTTCTAATTCATTAACAAACTTCCTTACGTAACTCTCTTTCAAATCTTTTCTATTCGATAATTCTTTCCTTCGATAAGGTATATTCGATAACTCTATTCAATTTATTCTATTCACTTAACTCTTTTGATTTAACTCTAACTCTATTCACTTAACTCTTATCGAATAAACTATATTCGATAACTCTTTGAATTCTATTTGAATAAACTGTATATCCGATTAACTCATTTTACTCTATTCGAATAAACTATATATTTGATTAACTCATTTATTCTATTTGAATAAACTATATTTGATTAACTCATTTGCTTTAACTCTAATCGATTAAACTAACATCGATTAACTCCTTTCGATTAAACTAACATCGATTAACTCCTTTTAACTCGATTAAACTAACATCGTTTAACTCCTTTCGATTTAACTACATCGATTAACTCCCTTTAACTCGATTAAACTAACATCTTTAACTCCTTTCGATTTAACTACATCAATTAACTCCCTTTAGCTCGATTAAACTAACATCGTTTAACTCCTTTTACTTTCTATTTGAATAAACTACATTCGATTAACTCCTTTTACTTTCTATTAAACTATTCATTTATAAAGATTTACTTTTAGTAATGGTTCTTCACTTTACAAATGATTACCTTCTTATAACAGTTTCCTTTTATAACGTTTTTTTTTTCTTTTTCTAAATATCTCCTATTTATAAATATTCCAATTTATAAATATCTTTTATTTATAAATATTCCATTTATAAATATTTTATTTTCAAATATCACTTTGAAAATATTCCCTTATCAACATTTCGGTATGTTATGGTATTCAACAAATCAAATCACGATGATCAGTATCGTCCAAACACATATAATCGACAATAGATTATATATCACAATATATGAATCACAGTAAAATAAATGTTGAGGAATCCAGTTGGATTCCTCCAACCTGTTCTCCAACCTATTTCCCTGTATCACAGATGTTAAACAATATAGATTACGTCACTTTCAGTTCCATATGTTATATTATGTTAAACAGAATCAATATAGAAATTCAACTAACTATCTAGCAGTTCAATCAAACAGTCAGTACACAATCAAACAGCCAATATTTAACAGTTCTAAAAATACAACATGAAATTATAAACTGTTCAGAGTTAGTGAGATTTACTCACATTGGCAGTTCATCGTTAATAACGATAACCATCGCTCGATTTGATTCAGACGGACAATTTATTTTGCTATAAATTGTAACGGACCCCAATCCTCTCCCAGTCAGTTCCATCGTGTAGCTCACATCCATACGATCCTAACGGATCTTGTTTTACTGAATTTCATTCATGTATGACCGAGTTAGGATAATATAAAGTCAGTACATTTTTGTTTTAAAATAAAACAAAAACTAAATTTCTCTAATGGGCTCACCCTCACAAACCCGACCCATTTGCCCTTGCCTTAAACCCAGCCCGCCTGCTCCCTTTCTTCCCCAACGCAACAGTTACAGGTACCGATCCCCCATTGTTGACTTCAACCCGCAAGTGATCTTCACACAATCAAAAACAAAACAAACTACATACACTAAATCCCTCCACGTTCAAGTCTCCACACTCTCATACCCTCGACACCCTACTCGACGTCCATTCCCTAAACGCGTCGCGCAGCCTTCCCAGTACAGGTACCGAACAAAATTACCACCGATATTCACCAATTCCTGAGCGCAACCTCCACTTTCCACGCTGAGTCCGATTCTATCATCCATTCCATGATTAGAAGCTAAATCCCCTAAAAAAATCCAACCCTAAGTTTACTGGTGAAACTCGACATCGACGGAAATGGATTCGAACACCACAAAACGTATATCATCTCGGAAAGCACACGACACTGATCAAGAATAGATTTATCTAGGAATTTTTAGCATTTGTTTTGATTTTATTTTGGTTTTAGAAGGATCGAATGAAATTCCTGTAACACAAATGTTACGGCGGAACAAAAGAGTTGACTGAGGAATGAAATTTTTTAGGTTAAGGAAGGAGTTAGGTGTATTTATAGTGTTAATAAATATCTAGATATTTGTTTAGATATTTTTAGATATTTTTATTTATATCATTTTCTATTCGTATCCGTCTTCTTAAAATCCGTACGATCACATAAGATGCCTAAAAATCATGAGACTGGACATGTAGCTACTACTCGACGTTACGGTCCCAACGAAACTGGTTTCGTCGAATTTCGACCCCGTTTGCCCACACAGCGTATTTTTAAAGGTCAAAATATCGATTGTTTCTCACATTAAAAATCGGTACGGCCACACAGTGACTCTAAAAATCGCAGAACTGGGAATCTAACAATAATGTAATATTGCGGATCCAACAAAATTAGTTTCGTCGAATTCCGACTTTGTTTGCAAAAGTGGCTATTTTTAAAGCTCTAAATAGCCTATTTAAATATTTAAATATATTTAAATATAATTAAATTAAATATTAAAAATTAAATACTACCGTATATATATTCACAGTGGAATACCATACAGCTCTAGAATATTCCTATATGAATTTCTAACTTGATATTTCAATCTGGGTCAACCCGATATTCGATTTTTATTGAAATTCCTTTTTAAAATATAAATAATTCCTTTATAAATTATAAAGGAATTCCACAGCGACTTTTCTGAAATTTGATTTGGACGTGAATCAAAATCTACACGACGAAATCCCGATTTTTCTCTTCCACTAAAAAGATATACTCCACCAGCTCCACACGTTTCTTGTTACACAGAAATCCGGCTTAAAACGAACCATGTATATTCAGTTGAAGTTCAAATCGCCAAATAGCGAAATGCCGCATCGTTACGTGCTCTATTTTAATTATATTATAATTCTACGTTCAAACCGACGTCGATTGAATATATTCGTTATTCTAATTCAAATTCCAAGCTGAATTAAATATCACAGATGATCCAGTTCACACCATATCGCCATTTCAGCCAATTTGATTATTTCAGAATTAAATATATTATTTAATTAATTATTTTAGTTAAATATTCACCATTATTTAATTCCATGACCATTTAATTCACTATATCACTATTTATATAACTAAATAAATTAATTATAATACCTCTGCCAATGCGGGTCATTACAATCTTTCCCACTTAAAATAATTTCGTCCTCGAAATTGCTAAAAGGTAGAGGGCGGCCCTATCGACTGGTTAGAACATATTTGTTCACTTCTTAACTTCAGTTTTCAACTGAACCAATTTAATTTCAATTAAATATTAATTAATTCTTATCATCGAAAATTTCCAAAAATCCTGAAAATTTTCTAACGCCTTAACTCTTCGAAAAAATTTCGCCAGCACCTCCTTTGTACTGGTGTAATGACCCGCATTGGCAGAGGTATTAGAATTAATATATTTAATTGTATAAATGGTGGGTTAGTGAATTACATGGTCGTGGAATTAAATAATGGTAAATATTTAATTAAATTAATAAATTAAATAATATATTTAATTCTGAAATAATCAGAATTGGCTGAAATGATGATATGGTGTGAACCGGATCATCTGTGATATTTAATTCGGCCTGGAATTTGATTTGAATAACGAATATATTCAATCATCGACAGTTGAACGTATAGTTTATAATATAATTATAAACGAGTTCGAATGGCGCTGCAGTTCGCTAATTGGCGATTTGAACTTCAACTGAATGTACAGGATTCATTTTAAGCCAGATTTCTGTGAAACAAGAAACGTGTGGAGCTGGTGGAGTATATCTTTCTAGTGGAAGAGAAAAATCAGGATTTCGTCGTGTAGATTTTGATTCACGTCCAAATCAAATTTTAAAATAGTCGCTATAGAATCGTTTATCGACCATAACGGGTTATTCAATATAACTAGAGATCGGGTTTGAGTTTAGACAAGGTTCTTTTGGGAAATAGTGATAATTAAATTTTTAGGGTTTTATGGTAATTTTTAATTAATTTAATTCACAACTTTATATTTAGGGTATTTTGCACCCTGTAATCAACATTTTGGGGTTTCACAATATGAGTTAACCTACCGACCTTATTATATTTTTGGAATCGTGACACATCGCTGGATATAATCGTATTCTCACTTCTGTCCGTAGCATTTAGAATATGAATGAAATATTATGTAATACGATACCCTACAAATCCAACTATTTCGAAACCAATGCATCCACTATCTTTGAAATGCCGACACGCTACCCCATTTAACCCTACTTAATATACGTCCGATTTTACATGGTAAGTCTTCGCACACGTCCCCTCCCCTTTAAAAGGCTCTTAAGTGTACACGTCTGTTCTTTGTGCAAGGTTGTCTCAGTGAGCACGTCCGTTTTCCGCAACCCTTTAAAACCAAAATATCTTGGATTGTTTGCCTATAAATAAGGATTTATCACCTTCCTTAAGACCTAACCCTCCATCCTCATTAATCTGTAAATCAAATAATGAGCCACCACAAAATACTCTTCACAGCAAAACAGTCCGCTCCTCTAAAATCTTTCCCTTAAGTCCCAAAAACATATACGGGTTCGTTGTAAGGAGATCTGTGCGCTAGTATGAATATCAGTGGGTTCCAAAACACTTTGGTTCGCTGTGGTATAAGCGCAGCAAGCTAGGGTTCTCGAATTGGTGAATGACAAGTCTTAATTCACGAATCGAAGTGGATTTTTGAAGTCGTGAGGTAGTTTAGGAGCATCGACGTTCTTCAAGGAGCAGCACGTTTGCGAAATACTGGATGGCTTCCGTTGACCTTTTTTGGGTTCTCTATTTCCTACAGTCACAGGATTTTGGTGCAAAGTCGCGATTCTTCAATGAGGGTGCGAGTTGGAAGAGCTTGGTATGGGGTTAACGAGTTTTTGATGCTGAGTTGTTGGTGAAATCTGTTCGTGGTATTATGATGGAGAGAAGATGCGACTATGGTATTTGTTGCGTGAGGAACAGTCCAGGAAGAAGGCTTAGGCCGTATGGAGTTATCATTTATGACGGGTTAGTGGTGATTACATAAGGTAATTAGTCAAAATAATGGACATTTTGGTATGGGTAATATTTGGCATAACTGAAAGTGTGGGATTGGGTTTTTGTTTTACACTTTGAGTAGTGTACTGGCCAACCCTTCATTTCGAAGACCTATTTGAAGGGGTTGAGTTGGTTGAAATTGGGTAATCCAGTTGTGCATGGTACATGAATTCGCGGTGCGATCATGAGCATTAAGAGAGTCGAGGGCCAAAGCAAGGTAAACGATGGATTTGCTGAGGATAATGGAATTGTGTTTTAAATGGGAAAGGTTTTAAACTATGGAGTAAGGCTTAAGTTTTATCAAGGTAATTAAATAGCAATTTATAAGTAAAAAGTGTTTTAATTCGATCAAAAACTTATAACACTTATAATTCGTTCATACATGAGCAAAATAGAACGCAGCCGGATCCATGGAATCGTAGCGAGGAGATCTACGTTGTAAAACTGATATGGAGGAGAATGGAGTTACTGGGATCTAGTGATGAAATCAAATGTTGTTTGATTTTTAACAAAAACAAAAGCAGGACTGTCAACTGCGAACCAATGTGAGTAAATCTCACTAACTCTGAACAGTTTATAATTTCATGTTGTATTTTTAGAACTGTTAGATGTTGGCTGATTGACTGTGTGTTGATTGTTTGATTGAGTTGCTAGTCAGTTAGTTGAATTTCTATATTGATTCTGTTTAACAGAATATATCATATGGAACTAAAAGTGATGTTATCTACATTGTTTAACATCTGTGATGCAGGGAAATAGGTTGGAGGAATCCGACTGGATTCCTCAACATTTATTTTACTGTTTTTCATATATTGTGATATATGATGTGATATGTAATCTGTTGTCGATTATATGTGTTTGGACGATACTGATCATCGTGATTTGATATGTTGAATACCATAACATACCGAATGTTGATAAGGGAATATTTTCAAAGTGTATTTTGAAAATGAATTATTTATATAAAATCGATGGATTTTATATAGAAAAGGAAAAGGTTTTTATAAAAGAAATTTTTATAAAATCAAAGGGTTTTTATAAAAGAAATTTTTATAAAATCAAAGGAATTAATCGATGTTAGTTAATCGATTAGAGTTAAAGTTAAAAGAAGCTAATCGATGTTAGTTTAATCGATTAGAGTTAAAGTAAAGAAGCTAATCGATGTTAGTTTAATCGATTAGAGTTAAAGTAAAGAAGCTAATCGATGTTAGTTTAATCGATTAGAGTTAAAGTAAAGAAGCTAATCGATGTTAGTTTAATCGATTAGAGTTAAATTAAAGAAGCTAATCGATGTTAGTTTAATCGATTAGAGTTAAAGTAAAAGGAGTTAATCGATGTTAGTTAATCGATTAGTGTTAAAGTAAAAAGGAGTTAATCGATGTTAGTTAATCGATTAGTGTCAAAGTAAAAGGAGTTAATCAATGTTAGTTTAATCGATTAGAGTTAAAGCAAATGAGTTAATCGAATATAGTTATTCGAATAGAAAGTAAAAGGAGTTATCGAATATAGTTATTCGAATAGAGTTAAGGGAAAAGAGTAAATCGAATATAGCTATTCGAAGGAGGGTTAAGTAAGGAAGTTAGTAAAAGGGATATAAAGTGAACTTTGTCTATTTCAAAGTTAGAAATGTTGTTCAGTTAAGGTCTGAGAGGTAGTTCTACCCCAACTTGATTGACCCCATTTTTAACTAAGGAATAATTAAGGTTCGGCAGTAAAGGAAAATGGTTTGAGTTGGCATCGCGATGGTTTGTTTTAACATCTGTCTAAGTCCAACGAAGAAGCTTTGGAAATGTTTTCCAAATAAGAAACCAGAAATGTTTTCTAATAAAGAAAACAAGAAATGGAAATGTTTTCCGTTGTTAATAACGTATATTTTCCAAATTTAGAAAATAAGAAATATTGAATATAGGGAAACAGGAGATAAGTAAATTAATGAAATAAAGAGATAAATGTTGAATGATGTTTGATCGATATAAATTTCCATTTGGAAATGATATCGTTGTTTGCACACCTGTTTTTATTCGATAGTTGAATCACAGACTATCGAAGTTTTGACCATTTTAACGTCGTTAATATGGAGAGACTGGTTGGATTATTATCCAAAGAACCACTCTGTATTGGCATAAGCGTTGCGAATTATATATGCCAAAGGAAATTGAAGATGGAGTTATGCAAGGGCTATCCTGTTTACAGAGTAGTGCCTTCGGTTCGTCCTGTTCCTGGGTGACTTGTATGGACGGATGTCTGACAGAGTATGTCCAGACGATCACGTATATTGATTTCTCCAACCGTACCAAGAGTGGAAGCGGAGAAGGAAACTTCTTTTAGCTAACGCGTAATGTATGGTTGAGGACGTCAATCGGTGATTTGATGGATTTGACGATGTAGCATTCAAAGTGAATCTGGTATGATGATAAAGCGTAGCTTCTAGCCTCAACATCCGGTAAATGACAGAAATTGGGCAGGCAACATGGCTAAGTCGGTCGCACCGAAGTAGGGTGTATAATCACCTGATCTAGAGTTTCATTTACTTCTAAAATTCTATTGTTGATGCTGTCCCATTCGGGAAATGGTTGCTGATCCCAACTGTTGGTGATATACATTCGATACACTCAAGCGAAATGAGTGGTCGGTCATGTATGGCCGGGTTGCAAGATGTTCTTGTTGAACCCAGTGTATTCCTCTCTAGAGGTACACTAGCAAAAGGTGGTTCCATACCTTGTCATAGTTGGAAATTCATTACCCAATACGTGCTTGCAGTTTTGATTGTATACTATATATGTAGAACGTGAGATGAAAGCGTTTCTGCTAGATGATTATATATATATATACTGCGGTTGATAGACATTATTATAATATCAAAAGGTTTTTGATATAAAGATATTCTGGATTCTCATAAGGGAAAAACCCGTTCTGTTATGCGGCGTGGTCTTATGAGATATCGGTTACTTGTTCGAATTTTTTTTAACTGTTTTACTCACACCAGTCCCATGACTGACCCGGAGTTTACTTTGTTGTTTTCCTTAAACTCTTGGGTGCCTAAATTTATATGGGCAGTCAAGTAGTCGGGATTTACAGATACATTGAAGAGCTGGAGCAGGAGGCTTCAGGATCATATAGCTATTATTATTCCGCTGTGTTGTAAGTGATGTACTTTTATAATGATATGTATATTCAAATACTGATGTATATTTCAAAGTTATGTTACATATATTATATGTTATTCGTTCCGCTGTGAGATTCGTGTTACTCTGATGTTGTGTTCTTCTTCTTCTATTCTAATTTTCTGTCTTATCTTTCCTCACCCTCTAGTTTCTTTCACTAATTACCAGGATTTTTCGATGTTTTGGTTATCGACATCGTGTTTATGTCGATAACCAAAGTCGCTCAAAATCCGGGTCGTTACAGTTGGTATCAGAGCAGAAGGTTAATTGATTAACTTGGCTCTGTGGCGTGACTCGGTAGAGACAGGGTTAGTAATACCCTCGACTGAGATTGAGTGTATATATACGAGTGAACGTATTTGTTTTTCGATATAAAAAAATTGTTTTATATTGTGGAGATTCATTGGTTGAGTTGTTTATGAGTTATGGTCGATCAGTTTGATCCACTGTATCGGTAGGGATTTTGTAAACACTTGAATACGATGAACCATCATGGTATGTTTTGAAAAGAGGGTAAACGAAATAATTTTACCCAAATTATATTTTGATATATATTGGATATATTGGTTGTGATTATAATCGAGAAAGATTATAAATTAAATGGTTATGTAAATAACCAATCAGAATTCATATAAGTGAAATACGTGAAATCAGATGAGTTAAATCTGAAATTTAAACCAGAAATGGAGTTTAAAACTCTGGAGAATTGGATAAGTGTTTGTAAATGGATTTGGATTGAAAATAAGGAAAATTTAAGATCCTGGGAGATTTTAAATTTGTTTTACAAGCAGTGTGAATTATATATTGAAATGAATTTCAAAGTGGAAATGTTTCGAAATGGTTTTATAGTATTGAACTCACTTCGATTGCTGGAATATAGATTCTGATGATGACAGCTGCATCATTAGTATTCATTTTCGAGTTGAAAGTGACGAATTACTACCTGAGATACTGTTTTGAATTTGTTTGGGAAAGACAAGTTGTGTTGAATTTCAAAATGGGATTTATAGAATTTGAATTTTGAAATAGATTTGAAATATTAACTTGTTTAAAAGAAATAAAAACGAGAAGTTCCTTTATAAACGAAGTTTATAAATAGTTCTTTTGTAAACGAAGATTATAAAATGAAGTGAAAAGAATTATCATTGGATAATTCAGAAATAAAATAAAAGTGTGAAATTGAAAGGGAGATCTATTTTCCAAAGATAGACATATCGATTTCAAAAGGAATTGAAATCGAAACTTATTTAAAGGAATTTGAATAAAGAAAATTCAAAAGGGATTTGAATATATAAATTCAAATAGAATTATAATATAGAATTTGAATATATGAAATTCAATGGAAGTGATATGGAATTTGAATGTAGAATTCAAATGAAATTCAAATAATAGGATTTAAATATATGGAATTTGAATATAGAATTCAAATGGAATTTAAACTATAGAATTTGATGTATAGATTTGAATAATAGAAGTGATATAAAGATTGAATATAGAAGACTCAAAGTGAATTGAAATAAAATAAAGAGAATTCAAATAGATTTGAATATAGAAATTCAAATGGAGTTTGAAAATAGATTTGAATAATGAAATTCAAATATGGAATTTGAATAAGAAAATTGAAACGAAATCCATATATGGAATTTGAATAAGTGAATTGAAATGAAATTCAAATATAGAATTTGAATAAGGGAATTGAAATGGAATTTGAATATAGGAAATTCAAATAAAATTGAAATGGAATTCAATTAGTTGATAAACAAGTTAAACCTGTATTTGAGCATGTATATTCAAATAAAAAAAGTGAAATGGGCAAACCAGTAATTTGAAAATCACTTAACGAACTAAGTTAAAACGATTGGATTAAGTTGAAATGAATTAGAAATGTATGGATATACATGAGACAGGTTTGGAATATAGTATAGAAGTGAAATAGATAGAATGCTCGACGAAAAGATATATATTTGATTCATATATGAGATTTTATGCGCCGTATCGGCTAGCCGCTTGGCCTTTTCTTTTTCTTTTGGATTGGTGAGGGCCATGGGAGGCTATTTGAAATATCCCGATGCTCCCAGTACAAAGGAGGTTATGGCAAATTTTTCCGGGAATTTAAGGAGTTAGAATATTTTTAAGATAATTTGATAGTTAGGAATCAACGTATCGATATATATAGAAGTCGATAAGGAAACGAACTTAGAAATAGAATAGTAAAATCAAAAACGAAGACTAAGAATAAAATCTAGTAAAAATAGAAAGAGGAAGCGTATACGTGTTTAAAGGTGAATAAGTAGTTGTATGGTATGGATTATTCGAGTAAGTAGTCATATCTGTTTTGACGTTATAAATGTTATTCATTCAAGGTCTGAGAGGTAGTTATACCCCAACTTGATTGATTTCATTATTAACAAATAAATAGTAAGATTTCAGGCTCGAAGATCAATGTTGAATAAGAGTGAGTTGGAATATAGTATTTGGGTTGTCGTAACGATGTTTTAAACAACATCCGTTTTAACCTAAATAAGTGTAAGCTTGGAAATATAATAAAGAATATTTCCTAAGTATAGAAATAAAAGAGATCGGAAAAGGATAAGTAATTGGAATATTTTCCAATTATAAATAGCATATATTTTCTAAAGCTTAGAAAATAAAGGAAGGCGATATTCAGAAATGTTTTCCAAATAACATAAAAGGCCAATATGGTTATTGAAAATATTTGGTTAACAAATATTGATAAAGAAATAGAGAAGTGATTTAACTAATGGAATATTAGTTAAGTGCTCGGTGGCATGTTTAAAAAGGAAAATTTGATTTTTGTAAAGAGTAAACTGTTTGAAAACTCCAAGGGAAAGACTGTTTGAATTAAAAACAAATTTAACAGGAATTTGTGAAAGCAAATTTGAATTAAAGTAAAGCCAGTAAAGTGGTAACTGAGATTGGATTAAAATGATACCAAGACAAATTGGATTGTGAGATTCAAGTTTGAAGTGTAATGTGATAATCAAGTTAAGAGTTGGGGATCAAGAACGAAACTTGAGTTTGAAATAAAAATTTGGCATGGTAATAAGCGAATGGTGGTGTTGTGGATAAAAGCAGATTGGAATTTGATTGGGGTGATCCTTGTATCCGCTGAATTGATAACAGGTGGAAAGGATATAATGATATGCCGACAAAAGGTATAAGTTTATATTTCTATTAGATATAAGATTTATGAGCCGAATTGGCAAGCCACTTGGCTGTTTGATTTTCTTTTGGGATGGAGATGGCCCAGAGAGGCGAGTTGGAGTTTGACCGATTGACCAGTACAAAGGAGGTGCTGGTGAAATTTTTCGAAGGGTTAAGGAGTTAGAAAATTTTCAGAATTTTTGAAATTTTCGTTAATAAGAAATAATAATTTAATTGTAATTAAATTGGTTCAGTTGAAACTGAAGTTAAGAAGTGAACAAATATGTTCTAACCAGTCGATAGGGTCGTCCTCTACCTTTTAGCAATTTCGAGGACGAAATTATTTTAAGTGGGGAAGATTGTAATGACCCGCATTGGCAGAGGTATTAGAATTAATTTATTTAATTGTATAAATGGTGGGTTAGTGAATTACATGGTCGTGGAATTAAATAATGGTAAATATTTAATTAAATTAACAAATTAAATAATATATTTAATTCTGAAATAATCAGAATTGGCTGAAATGACGATATGGTGTGAACCGGGTCATCTGTGATATTTAATTCGGCCTGGAATTTGATTTGAATAACGAATATATTCAATCATCGACAGTTGAATGTATAGTTTATAATATAATTATAAACGAGCTCGAATGGCGCTGCAGTTCGCTATTTGGCGATTTGAACTTCAACTGAATGTACAGGATTCATTTTAAGCCGGATTTCTACGAAACAAGAAACGTGTGGAGCTGGTGGAGTATATCTTTCTAGTGGAAGAGAAAAATCAGGATTTCGTCGTGTAGATTTTGATTCACGTCCAAATCAAATTTTAAAATAGTCGCTATAGAATCGTTTATCGACCATAACGGGTTATTCAATATAACTAGAGATCGGGTTTCACAATATGAGTTAACCTACCGACCTTATTATATTTTTGGAATTGTGACACATCGCTTGATATAATCGTATTCTCACTTCTGTCCGTAGCATCTAGAATATGAATGAAATATTATGTAATACGATACCCTACAAATCCAACTATTTCGAAACCAATGCATCCACTCTCTTTTAAATGCCGACACGCTACCCCATTTATCCCTACTTAATATACGTCCCATTTTACATGGTAAGTCTTCGCACACGTCCCCTCCCCTTTAAAAGACTCTTAAGTGTACACGTCTGTTCTTTGTGCAAGGTTGTCTCAGTGAGCACGTCCGTTTTCCGCAACCCTTTAAAACCAAAATATCTTGGATTGTTTGCCTATAAATAAGGATTTATCACCTTCCTTAAGACCTAACCCTCCATCCTCATTAATCTGTAAATCAAATAATGAGCCACCACAAAATACTCTTCACAGCAAAACAGTCCACTCCTCTAAAATCTTTCCCTTAAATCCCAAAAACATATACGGGTTCGTTGTAAGGAGATCTGTGCGCTAGTATGAATATCAGTGGGTTCCAAAACACTTTGGTTCGCTGTGGTATAAGCGCAGCAAGCTAGGGTTCTCGAATTGGTGAATGACAAGTCTTAATTCGCGAATCGAAGTGGATTTTTGAAGTCGTGAGGTAGTTTAGGAGCATCGACGTTCTTCAAGGAGCAGCACGTTTGCGAAATACTGGATGGCTTCCGACGACCTTTTTTGGGTTCGCTATTTCCTACAGCCACAGGATTTTGGTGCAAAGTCGCGATTCTTCAATGAGGGTGCGAGTTGGAAGAGCTTGGTATGGGGTTAACGAGTTTCTGATGCTAAATTGTTGGTGAAATCTGTTCGTGGTATTATGATGGAGAGAAGATGCGACTATGGTATTTGTTGCGTGAGGAACAGTCCAGGAAGAAGGCTTAAGCCGTATGGAGTTATCATTTATGATGGGTTAGTGGTGATTACATAAGGTAATTAGTCAAAATAATGGACATTTTGGTATGGGTAATATTTGGCATAACTGAAAGTGTGGGATTGGGTTTTTGTTTTACACTTTGAGTAGTGTACTGGCCAACCCTTCATTTCGAAGACCTATTTGAAGGGGTTGAGTTGGTTGAAATTGGGTAATCCAGTTGTGCATGGTACATGAATTCGCGGTGCGATCATGAACATTAAGAGAGTCGAGGGCCAAAGCAAGGTAAATGATGGATTTGCTGAGGATAATGGAATTGTGTTTTAAACGGGAAAGGTTTTAAACTATGGAGTAAGGCTTAAGTTTTATCAAGGTAATTAAACAGCAATTTATAAGTAAAAAGTGTTTTAATTCGATCAAAAACTTATAACACTTATAATTCGTTCATACATGAGCAAAATAGAACGCAGCCGGATCCATGGAATCGTAGCGAGGAGATCTACGTTGTAAAACTGATATGGAGGAGAATGGAGTTACTGGGATCTAGTGATGAAATCAAATGTTGTTTGATTTTTAACAAAAACAAAAGCAGGACTGTCAACTGCAAACCAATGTGAGTAAATCTCACTAACTCTGAACAGTTTATAATTTCATGTTGTATTTTTAGAACTGTTAGATGTTGGCTGATTGACTGTGTGTTGACTGTTTGATTGAACTGCTAGTCAGTTAGTTGAATTTCTATATTGATTTTGTTTAACAGAATATATCATATGGAACTGAAAGTGATGTTATCTACATTGTTTAACATCTGTGATGCAGGGAAACAGGTTGGAGGAATCCGACTGGATTCCTCAACATTTATTTTACTGTTTTTCATATATTGTGATATATGATGTGATATGTAATCTGTTGTCGATTATATGTGTTTGGACGATACTGATCATCGTGATTTGATATGTTGAATACCATAACATACCGAATGTTGATAAGGGAATATTTTCAAAGTGTATTTTGAAAATGAATTATTTATATAAAATCGATGGATTTTATATAGAAAAGGAAAAGGGTTTTTATAAAAGAAATTTTTATAAAATCAAAGGGTTTTTATAAAAGAATTTTTTATAAAATCAAAGGAGTTAATCGATGTTAGTTAATCGATTAGAGTTAAAGTTAAAAGAAGCTAATCGATGTTAGTTTAATCGATTAGAGTTAAAGTAAAGAAGCTAATCGATGTTAGTTTAATCGATTAGAGTTAAAGTAAAGAAGCTAATTGATGTTAGTTTAATCGATTAGAGTTAAAGTAAAGAAGCTAATCGATGTTAGTTTAATCGATTAGAGTTAAATTAAAGAAGCTAATCGATGTTAGTTTAATCGATTAGAGTTAAAGTAAAAGGAGTTAATCGATGTTAGTTAATCGATTAGTGTTAAAGTAAAAAGGAGTTAATCAATGTTAGTTAATCGATTAGTGTCAAAGTAAAAGGAGTTAATCAATGTTAGTTTAATCGATTAGAGTTAAAGCAAATGAGTTAATCGAATATAGTTATTCAAATAGAAAGTAAAAGGAGTTATCGAATATAGTTATTCGAATAGAGTTAAGGGAAAAGAGTAAATCGAATATAGCTATTCGAAGGAGGGTTAAGTAAGGAAGTTAGTAAAAGGGATATAAAGTGAACTTTGTCTATTTCAAAGTTAGAAATGTTGTTCAGTTAAGGTCTGAGAGGTAGTTCTACCCCAACTTGATTGACCCCATTTTTAACTAAGGAATAATTAAGGTTCGGCAGTAAAGGAAAATGGTTTGAGTTGGCATCGCGATGGTTTGTTTTAACATCTGTCTAAGTCCAACGAAGAAGCTTTGGAAATGTTTTCCAAATAAGAAACCAGAAATGTTTTCTAATAAAGAAAACAAGAAATGGAAATGTTTTCCGTTGTTAATAACGTATATTTTCCAAATTTAGAAAATAAGAAATATTGAATATAGGGAAACAGGAGATAAGTAAATTAATGAAATAAAGAGATAAATGTTGAATGATGTTTGATCGATATAAATTTCCATTTGGAAATGATATCGTTGTTTGCACACCTGTTTTTATTCGATAGTTAAATCACAGACTATCGAAGTTTTGACCATTTTAACGTCGTTAATATGGAGAGACCGGTTGGATTATTATCCAAAGAACCACTCTGTATTGGCATAAGCATTGCGAATTATATATGCCAAAGGAAATCGAAGACGGAGTTATGCAAGGGCTATCCTGTTTACAGAGTAGTGCCTTCGGTTCGTCCTGTTCCTGGGTGACTTGTATGGACGGATGTCTGACAGAGTATTTCCAGATGATCACGTATATTGATTTCTCCAACCGTACCAAGAGTGGAAGCGGAGAAGGAAACTTCTTTTAGCTAACGCGTAATGTATGGTTGAGGACGTCAATCGGTGATTTGATGGATTTGACGATGTAGCATTCAAAGTGAATCTGGTATGATGATAAAGCGTAGCTTCTAGCCTCAACATCCGGTAAATGACAGAAATTGGGCAGGCAGCATGGCTAAGTCGGTCGCACCGAAGTAGGGTGTATAATCACCTGATCTAGAGTTTCATTTACTTCTAAAATTCTATTGTTGATGCTGTCCCATTCGGGAAACGGTTGCTGATCCCAACTGTTGGTGATATACATTCGATACACTCAAGCGAAATGAGTGGTCGGTCATGTGTGGCCGGGTTGCAAGATGTTCTTGTTGAACCCAGTGTATTCCTCTCTAGAGGTACACTAGCGAAAGGTGGTTCCATACCTTGTCATAGTTGGAAATTCATTACCCAATACGTGCTTGCGGTTTTGATTGTATACTATATATGTAGAACGTAAGATGAAAGCGTTTCTGCTAGATGATTGTATATATATACTGTGGTTGATAGACATTATTATAATATCAAAAGGTTTTTGATATAATGATATTCTGGATTCTCATAAAGGAAAAACCCGTTCCGTTATGCGCCGTGGTCTTATGAGATATCGGTTACTTGTTCGAACTGTTTTTATCTATTTTACTCACACCAGTCCCATGACTGACCCGGAGTTTACTTTGTTGTTTTCCCTAAACTCTTGGGTGCCCAAATTTGTATGGGCAGTCAAGTAGTCGGGATTTACAGATACTTTGAAGAGCTGGAGCAGGAGGCTTCAGGATCATATAGCTATTATTATTCCGCTGTGTTGTAAGTGATGTACTTTGATAATGATATGTATATTCAAATACTGATGTATATTTCAAAGTTATGTTACATATATTATATGTTATTCGTTCCGCTGTGAGATTCGTGTTACTCTGATGTTGTGTTCTTCTTCTTCTATTCTAATTTTCTATCTTATCTTTCCTCACCCTCTAATTTCTTTCCCTAATTACCAGGATTTTTCGATGTTTTGGTTATCGACATCGTGTTTATGTCGATAACCAAAGTCGCTCAAAATCCGGGTCGTTACAACTGGTTAATAGGTCAAACTCCAACTCGCCTCTCTGGGCCATCTCCAACCCAAAAGAAAATCAAACAGCCAAGCGGCTTGCCAATTCGGCTCATAAATCTTATATCCAATAGAAATATAAACTTATACCTTTTGTCGGGCATATCAACTCTATCACTTCCATATGCTATCAACTCAGCATATACCAATATTATCCCAATCAAATTCCAATCTGCTTTTATCCACAACACCACCATTCGCTTTTTTTACCAAGCCAAATATCATTTCAACTTGAGTTTCTTCTCGATTCCCAACTCTTAACTTGATTATCACATTACACTTCAGATTTGAATCTCACAATCCAATTTGTCTTGATATCATTCTAATTCAATCTTAGTTACCACTTTACTGGACTTACTTTAATTCAATTTTGCTTTCACAAATTTCTGTTAAATTTGTTTTTAATTCAAACAGTCTTTCCCTGGGAGTTTTTTTTTAAACTGTTTACTCTTTTCAAAAATCAAATTTTCCTTTTGAACATGTCACTGAGCCCTTAATTAATATTCCATTAGTTAAATCACTTCTCTATTTCTTTATCAATATTTGTTAACCAAATATTTTCAATAACCATATTGGCCTTTTACGTTATTTGGAAAACATTTCCGAATATCGCCTTCCTTTATTTTCTAAACTTTAGAAAATATATGCTATTTATAATTGGAAAATATTCCAATTACCTATCTCTTTTCCCATCTCGTTTATTTCTATACTTAGGAAATATTCTTTATTATATTTCCAAGCTTACACTTATTTGGGTTAAAACGGATGTTGTGTAAAACATCGTTACGACAACCCAAATACTATATTCAACTAACTCTTATCCAACATTGATTTTCAAGCCTGAAATCTTACTATTTATTTGTTAATAATGAAATCAATCAAGTTGGGGTAAAACTACCTCTCAGACCTTGACTGAATTACATTTATAACGTCAAAACAGATATGACTTCTTACTCGAATAATCAATACCATACAACTACTTATTCACTTTTAAACACGTACACGCTTCCTCTTTCTATTCTTACTAGATTTTATTCTTACTCTTCCTTTTTGATTTTACTATTCTATTTCTAAGTTCGTTTCCTATCGACTTCTATATATATATATATATATATATATATATATATATATATATATATATATATATATATATATCGATACGTTGATTTCTAATTATCAAATTATCTTTAAAATATTCTAACTCCTTAAATTCCCGGAAAAATTCGCCATAACCTCCTTTGTACTAGGAGCATCGGGATATTTCAAATAGCCTACCATGGCCCTCACCAATCCAAAAGAAAAAGAAAAAGCCAAGCAGCTAGCCGATACGGCGCATAAAATCTCATATATGAATTAAATACATACCTTTTCGTCGAGCATTCTATTTATATACCTTCATACCTTATCCATACCTATCTCATGTATATTCATACCTGCCCAATCTATTTTAACTATACCTGATCGTTTTAACTCAATTCGTTAATTAATTTGTTAATTAACTCTTTATTCTATTTCACTTTTATATTTGAACATGACATGTTCGAATATATTTTAACTTGCTTATTAACTAATTTGAATCCAAATTTCAAATTTAAGTTCTATATTCGATTTCGAATATCCATTTACAAATCCAAATCGACTTTCAAAGTTCAACTTCAAATTCAAAACTCGATTAACTAATTCCTCTTCGACTTAGTTAATTCTATTCAATTTCTATTCAAAATTTATATATTCAAATTCTATAGTTTAAATTCCATTTGAATTCTATATTCAAATTCTATTTAAATTTCATTGAATTTCATATATTCAAACTCCCTTTGAATTTCTATATTCGAATCCTATTATTACTCTATATGAATTCTATATTCAATTTTTCATTATTTAAATCTTCTTTATTCAAATCTCATTTGAATTTCTATATTCAAATCCCCTTTGAATTTTCTTATTTAAATTCTATGTTTGAACTTCCTTTATTCAAATTCCTTTTCAAACTTTCTTTATTCATTCTTTACATAAGTCTCGATTTCAATTCCTTTTGAAATCGATATTTCTACCTTTGGAAAATAGATTTCCCTTTCAATTTCACACTTGTATTTTTTTATTTCTGAATTATCCAATGATAATTCTTTTCACTTCATTTATAAACTTCGTTTACAAAAGAACTATTTATAAACTTCGTTTATAAAGGAACTACTCATTTTATTTCTTTTAAAACAAGTTAATATTTCAAATCTATTTCAAAATTCAAATTCTATATTATAAATCCCATTTTGAAATTCAACACAACTTGTCTTTCCCAAAACAAATTCAAAACAGTATCTCTTGTAGTAATTCGTCACTTACAACTCGAAAATGAATACTGATGATGCAGCTATCATCATCAGAATCTATTTTCCAGCGATCGAAGTGAGTTCAATACTATAAAACCATTTCTAAACATTTCCACCTTGAAAT
The DNA here is from genome assembly GCA_030737875.1 of Allium sativum. Lineage (NCBI taxonomy): Eukaryota > Viridiplantae > Streptophyta > Magnoliopsida > Asparagales > Amaryllidaceae > Allium > Allium sativum. The sequence goes on along the minus strand of CM060913.1, from coordinate 544,871,245 downwards.
TCATTTCAAAATATAATTCACACTGCTTGTAAAACAATTTAAAATCTCCCAGGATCTTAAATTTTCCTTATTTTTAATCCAAATCCATTTACAAACACTTATCCAAATTTCCAGCATTTTAACTCAATTTCTAGTTTAAATTTCAGATTTAACTCATCTGATTTCACGTATTTCACTTATATGAATTCTGATTGGTTATTTACATAACCATTTAATCTATAACCTTACTCGATTATAATCACAACCAACATATCCAATATATTATAATTTTGATATATATATATATCTTCTCTATATCAAGATATACCTTGCGTGAACTTATTTTAATTTACCCTCTTTTCAAAACATATCGTGTCGACCCATCGTATTCGAGTGTTTATAAAGTCCTACCGATACAGTGGATCAAACTGATCGACCAGAACCCATAAACAACTCAACCAATGAATCCCCACAATATAAAACAAATTTTTATATCAATAACAAATACGTTCACTCGTATATATACACTCAACTCAATCTAGGGTATTACTAACCCTATCTCTACCGAGTCACGCCACAGAGCCAAGGTAATTCACTTAACTTAAGCTCTGATACCAACTGTAATGACCCGGGATTTTGACGACTTTGGTTATCGCCATAAACATAATGACGACTAATCAAACATCAAAAAATACCAGTCATTAATGAAAGAAATTAGAGGGTGAGGATAGATAAGATAGAAACTTAGAATAGAAGAAGAAGAACACAACATTAGAGTAACACGAACCTCACAGCGGAACGAATAACATATAATATATATAACATAAATTGAAATATACATCTGTATTTGAATATACATCATTATCAAAGTACAGCATTTAGAACACAGCGGAAATAACTATAGCTATATAATCGTGAAGCCTCCTTGTAACACCCCGTAATTTGAACATAAAAAATTCACAAATTAAAGTATACTTAATTAAGTGAAATGGGTTGCGCAGAGAAATATATATATATTGATATATATATATAATTGAAAATTAAATAAATAAATATGCAAAAATGTTCAAAACAGCGAATTGGGAGAGGGGAATAACCGAACCGGCCGATTTTTGAGGTCGACCCGAGCTCGCTGGGTCGACTAGGGGTTAATCCAGGGTGTTTGGCTGTCAACCCGTGGGCCGATTCGCTCAAATGCAGATTTTGCATTTGAATGGTTCTCATGGTTCAGCTTTAATCTAAAGGCCCTAGATGGTTCCTACACTTGACTTCTTCCCCAAGACATGCTTTGATGGCTAGGATCTAAACTAAGGTTTATCCTATGGCTAAAACTATCCTAGTCTTCTATAAAAAGACCCCTAACCTAAACCTAAATGCTCATTATTCAATCCTATAGCTAAACTATGCCAAAATGTTCTCTCATGGCCTCCACCCTCATCCTCTTATCATAATCTCCATCTCTAATCATATGAGAGAGTTTCTAAAGAAGTATAAGAGTTTCTAAGCTTGCTTAAGTGTTTCTAAGTTTGATTCAAGGCTTTTCTTCATCAAAGCTAGGATCTTTATTATTGATTTGGCTCAAGGGTTTTCATTTGGAGCATTCTTATTTGGAGTTTTTGAGTTGATAGCTTAGTGGCTTCGTCTCAATCTTTTAATATATTCATAAGAAGGCTAATCAACAAGTTGTGAGTTTTCTATAGCCTTAATGACCAATTATTGAAGTGATTATGATAGGATATGATGAGGTTATGGCTATGAATGTGGATCAATGCATGTTATGCAAGTTATATGCTATGTGTTAATGATGTTATGCATGTTATGTTCTATATGTTCATGAAGTTATGCAAGTTATGCAAGTCATATGATACATGTTCATGATGTTATGCAAGTTATGCAAGTCATATGCTATGTGTTTGAGGTATTATGCAAGTTATGCAAGTCATATGATATATGTTCATGAAGTTATGCAAGTTATGCAAGTTATGCAAGTCATATGATACATGTTCATGATGTTATACAAGTTATGCAAGTCATATGCTAGGTGTTTATGATGTTATGCAAGATATGCAAGTCATATGAGAAACATTGATCCATTATGACACCATGATATGCAAGTTTGGTGCATGATTATATGCTAGTTCATACATGATATGTTATGCAAGTTTGGTGTATGATTATATGCAAGTTCATCTATGATATGTATGCAAGTTTGGTGTATGATTATATGCAAGTTCACATATGACATGTTATGCAAGTTTGGTGTTTGAAGATATGCAAGTAACATGTGCAAGTTTACACCTTAGTATGATATGCATACATATGCAAGTTAACCCCTTTGTATGTCATACATACATATGCAAGTTTACCCCTTTGAATGATATAAGACACTTATGCAAGTTAACCTCTTTATGACATATGTGATTCATGCAAGTTTGGGTTGATTATTTATGCTAGTTGGGTTTGATGCTATATGCATGTTGACACCTTTAAACCCATGTTGATGCTAATGTGTTATGCAAGTTGAACCCATTGTATTTGTGATGAATCTTCCCTTTTATGTCATGTTAGCGATTTACGTGGGGAACGATGGGGTTAATATACATGTTAATGAAATGGGGTGAAATTGGTATGACTATGCGTACCATAAAGAGGATGGACATAATTGAGTCAATTATGTACATCGTTAAAAATTGGAATTAATTAGGGAAAATTAATTCGAAATATGGGGGTGATTAATTAGGTGTAATTAATCGACTAAGACACGAGGTTGGACCCTTTTGTAGCATAAGACTGCCCGGAACCGACCGGCATATCCAGCGGCTACAAATGATTGGCCCAATGTGAGAGGTCTTAGGCACAAACTATATACATGACAAGTGTAAAGACACGAGGTTAGACTCGGTTATGGCGTAAGGCTGCCCGGACCCGACCGGCAAATCCAGCTGCCATAAGAGATAGTCTAATGTGAGAGGTCTCTACAACGGTTACGTTCTTAATCAATTAAGAAACACTTAACCATATTAGCATGTAGAGGACATGGGGGGTTAAGTGGGTGCCTTGGGTGGAAATAGAAAATACGATTAGAATACTTAACCGAAGTGGAACATGTAATTAAACATGATTAAAGGGTTAAGTAAGTGCCTTTGGTGGCATGGGAAAATCTAGTGGTTGCCTTGGGTGGCAATAGAAGATAAGATTAGAATACTTAACCAAAGGGGAACATGTAACTAAACATGATTAAAGGGTTAAGTGGGTGCCTTGGGTGGCATGTAGAAATCTAGTGGGTGCCTTGAGTGGCAATTGAAATATGATTACATGACTTAACCAAACCTTAACATGTAGGTGGGCATGATTATGAAAAAGGGGTTAAGTGGAATGCACTAGATTAAATGACAAGCTTAAGTAGTAGCTTGTGGGGGCCTTGAGTGGCAATTGAAATAAGATTAAATGACAAGCTTAAGTAGTAGCTTGTGGGGGCCTTGAGTGGCAATTGAAATAAGATTAAATGACAAGCTTAAGTAGTAGCTTGTGGGGGCCTTGAGTGGCAATTGAAATAAGATTAAATGACAAGCTTAAGTAGTAGCTTGTGGGGGCCTTGAGTGGCAATTGAAATATTATTAGATGACTTAACCAAACCTTAACATGTAAGTGGGCATGATTATAAAAAGGGGTTAAGTGGGATGCACTAGATAAAATGACAAGCTTAAGTAGTAGCTTGTGGGGGCCCATTTCAACCAGTAACCCATTTGTATCTTATTGGGCTCGACCCATGTCGAGGACGGGACACGCGTACTGGGCTTGACTATAAGAGGCCAAAACGGGGTAGCGGTGGCAACGCGAGTCCAACGGGTTTCATATTCGTGTGTGGACCCGGGCTGGTAGGTAAGACGTTGTTGCATCGTGTAGATATAAGTCGTGCACCATTTTCGGGTTGCCACTTTGGGGAGTGATACACCCCACTGTGGGGCCAGCACGGGTATCTACGGTAGGGAGCCGATCGCTTGGGGAGTAGCGGGTACACCTAGTGGAGATAGGGGCAGACGACACCTATGTAGTCAGCTAGGGGTATACGAAACTACTATTAAAAATTACTAAGTACACTTAGTGGGGATCAACCTTTAAGTAGGAATTACACTTGGGTAGGTGAAACTGGTGTGGTGCAGTGTAGGAATTATCCTTGGGTGAGTAGATCTGGTGTGGTGCAGAATAGTATTTATCCTTGGGTGGATAGGCGCGTCTTTACCGTTATCTTAGTTTATCCTAAGTCTAGTTGGCTACTTAGTGTAGTCATTTATCCCCAGTCGTACCGTACCAGGTTTATATCATACCCTAATTACTTTAATGATTGTATTGTTAAGGTTATAGGGCTCACTCAGACTTATGTCTGACCCCGTTGTTTTTATCTTTTTCCCCAACCCTCAGGTTCTCAGAGTGGGCCCAGCACTAGTGGGCTTTGATCAGATTGCTTTATCTATCTTGGAGCTTGGACTCTTGAAGAAAAGCTCGGTTATCTTTTCTAGTATGGCTATTAGTAGGTAGTGGGATTATGTACTTATGTTTTAACGAGATGGATATTTTGTACTTGACTCTTGTTGGCTTTTGAGATGTAACCAAACATGTTTACCTTCTGCTGCAATGAAATGATGTTTTAAATTTCAGGTATTACTTATATCTGTCTTGTTGTAATTTTTCAGTTCTATATTCACTTAAATACTCCACCGAAGCTAAGGCATTCCCTTAGTGAGTGACCTTAGCGGGTGTGGGGGGTTACACTCCTGCTCCAAGCTCTTCCAGTATATCTGTAAATCCCGACTACTTGACTGCTCATACAAATTTAGGCACCAAAGAGTTTAGGGAAAGCAACAAAATAAACTCTGGGTCAGTCATGGGACTGGTGTGAGTAAAATAGTTTAAAACAGTTCAAACAGGTAAACGATATCTCATAAGACCACGCCGTATAACAGAACGGGTTTTTCCCTTATGAGAATCCAAATTATCTTTATATCAAAAACCTTTTGATATTATAATAATGTCTATCAACCATAATATAATAATCATCTAGCAGAAACGCTTTCATCTCACGTTCTACATATATAGTATACAATCAAAACCGCAAGCACGTATTGGGTAATGGATTTCCAACTATGACAAGGTATGGAACCACCTTTCGCTCGTGTACCTCTAGAGAGGAATACACTGGGTTCAACAAGAACATCTTGCAACTCGGCCACACATGACCGACCACTCATTTCGCTTGAGTGTATCGAATGTATATCACCAACGGTTGGGATCAGCAACCGTTTCCCGAATGGGACAGCATCAACAATAGATTTTTAGAAGTAAATGAAACTCTAGATCAGGTGATTATACACCCTACTTCGGTGCGACCGACTTAGCCATGTTGCCTGCCCGATTTTTGTCATTTACCGGATGTGGGCTAGAAGCTACGCTTTATCATCACATCAGATTCACTTTGAATGTCACATCTTCAAATCCATCAAATCACCGATTGACATCCTCAACCATACATTATGTGTTAGCTAAAAGAAGATTCTTTCTCCGCTTCCACTCTTGGTACGGTTGGAGAAATCAACATACGTGATCGTCTGGAAATACTCTGTCGGACATCCGTCCATACAAGTCATCCAGGAACAGGATGAACCGAAGGCACTATTCTGTAAACAGGATAGCCCTTGCATAACTCCGTCTTCAATTTCCTTTGGCATATATGATTCGCAACTCTTATGCCAATACAGAGTGGTTCTTTGTATAATAATCCAACCGGTCTCTCCATATTAACAACGTTAAAATGGTCAAAACTTCGACAGTCTGTGATTTAACTATCGAAGAAAACAGGTGTGCAAACAACGATATTATTTCCAAATGGAAATTTATATCGATCAAACATCATTCAACATTTATCTCTTTATTTCATTAATTTACTTATCTCCTGTTTCCCTATATTCAATATTTCTTATTTTCTAAATTTGGAAAATAAACGTTATTAACAATGGAAAACATTTCCATTTCTTGTTTTCTTTATAAGAAAACATTTCTGGTTTCTTATTTGAAAACATTTCCAAAGCTTCTTCATTGGACTTAGACAGATGTTTAAACAAACCATCGCGACGCCAACTCAAACCATTTCCTTTAATTACTAAATTCACTTAACCATCCTTTACTATCGAACCTTAACCATTCCTTAGTTAAAAATGAAGTCAATCAAGTTGGGGTAATACTACCTCTCAGACCTTAACAGAACAACGTTTCTAACCTTGAAATAGACAAAGTTCACCCTTCTAATTCATTAACAAACTTCCTTACGTAACTCTCTTTCAAATCTTTTCTATTCGATAATTCTTTCCTTCGATAAGGTATATTCGATAACTCTATTCAATTTATTCTATTCACTTAACTCTTTTGATTTAACTCTAACTCTATTCACTTAACTCCAATCGAATAAACTATATTCGATAACTCTTTAAATTCTATTTGAATAAACTATATATTTGATTAACTCCTTTTACTCTATTCAAATAAACTATATATTCGATTAACTCATTTATTCTATTTGAATAAACTATATTTGATTAAATCATTTTCTTTAACTCTAATCGATTAAACTAACATCGATTAACTCCTTTTGATTAAACTAACATCGATTAACTCCTTTTAACTCGATTAAATTAACATCGTTTAACTCCTTTCGATTTTACTACATCGATTAACTCCCTTTAACTCGATTAAACTAACATCTTTAACTCCTTTTGATTTAACTACATCGATTAACTCCCTTTAACTCGATTAAACTAACATCGTTTAACTCCTTTTACTTTCTATTCGAATAAACTACATTCAATTAACTCCTTTTACTTTCTATTAAACTATTCATTTATAAAGATTTACTTTTAGTAACGGTTTTTCACTTTACAAATGATTTCCTTCCTATAACGGTTTCCTTTTATAACGTTTTTTTTTTCTTTTTTTAAATATCTCCTATTTATAAATATTCCGCTTTATAAATATCTCTTATTTATAAATATTCCATTTATAAATATTCCATTTATAAATATTTTATTTTCAAATATCACTTTGAAAATATTCCCTTGTCAACATTTCGGTATGTTATGGTATTCAACAAATCAAATCACGATGATCAGTATCGTCCAAACACATATAATCGGCAACAGATTATATATCACATCATATATCACAATATATGAATCACAGTAAAATAAATGTTGAGGAATCCAGTTGGATTCCTCCAACCTGTTTCCTTGCATCACAGATGTTAAACAATATAGATTACATCACTTTCAGTTCCATATGTTATATTCTGTTAAACAGAATCAATATAGAAATTCAACTAACTGTCTAGTAGTTCAATCAAACAGTCAGTACACAATCAAACAACCAATATTTAACAGTTCTAAAAATACAACATGAAATTATAAACTGTTCAGAGTTAGTGAGATTTACTCACATTGGCAGTTCATTGTTAATAACGATAACCATCGGTCGATTTGATTCAGACGGACAATTTATTTTGCTATAAATTGTAACGGACCCCAATCCTCTCCCAGTCAGTTCCATCGTGTAACTCCCATCCATACGATCCTAACGGATCTTGTTTTACTGAATTTCGTTCATGTATGACCGAGTTAGGATAATATAAAGTTAGTACATTTTTGTTTTAAAATAAAACAAAAACTAAATTTCTCTAATGGGCTCACCCTCACAAACCCGGCCCATTTGCCCTTGCCTTAAACCCAGCCCGCATGCTCCCTTTCTTCCCCAACGCAACAGTTATAGGAACCGATCCTCCATTGTTGACTTCAACCCGCAAGTGATCTTCACACAATCAAAAACAAAACAAACTACATACACTAAATCCCTCCACGTTCAAGTCTCCACACTCTCATACCCTCGACACCCTACTCGACGTTTAATCCCTAAACGCGTCGCACAGCCTTCCCAGTACAGGTACCGAACAAAATTACCACTGATATTCACCAATTCCTGAGCGCAACCTCCACTTTCCACGTTGAGTCCGATTCTATCATCCATTCCATGATTAGAAGCTAGATCCCCTAAAAAAATCCAACCCTAAGTTTACTGGTGAAACTCGATATCGACGAAAATGGATTCGAACACCACAAAACGTATATCATCTCGGAGAGCACACGACACTGATCAAGAATAGATTTATCTAGGGATTTTTAGCATTTGTTTTGAATTTATTTTGGTGTTAGAAGTATCAAATGAAATTCCTGTAACACAAATGTTACGGCGGAACAAAAGAGTTGACTGAGGAATGAAATTTTTTAGGTTAAGGAAGGAGTTAGGTGTATTTATAGTGTTAATAAATATCTAGATATTTTTAGATATTTTTATTTATATCATTTTCTATTCGTATCCGTCTTCTAAAAATCCGTACGATCACGTACGATGCCTAAAAATCACGAAACTGGACATGTAGCTACTACTCGACGTTACGGTCCCAACGAAACTGGTTTCGTCGAATTCCAACCCCGTTTGCCCACACAGCGTATTTTTAAAGGTCAAAATATCGATTGTTTCTCACATTAAAAATCGGTACGGCCACATAGTGACTCTAAAAATCGCAGAACTGGGAATCTAACAATAATTTAACATTGCGGATCCAACAAAATTAGTTTCGTCGAATTCCGACTTCGTTTGCAAAAGTGGTTATTTTTAAAGCTCTAAATAGCCTATTTAAATATATAAATATATTTAAATATAATTAAATTAAATATTAAAAATTAAATACTACCGTATATATATTCACAGTGGAATACCATACAGCTCTAGAATATTCCTATATGAATTTCTAACTTGATATTTCAATCTGGGTCAACCCGATATTCGATTTTTATTGAAATTCCTTTTTAAAATATAAATAATTCCTTTATAAATTATAAAGGAATTCCACAGCGACTTTTCTGAAATTTGATTTGGAAGAATCAAAATCTACACGACGAAATCCCGATTTTTCTCTTCCACTAGAAAGATATACTCCACCTCTCCACACTTTTCTTGTTTCAAGAAATCCGGCTTAAAACGAACCCTGTATATTCAGTTGAAGTTCAAATCGCCAAATAGCGAACTGCCGCATCGTTACGCGCTCTATTTTAATTATCTTATATTTCTACGTTCAAACTAACGTCGATTGAATATATTCGTTATTCTAATTCAAATTCCAAGCTGAATTAAATATCACAGATGATCCAGTTCACACCATATCGCCATTTCAGCCAATTTTGATTATTTCAGAATTAAATATATTATTTAATTTATTATTTTAGTTAAATATTCACCATTATTTAATTCCACGACCATTTAATTCACTATATCACTATTTATATAACTAAATAAATTAATTATAATACCTCTGCCAATGCGGGTCATTACAGCCCAGGACCGGGTCGACCTGGGGGTCGACACTATGGTCGACCTCCCAGCCACTAGGTCGACCTATGGTCGACCTGGGGGTCGACCTGGTGTTGAAACCCAGTTTTGAGCCTGGGTTCATTCTGATGTTTCTGGTCTTGTTTTCAGTCTAGGTTCGTCCACCTAATCCTATATAAACAACCCCCTAGCCCCATTCTCTTTACACCATTTTATTCTCTCCTTATGCTGCCTCTGGAATAATTGAAATAAATAAATTAAAATAAAACACGAAGACTACTCTTGAAGACTACGGCTAGGAATTGCATATTGGAGATTCAAATAAAGTTAAAGCTTTAAGGAAAGAGGCAAGGGCTAATTCAACGGCTTCGGGCATTGTCACGCAAATCATAGAAAATCATCTCAACGCTATCTGATTATCATTTTCTAAAACCGATCAATGTAAGTCAGTTTCTTTTTAGATTTGAACGTCTAAATCTGTTTGTGGCATGTAATTAAATGGATATAAGAATATGTCTGATCCTCTCATTTGAGTCTGTGCTTGTATATGCCTTTGGATCTAATTAAGAACTATTGTGATTAATTACCTATAAGACTGTGCATATGCCTATGACGTTGAAACTATTGTTAATGGCCTAAGACTATGAATGTTAACATAAGACTATGCCTATGCCTATGATTGTGAACATAAGACTATGCCTATGCCTATGACTGTGAACATAAGGCTATTGGCTCTAACTATGACAAGACTTGTAGGGGTTAAATGACCATTATAACATTTTGACTGGACAAGTGGGTGAGGTTAAGAATAGGTTTAACCGTTATAACATGTTAACTAGACTAGAAGGTGTGGTTAAGTATAGCCAATTTAACATGTTACTAGACTAGAAAGTGGAGTTAAGTAAACTTAGAACACTTAGCCATCATAGTGTGACAAATGAACAAGGTTAAGTTAAAACATGAAGGGACAATACTTAACTATTAGAACATGTGAATTAAACAGATGTTAGGGTTAAGTTAACTACGGGAACACTTAACCAATACAAGATGAAGGGGTGGGGTTAAGTAATAACAGATACTTAACCAGTATAACTTGATTTGTGGTAGGGTTAAGTCAACATGAACTACTGATAACACTTAACCAGTTTAACATGACAAATGAATAGGTTAAGTTAACTTGAATTGACTAATGACACTTAACCAATCCAACTTGACGAGAAAGAGAACTAAGTAGTAAACCTTAGTTAAGAGGACTAAGTTGTAAACCTTAGTTAAGAAAACGACGGTTCAGGAAACTAAGTAGTAAACCTTAGTTAAGGGAACTAAGTAGTAAACCTTATTAGAACACAAGAAGGAGCGAACGTCCATCTGATATTAAAGAAGGATCCAACAAACTAGGTTACGAAGCATGCGGCTTCGAGGGGACATGAGTGTACTCTTGGTATCCCTCTGTGAGGCTGCAGATGATCCGCCTGGGCTCACAGAGGTTAAGGTCTGCGTTAGAAGAACCAAGGGTATGCCTTGGTTGCAATATAAGGCAACCTAAAGACTGATGGACTAGCGTGATTCGGCGAGACCAGTAGCCCTGTGATAGCAACTCGTCGTCTACCTACCATCTTGAGTCAGTCGAGATATGTACAGCGGAAAGGCGGAGAACTCCAAAAGACCATATACTTGTTATCTAGTTATGGGTGAAGATGGCCATAGGTTAGTGGGGGCATAGAGGGCCTGCGTATAGTTCTCATTTTTCAAGGTGGGCCTTTCATTAGTTGGGGGAGGGATTAAGTGGGACCATAGCCACTGGAAAAACAGACCTTAGCATCTGCATCGGCAGATATCTGAAAGCTCCCGACCGAGTTCCGTGTTTCTTGATTTGCCCTGCCACGAGACTCGGGTCGCACATATAGAGGACATGTGCATCTAGATAGCAATAATGATCCATGACATATACGTGGGGAAAGTCTAGGAACACATACCACTCTGGGTAGTGTGTCCTAGATTAGGGGCGCCGTTCGATAGGTAGCGTAATCCCTAGTTGGACCTAGGTCGCGTAAACCCTAAAATCCGAGAAATGTTCAATAGGTAGCATAAACCCCAGTAGCCCTGGGTAGTATAAACCCTGGTTAGATCTAGGAAGCGTTCGATAGAAAACCATAGATTAGATCTAGGTAATAAATAATAGATGTACACCTGAAAACATCGACAATTTCGGGGTTGGGATCACGTTATTGTTTTATCAGTTTATATAGATTACTAGTTGGACACTAGTTAGGTGGTGCAGAGATATAGAAACCAGAATAACAGGATAATCGCGAAGCAGAGAAAGTATGGAAGCATATTCAGTTTATCGGTATATTCAGCTTGTCGATAGATCCAGTTTATCAGTACATTCAGATTTATCTTGCCTTAGCATAGCTTGCGTTATCTTGTTAACCTATCATCATGGTAGTGTCTTGTATTCAGTTAATTCATGCCATGTTGCTTTTTACCTATTCACATGCTGAAAGTTACTGAACTTATCAGACTTTATGTCTAACTCTGTTTTCTTTTGCTTTCTTGTCTTCCGTTTCCCCCCCCAGGTTCGCAAGGAGGGAATATTACTACTTAGCCCAGTTTTCTTTCCAAGCTGAAGATTAGTCGAAGTTTTGCTTAGATTCTCTTTTTCATTGCTATGGCTGGCTCACGCTACATTGGGGAATATAAATGTTATTTTATGCTTCTTTATTTTGTAAGGCAGATATTCTGGTATTGGAAAATAACTGTTATACAAACTATTTGATCAATAAAGTAAAGTTCTATTTTCCGCTGTTTTAATTTTTTCTGTCTTTTAATTTATCTGTATCTTTTACCTATAACTCTCCACCGAAGATAAGGCATTCCCTTTGTGAGTGACCTTAACGGATGTGGGCTGTTACACTCGTTAATATGGCATTGACGCACAAAGAAGATAAAGGTGAAAAAGAAAGAGGCTAAGATTGATGAAACAAAAAACAAGAAAGTGTGGACCAAGAAGAAACAACAACAGTAAAAGAAGAGCGGAAAGAACGACAAAACCCAAGAAAAGAGGAAATGTCATAGTTGTGAATGCATGGGTCAATTGAGAAAAGATTGCAGAGAAAGGAAGAATGCTTGTTTCCAATTGGAGAGGTCGGACACCTTATTAAGGATTGCCCGAAGAAGCAAGGACAGGGCCAAAGGGCAAGATCTTTTGAAGGGCAGGTGCATGCTCTCATGGACGGTGTACCAGATAGAGGTAGGAAAATTTCTGTTAAAGGTTTGATTTCTCTTTCTGATCATCCTGTTAGAACTCTTTTTAATTCTGACGCTTCACATTCTTTTATATCTAATTCTGTGGTTGAGCCTCTGCACCTTAGTACTATTATGGTTTTGGATCCCATTGTTGTCTCAAACCCCATTGGGGGCACGACTCATCTGTCTATGATTTGTCGGGGTTTGAGAATATTTTTATTGGGCGTCGAGTTTGAGTGCGACGCATATGTGCTTGGTTTCATGGGTTATGGTTTGATTCTAGGGATGGATTGGCTAGCTATGTATGGTGCCATTCTAGACTGTGAGAGGAGGGTCGTTAGACTATTGACTTGCCATCGAAGGACTCTCGAGATTTCTTGTGCTCTAAAAGGATCTATCATGCTTAGTTTCTTAGAATTTCTTGATGCATTTGTCGATGATTTACGATCTGTACTAGTAGTCAATGTTGCAAATTAAGACCTCACAATCAATAAAAGATAAAGAAGGATCATTTTTATCACTTAAGACTTAAGGTGGATCTATTGATCACTTGATGCCTTACTCAATGGTTTACCCTACACTAATATAAAGAGGAACTAGCTACTAAGCCCTACTAATTTAAGGCTTCCACCATTCACGTATATACTCAAACCCTGCATAACTGAGAGATAGTAAGCAATCACTTACGACCTATAGGATAGGTAGATGGCCAACGTCATTTATGACCTTCCCCGGCGGATCTGCGAGTTATTATCTTGTTGGCCTTATTTGATAATCCCCTTGTCACTTAACATTTCTCGCAGGATAGTTGAACCTATGGCACCTCCGTAGCGGTCTAATACATTATCCCTAGGCAGACTCCATTCCTAGTCACTTACTACCTAGACGAAGCGGACCATCATGGAGATTTCTGATCTAGCACCCAATTATCCATTTAATACTTCTCACTTGTGGAGAGGAGAGCTATCCGATCACTTAATTCCTTTTTAGGGTGGCTTAATGACCCTTACCTTATGGGGAAGGGTGAATCGAATCACTTAATACCTAATAGGTGGAACCTACTACTTAAGACCTCAATTCCAGAAATAGGTTATGCTTATAAATTATTTCCTTTTTGGTTCCTTTTTTTCGACAGAAGGCGGATCCTATAACCACTTAATACCTCGCTACTTGAAGTAAACCTTATTTTAGGAAATAATTCTCACTACACAATTAACTATCATCACGAGTTCCTATGATTAATGATATCTCACATAAGTTGTACATATATCCGACTGTTTGAAAGTGTTGCTAAGTCTAATCATTATTTCTAATTATATTAATCCTATAATTACTCGAATAAATAAGGAAACTTATAACTTCTTATCATTTTTAATTATTTATTTCCTTAGTGGACTTCTTATCAACTACGATAATCAATCCCCAATAATCCATTTTAATTCTATTTAATATTACTATTAAGATTTCCTACCATTTATGACCATAACGTTCATATTTCCTAAGACATTAATCAACCTATTAAATACTATTTATATCAGTCTCATGCTAATATATTTATTGTACTTCCTAAATATCAATTTGGTTCTATTTAGTTCCTAATTATATATGTATATTTGTGCATGTGTGTGTGTATTTATCACTATTTTTTTTCTCTAGTTGAAGTTACAATCCCTATTCCAAATCACATTCATATTATAACCATTTAAATATTTATTTCACTATTCAATTAATTTTCCCAAAACAAACATGGTTATAATATTTATTATTTTATTCATGTCCTTTAATTTTAGAAAATCAATTTCCACATTTATTGCTATAATGATCCTGATATTTATGTCCATTTCAGATGTCTTATATTTCTATATACATCCCCATAAAATGAAAACTAGTTTAATTCAAAAACGTAACATCAAATATTTTATTAATATAATAGCATTATTTACATAGATTTAGAGAAAAAAGATTATATTGTATATATTCAAATATTTTATTAATATAATATAATAAAATTATTTACGTAAATTTGGAGAAAAAAGATTATATTCTATACATTATATATTTATATTTTGAGAGAGGAATTAATGTAGTTGCTAATTTTTTCTTTATTATTTACTATATATATTTTGGTCTAAACTAAAGATCAAAACATCCCTTTTTGTGTTTAATTTTGTTTTTAGATCCAAAAATCTCATAAAAGGTTTAATAATTGTAGTAATTATAAATTCTACACCAAAATATTTAAAAGAGGAATATCAACATATTTCTGTAACAACCCGTATTTTTTGAATCAATTTAAAATTTATTTTTAATTGGTTTTGATGGATTTTAATATTTAAAATGATTTATTTTGAAAATAATGAAAAATTTATTTAAAGGATGTTAGAACATATAAATTTATAACTTAATTAAAACGAACCTGAAACGTCGTGGAAGTTTGAAATTTCAGTTTTAAATTTCAACCGAATATACAGAATTTATTTTAAGTCGGAATTTGACGAAACAAGAAACGTTAGGATCGAATCAACTATATCTTTCTAACGAATGTAAGAAATTGAGATTTCGAGTTATAATTTGTAAGTTATGTCCAATTCAAAATTTAAAATAGTCGCTATGGAATTTAATTATATTTTATCGATATTATATGTCCAGAGAAAATGGACATTTTACAAACGACCTCCGTTTTCGACGAAACCACTTTTGTTGGATCCGGAATAATAAATTATTGCTAGATTCCAAATTTCGTAATTTTTGGAGCTAATACGTGGCTCTGTGCAATAAGTCGTGAATCGATCAGCCTTTTGGGCCCAAACTGGAGCTTTTTGAGCTAACGGACTCGGAATTAGACAAAACAAGTTTCATTAGGACCTTATCAATAAAACATAATGGTATGTCAATTTTCATCGCCAATGGAGTTCGTGTGTGACAGAGGAATCGATAAGTGTCGACTTGAGACAATGCTAACTAAATTAATAATAAAAAAAATAATTTTTCCTCCTACTATATAATGTCTCCATCTTCCCCCAATCTAAATCACTCTCTTCTTCCTCATTTTATAGCCAACTCCCTCTCCCTCTAAAATTATTTTACAAAAAAGACCTCGAACTTTAAATAATTTATATCTTCCAGTCCGCCAACAATTAGCCCAGACACATAAAAGGAACATTGTAGATCATGATAACCTCTACGTACCACCAAAATTTCATGGCCTATCGTTGCATGGATCCGGTGGAATTTCCATTCAAAGGATGAAAAACTGTTTTGGTTTTGGGTGTTTATAGGCCAAACCGTCGAT
This sequence comes from Allium sativum, assembly GCA_030737875.1. Taxonomy (NCBI): domain Eukaryota; kingdom Viridiplantae; phylum Streptophyta; class Magnoliopsida; order Asparagales; family Amaryllidaceae; genus Allium; species Allium sativum. The sequence continues at coordinate 544,855,296 of CM060913.1, read as the reverse complement.
TGTTAGGCGATGGCTCCAACAAGGAAGTTGTTCACAAGAGGTCAAGCTATAACTTCTCTTTTGGGTGCTCGGCCTGAATTTGCATGTGGTGGCCGAAAACCAGAGTTCAACGTCGCTGACGTTTTGGAGGTAGCTGCAAATCGAGATTGGCCTATGGTGGCCGCCACAGGCGACTATGGTCGGAGGCATTTAAAGGAAAGGGGAAGAGGGGTAAGAGGCGCGTCGATAGGTGGAGGTGCGCTACCCTAGCGTGGCACGACGGCACAGGAATCGGGCTCGAAGCCTTCGATGGTCGGAGAGGGTTTTGCCCCAGTGAGGGCGAGTCGAGGTGAGGCCTACTGGCGGGAGGCACAACGTGGAAGGGGAAGCGATTAGTGGCGAAGACCGACCTTCCATTGGCTCAGATCGTCGGCGACGAGCATCCAAGTGGGAGGAGCGATGTGAATTTTAATCTGATGTGGATTAGGGTTTTAAGTAATTTAATCATTATGTAATTTGTATATTCAAACTTTGAATGATAATAACTCTTTGCCATGAACTCAGAATCGCGTGAAATAAGATCCGCTGCGATCGTGGAGTCCAAAACTTCGCAATGGAACTGACTGGTTCCAATTTGGAGCAAGTTGCAATTTTTGGTCAAATTGAACACACAGTTTAATTTGATTGAAATAATCATTTATTTAATGATTTCTATCCAATCAATATGAGAACTCTCTCGCTCAAATATTTTTGTATAGTTATTTTATCTGTTACGTGCGATATCCCTTGAGTTCAACACATGAATTATTCACTAAGTTTATTTATTATTAGATATGTTGTTTGAATATACGACACTCATATTTCAAAAAATGTGGATGGACAGTTTGTGACAACTTGAATGGCTTGAGTTGAGCAATTTTTTTATTGTTTTATGTTCTGGATGAAATTCTGAGTTAATTAACATGCCAAAATAATGTTAATATATATGGTAGTTGAAATTAGAATGAACATCAATTTACAAGTCGGACGACTTGCTTATGTTCACCTATTTAAGTAATATTGATTGGGATGATAATTTTACACATCGCCCAAGTGTGCCCGTGATGATTACTATTATTGGATGAAAACCCCGCATGGGTCTTGGGATGATATTCTTCTCACATATCTCCCTTGTGATTAGTTGTTTTTCGATCGATTGATTGATAGATCGTTACAGGCATTATTTAATTATTTAATGCTTATACAGTTATAGATGCAATCTGGATTTTATTTGGATGTTAAATAGTTGTTTATAACTATTATGGAATACATGCGATGCATGAAATCCATATAAAAAAAATTATATGGTAATTGATTGAGTCACATTCCAATTGGAAATAACTTATATTTTAATATAATATTCAATGAAGAATTAAATTATGAAGTCGACTATTGAGCATATAGCTCGGTTCTCAATCCAGTGCAGGGAAACTAGGTCCAAGGACCACCTCAAGTTGTGGCTCTTTGCCAACTCTCTTACTAAATCGGCCTTCCCCTGGTATATGAACATCCCTCCAAACTCTATTAATAGTTGGTACAATTTGGAAAGCAAGATCCATACTTAAAACAAAGGAAAAAATTATGAAAAAGAAATCAATCAAAAAAGGGCGAGTCAAGTGATACAAAAAGAACTCTGTTCTTTGTTAGTCTTATCTATATGAGGAGAGAGAAAGTACAAGCATGTGGGGTCGCTTCTGTAACTGGATAACCAACACTGAAAACTGTCTTTACATCGGATGGTTCGGTGTTGACGATCGCTAATTTATTGATCGCCGCTTCTGTATTTGTTATTGCCTTCATTGCTGCTCCTCCAGTAGATATTGATGGTATTCGTGAACCTGTTTCTGGGTCTTTATTGATGTCCGATTTTGGATGGACACTAAAATATTGAAATGTGAAGTCGAGTTAAGTAGTTAAATGTCATTTTAACTCGAATGAATTTACCGAAAGATTTTATTCATTATTATAATGAACATCGAAAAGATTTGATTTCAAAATCTGATATTTTGAAAAACTTTATTATTTCGATATTATAATGATATGGAAGATTCAATTTTGATTTAAATTAAAATGGAGGATGGAATCATTTTTAAACGAATTTAAAAAAGTTTTATAAAATAAGTTTTTAATGGAAATGGATGAAAAATATTATATATATTTAAATGGTTTGAATAGAACGTGTCGCACAACGACCGTTCGCGAATTTCGACCATTAATTTCGAATTAACGTAACAAGAAATCCAACCGTCGGATTCTCCTAAAACCAAAAACGTTGGGTTCATATCGAAAAGATCTTTCAAAAGAATATAAGAGATTTGAAATCTAACAGTTAGATTTTAAGAAATATAAAATTCAGATTTGAATAAAAACCGCGCCAGTCCAACTAAATGACCTGAAACATCATTTAACTGAGAGGATTTATTTTTAAATTATTAAATGTAGGGAAAAATTATGTAAAATCATCATAAATGATTTGGAAAGGTTTTTGGGTGAAATATTCTAGTTTCGAAAAGATAAATAATATTTTATCTGAATAGGCTAGTTATTAACTAGTGTAATAATTCAATGTTTTTAATTAACAAAATTGGATTACGAATGGTTTTATTATAGTGAAAATTAGGCTCACATCCTTAGAATTAATCCTAATTAAGCTCACATCCTCCCCCATAAAAATGTTTAAATTACATCCTTCTTTTTAAACTAACCTCGTATTTATGACTAATTTGCCCATTTTCACTGCTTCAGCTGAACATACGGATCTAATTACCGCCACTTTTTTTTTCATTAATTATCTTTTAATTAATGCTTAATTATCAACTAATTTTCAGAACTTGCGATTAATTCCAAGGATATTTCGTGATTTAGTTTTTTCTTCCACATTTTACTCCTGATAATGGCGGCTTCATTTCGTTTCTAAGTATATATTTCCGACCAGTACATATTGAAATTGATTGGCAATTTTTCCAGTGATTTTTTACATTGAATGATTGTGTATGAAATGGCTTCATCTTCCTTGAGGTAAAATATGCCATTTTTTTTACATTTTTTCTGCTGGTTTTGATTCTTCGATCTGTATTGGTTTATTCAGTATTTTTTTTGATGGAATTGTCTGGTGTTATTGATGTTAAATTCAGTGTAAGTTATAAAGTTCCATTTTTTGTTGATGAATTTACAGTATTATAAATTAATATGTCAGATTTTCAGTTCATCCGTTGTTTGTGAATGTATAAAAGTATGCATATACTGCATATATGAGCATATATAAATGCAAATATTGGTATATTAAGTGTATTTGGATGTACTCAGGAAACTTATGTGTAAGTATGTAAATTTTCTATTTATAATTATGCAAACTACTGAAATTAAGTTTTTTCTGGCATGCCTGTTAATTAGTTTCATGATTCTATTATTTTTGGGTTAATTTATGCATAAACTATGTGTTCAGGTTTTTTTTTAATTTGAAATTTCCAAAATATACGGATTTTTTGCAGATATATATATACAGTTATTACAGTTTATTGCATCTTTGTATGCATTTAATTGTATTCTTATGTTTTTTGCAATCGTAATTTTATTTGGCTTCTACTGACGTTACTGATTAATTTTTATTTTTTCATTTTCCCCCAGTGATCCTTCAAATATTGGTGTGTTGGTGCTGCCCAAGTATGGGAATGATAGTTTTTCTATTCGGCTCAATTTTGCTAGTACAGTTGATACCGTTATAGATGTTGTCTGTGGTAAATGGATTGAATTAAGTCTGTTGTCGTTGGACTTGCATCACATTAGAGATGGTTTGAGAAAAAAATATAGAAAGTAGTTCTGATCTTCAATCCATACTTTTATTGGCGGCACATTATCGTGAAGATTACTTGGTTTTTTTTTGTCGTTAATCGAAGTAATTCTGCAGTTGCTCCTGATAGCAATTCATCTTTAGTTAGTGATTCTTCTTTTGGTAGTACCAGTGAGTCAAACAACCAATTTAAGTAATTACTGAAAAATGATTTGGAACAATCTGTTTTCTCTGGTGTTGGTCAACAATTTAAAGGAGGTGTCACTGAGTTTAGACTTTATTTGATGATGTATAGTATGAAAACTGGATATAAGCTTAATTTGCTTAAGAATGATAAGGAAAGAGTTACTGTTGTTTGCTCAAAAAAAAATGTTGTTTCAGGATTCAGGATTCATGCTTCACTCAAGTTTAATCTTCCAGGATATTTTGTTGTAAAGAGGTTACAACCGGAACATAATTTTGGTGCTGGAATTCATGATATAAACAATCCCGTTATATCCAGTAAATTGATTAAGCTTTTGGTTTGTAATCATATTCATGCAAATCCTTTAATGAAGACAAAGGACATTATTAATTTGTTTCAAACTGAGTATAATGTCATTTTGAAGTATTATTATGCTTATAGTGGAAAAAGATTGACATTAGATGATTTACATGGTAGCGACGTTATGTCGTACCATCATTTGCAGTCTTTTTGTGATGTAGTTCTTTCTACTAATCCTGGAAGTACAGTTGTTTTGTAGTGCAATGATTCTACCCGTCAATTCGAGAGGGTTTTTATTGGATTTGAGGCTTGTGCATTTGGATTTCAGTATTGTCGACCACTAATTTTTGTTGATGCTACATTTATGAAGGGTAGAGCTCAAGGATGTTTAATGGCTGCTACTGGTAAAAATGGAAATGAAGGTATCATATTTTTTACTATATTTTCCATGTCTGGACTGTCAATATTCTTTATTTTTAACGGTTTTAAATGTTGTTTGTTTGAAAATGTACATTTACATATGTCATTATTTAAAAAAATTACATCCTTTTATGATACTATTCTGAAGTTACAAATATAACTATGCTTTAACAGTTTCAGACGAGCATAAAATACTGTAAAATAAATTAACATAAGCATTCAATTATTCAGTTTTTGTGACTACTTCATCTTAACAGTCAAAAATCTTTTACATTCATATGTAACTTATATGAATATACGCATCCTATTATGCAATTATTCTGTCTATGTTTTGCGTATGGCAACTGTTTTTTTTTTTTTTTTTTTGGTTATTGGCTAGAACTGAAATTATTTTTACAACTTGCATCAAATTGTGCATATGTTTGTGATTATGTAACATTTTGAATTAAAATGGTTGCATATTTTAAACAAAAAAAATAATTAAAAAAAAACTTCCTTATAACATCTATTATATTATTTCTTCTAAATTTCCACAATTATCCTTTTTTCAAAAAAAAATCATGTTCCTTATTCCATAATTAAACAATTTTTTAAAAAACATGTTTTTTCCCTATAGCAATTACAATTGTTTCTGGAGAAGATGAAGATAATTGGATTTGGTTTTGTCAACAACTTAGAGAGTTTCTTAAAGAAGACTGTAGAAGCTATGTTTCAATATCTGATCGTCATCCAGGTATCCTTGTTGCTATTCCACAGGTGTTTCCAAATTCAGTCCATGGATCCTGTTTTTATCATTTGACCAACAATTTAAAAGTTGCTTTAAAATCGCAATTTTCAAAAACAAATAAAAGGATGTTGCTGGATTCGTTCTCAAGAATTGCTTATGCATGTAATTTGTTTGATTTCAATGCTGCTTTGAAGAATTTTAGAGATGTAGGTGGATCGACCACAACAAACTTTTTGAGTGGAATTCCATTTGAGAAATTTACTAACGGATTCTTCCCTGGTTGTCGTTATGGTGAAATGGCTTCTAATTGTTCAGAAAGTTTTAATAAGTGGATTTTGGAAGAACGAAATTTACCAATCACTGCTTGTTTAGATAAAATTAGAATGAAGTTAATGAAACTCATGTCTGATCGTCGTGACGTAGCTTCTACTTGGAACAGTATTTTATGTCCTGCTATTGAAACTCGATTAAGAAATCTACATTTGGAAGGTGCTTCTTGGTTTGTTATCAAATCAAGTGAATATAATTTTGAAGTTCATTCTCCAGTACATCAATTTGTTGATTTATACAATCGAGTTTGTACATGTAATGTGTGGCAAATTACGGTTTTCCTTGCGCTCATGCCATCAGAAGTATTTTAAGCTGTGAAACCTTATCTGTGTACGACTCCATTGAATCTTATTTCAAAGTTGGACATTTTCAACTCACCTATTCACATCCTATCAATCCAATCATAAATTATATAAGTGAAGACGTGGCTGTTGAAGATGCAATTATAGCTCCTCCAAAAGGTAGAAGAATGCCTGGTCGTCCATCCTCTTCTAAAAGGTTAAAATCAGCCAGCGAATTCACAAAGACTACAAGATGTGGTGTGTGCTAGAAGCTTGGTCATAACAAAAGGACTTGTTCTTCAATAGCGAACTAATTTTTTTTTTCTTCTAAACAAATAAATGTAATCTATGTTCAAATGAATAATGTTCTGAACTATATGTTCAACTTTGATTTCAGTTCATAATATTTCATGTTAATTTTTGGTTTATTGTCATTTATTTCATTTCATTACTTCTGTTTGTATTGTCATTCAATTTATCTGAATATAAATATGCAATTAGTACATTAATGTGCATATAAATAAGCAATTATTCAAGTTATTACAATATTTAATGTCAGTTTCTCTGATTTGTACTGGTACTTTTTAAATAGCTCATTTCTATGCAATTATTTTTAATACTTGCATACATGTACGCATTTTTATTGATCACTTAGCTAACCTTGATGATTTTTTCACACACGCATAAATGTACGACGCAAATCTGATTTGTTGCATCTATGTTTGACAGCATGTATAACATAGGATAATGTACTCAACAATTAAATTATGTTGCATAAATATATGCAACTATTCTTAATACTTGGTTATAAGCATGCAATTTTTCGGTCCATAGGTTTATTCTTTGTTATCTTCGAGTTCTTGTTTCTTTTTTAAAACATGCATTATATTAACCTATGTTTTTTAAAATCATGTGTTACATTAATCAACAATTGCTTAATATTGGTAACATCGATTGTTGTACTGATTCTACAAGTACTTGGACTAGATTATTCAATTTTTTTTTAAAAAAAATACGTAGTTCTATGCTAGTATGTAATATATGTTCAGCGAACATATTATTTACAGCATTCCTCTTTACATTTATACATAAAAATACTATCTTATAATTGCATACGTTTTGTTATTTCACTTACATAAACAATAATGTACAAAATTAGTCAATAGTTGCACTAAAGTATGTAAGTATTACAAATTATTGCATATAGGAAAATAACAAATTAGAAACAACTATCATTCGGTGATAACTTTGAAAAAACTTCATTCAAAACATAAAATATTCCACCATTCGAGCTAACAAAGTACATAACATTGTCACCGTAGTTCCACTACTTAATACCACTGATAATATATACATCAACCTTACACATCATTTAATAAATTTATACTGTCTTGTTTGCTGAAGACAGAAAAAAAAAATTGTGTCAAGTTTTCAACTGAATTCCAACTATGCGGTTTGCAATTTAGAATCTTGTAAGCAAGACTAGCTCTTTGAAGATACATCGCTCGTGGTTTGTAAATTTCATCTTCTTCATCTAGTTCCCTGTTCTCAGACCTTTGCTTCATAAAATTCATCACAAACATTGCGCATTCAACTCTACAAAAACAAAAAACCATAAAAAATTATTTTCAAATATTTTATACTTTTAATGGAACTATTTTCTATTATCCGCACATAATACTGACTTAACTTTACAGAAAAGCGCTTTCGTACGTCATATTGCTAAATCTATTTACTTACGTCTGTCCTTACTGAGGGCAATTAGAAAATTCAATATCCTTGTGTTCCCCAACATTTTTTTCACAAAAGCATGGATGTACGTTCTCTGCTCAACACATCAAGTCATGAGTTAATCCAGATATTACTGCAAGAAATATTACAATTATCAACACACATACCATTTTCTTCGCTAATTTCTGTTGTTCTCCACCAACACGTCCTGGTTTATTCGAATCATAATGTATCCATCTTCTCTCTTCTTTTTCAAACTCTAACAGCGAAAAATGTTTTCCATGGTGTATAGGGATGAATATTTTTGTACAAGACTTATACTCTTGCTTCACTGGGATATCCACTAATTTTTTTACTTGTCGCATTGACTTCATATGAAGAAAAGTCTGTAAATGTTCAAATTCATCGAAAAATTAAAAATTGGTCTCACTGACTTTTTATTGAAAATAAGTAAATACTTACAGAAGCTATTGTTTTCAAGCATAGAATTTCTGGGTGTTCCTTCTGCAGTTCATATGCAAACCAGTCGATAATCTATTAAAACAAGTAGTATTTATTACTTACTGCTGTAAGTACTCAAACTAAAATACTATTTCTTTCCAGTTATACCTGTGAGTCAATAAAATAGCCACGTATCAGATCCGCCCACACAGTTCCAACTATGCAAATGTCTTCGTTCCCATTTAGGTAAGCGCTTTTGCTGTTATTTAACAAATTTAAGAAAGATAACATACATTGCATGTTGTTCTACTACTGTGTCAAAGTACACCTACTTACTTGAATATATGTATGCAATTATATATATAACTTGCATATATTTATGGAATAGCAAATGTTAATTTACCTTAGTCCAGTCACATAAACAAACTCTTCCATTTGCTTAATCTGATGCTCCTCCAAATTCTTGACATTATTGTACTTTCTAAGATTCGGTACCCATTTGTATTTCTTCACTTCTTGAATCATTTTCAAAGTATTCCACTACCACAGTCTCCATTTCTTTCAGTTTCATTTTGCCTTTATCTGAAATTAACAACAAATATATACGAATTGTACTTAACTAACATATATATTTTAAACATTTTTACACTCATAAATTAATATTATTTTTTACCATTCTTCCTTTTTAAAGACCGAAGTTCCCACTTCTTTCCCTCTATCTTCTTCTGATCCATAATATGTTTTTCGTCTTTGTCGTGTACATTATCCTGCTTTTGTTCTATCGCCACCTCTTTTTGATCTTGAACACCTTCAGCAACAATATCATCATCCTTTATCTTATTGTTATCTATTTAAACAAACTTAGTCTCACCAGTATATAAATATGTGTTATTAAAGACGCATAAATTTTAAATAAGTGCAATCAAGCATGAAATTATTCATAAGAGACTCAATTACACGTTACTAGCTTCAAATAATTATGCGACTATCCAACTAATTGGACATAAATGTGATAATATTCTAGGTAGACAGTTATCACATAGTACAAAGTTTTTAATATCTACAACAAAAACATTCATTATAAGTTATCACCCTAGCAGATAAATGTTTTTGGAAAAATCATTTACAAACTCAGCAGAAAATATAAACACAAAAGAGTGTAATTATTTTGTAACCAATTATTACTTTTCAAACTTTATAATGTATGTAATATTAGCATCAGCAATTGTTATTTTATAATAAGAACATAAAACAAACTTATACATATTATGAATATATATCTAATTTATTTTGGTGATAATTTATATAAGTTCACAATTTCGTAAATTACCTTCTATAAGTTCTTCCATTCTCATTTCCTTCTCCTTCTCCCTATCGACCTCATCTACCACTGTATTGTCTTCTGCATTTTTAATTTCTCCTTCTTTCTCAAACGCTGTTGTATTTTCTTCAATAACTTCATCATCAACAACAACGTTATTGTCCTTCTCCTGAACTTTGTCCTGGTCTTCTCCAATCAACAACTCCATGTCTTCGTCATGCACTTTCCCGACATCTGTTCACAAATAAGTACTAGCATTCATAATTCTAAATATATGCAGATAATAATGAAACAATTACACTTACTTGAACACTAGCATGCAATTATTCACAGTGTAATAACATATTGTAACACCCCGTGTATTCTATAACCGTGAAAGTCATAAATTAAAGTATAATTAATTTGAAATCAAAGAACTAAGGGAAACGGGATACGCCATTGCGTTCGTCTCGGAAAAATACGCGAAATAGAGTCCGAGTTTTCGAAAAACGGAGTCCGTATGAAGAAGATATAGCCTCCGGAAGTTTCTGAATTAAGTTTAAAATTCGAACAGCTCAGAAAAACAAGTTTAAAATTAAAAATCGGGCCCAATTGGCCAGGGTGGGAAAATTCCCGCCTAATGCACCCAAGTCGACTGGGCTGTCGACCTGGTCTAGCCAGGTCGACAGGGCTGTCGACAGGGCTGTCGACAGGGCTGTCGACCTGGTCCAGACCCAGGTCGAACCCAGTCCACCCTGGCTGGCCTAGTCTATGTTGGTCGATTTTCAGAAGCATGCTTTGTCATTAGGGCTAGGTGGCAGGCTCTAATTGGTCTCTCTTTCGAATGAATGGCTACGATCAATCCAAGCAACATCGATGGTCCTAATCAGTTCATAAACTCTATAAAAATGACCCTAGACTCTACCTAACCTAAGTCTCTAACACAATTCTCTAGCCTCCATTGCTCTCTTCTTCTAATTAAAAATAAAAATGGCGTCCCTACTCTGCTAGAATCAAAACTAGAAGTCAATCAACATCATCCTAAATTCAAATTTGAGATAAAAGCTTCTGCAACAATTCTGTAACAACTAAAGTTCTTTCTTTAATCCAATCAAGGCAAGTACAGTTATTTTCCGCTATAAACGATAATTATAATTTTGATATGTTTTTAATTCTGAATCTGAGATTGTATATATATTCTCTTCTGTCAGATCTGTTTTTCTGTGACTGTTCTGTATCCCTTTTCTTCTTTTCTGTTTCTATAGCCAGGCTACCACGAGCCTGTGCCTAATCTCATAAGAGATGAACGTATGAACGCAAATTTTGGGATGAATGATGCGAAATTTGACAAGACTAAATTGAATGTATGACTTTAGGTCTGAGGCATAAAATATATTGGACATATGCATAAATTTGACTATGAACATATAATTTATGCATGTTGTATGCATAGTTATGTTGTAATTTAGATCTGTAATTAATGAGCATATGTTGTAAACTAGATTTGGATCTATGCATATTCTATGATAGAAGAAAAGAGGAACCATTGTATGATTACATATGATTTGAGACTTTGACAAAATGCATATAAAAGTCAAGATCGGATTTTTAGAAGATATGATTTAAAGATTGTTGGGTATAGTTTGCATAATGATTTATGACTTAAAAAGAAGAAGATATGGAAACTTAGGTGTAAAGATTTACATTAATTAGGATATCTATTATTGTGATTACACCTAAATAGGGATTTTTGGATATATGGTATGCATTGAAATTAATAGTTATATTTGGTACAATTTATATGTATAAAGGCTAGTTTAACAAAAATTGGAACATATGTTATATGGAAAATTATGTCCATATTCTGCGCTTATGCAAACATGGAGTATATGTTGTGAGTCATGACAATTATGTAGGCATATGAATTTAAGCCAATTTATGATTAGGCAAGGCATGTAAATAGAACCTTTAGAAATATTAAATTTGCTAAATCTGCTAATTTGCTAAGTTGCCTAAACTACTAGTTTTGTTATATTGCCTAGACTGCTAATTAGATTGAAATGCATAATCTGTTAAATTTGTCGGTTGAAATGCCTAACCTGTTATATGCCAAAATCTGCTAAGTTGCTAAATCTGTTAAATCCGTTAAGTCGTATAAAATCTGTTATCTGCTATGTTGATATAATCATCCTGTTATTGATATAATCTGAATTGGCATATATATTGGGCGTGCGCATAAACAGTAAATTATTAATTAATTGGCCGCAAAGATAAATATGGCTAACTCGAGGTTAGAATGAGTTTGCGGCGTAATTCTGCCCGGAACCGCCCGGCACATCCAGTGGTCGCAAACAATAGGTTCTAATGTGAGAAGTTAGTCATAACCTGCTTAAGACACGAGGTTAGGTCTGGCTTGTGGCAGAAGTCTGCCCGGAACCGCCCGGCCCATCCAGCGGCCACAAGCTAGCGACCTAATGTGAGAGGTCTGGGCATTAATAATTAATTAATGCAAATCTAAGATAAGAATGACGTGTAAAACGTATTGGGGGAAAAAAGGGTTAAACCAACTGGATTAATAGGTGTAGTAAACCCGTCCATGAATCTGTAGGCCCAATACAAAGTTAGACAAATCTGAAAAATCTGTACATCTGATCTGTTAGTCTGAAAACTTGTTAACTTAATCTATGAACTAGTAAATCTGAATTTTGTATGTCTGAACTTGTAAACAAGTTAATCTGAGATCTGTTAGTCTGGGGACACAAGGTTAGGAGGGGAATTACTTGTGTCATCTGTTGTTTGGGACCCATATTAGTCAGTAACCCTTTCTGGTATCAAAACTTTGACCCAACAGTAGGTAGGGTCCGGGCACGCTTACTGAACTAATTATAAGTGGTTCATTCTGATAATGGCAAGGGGTGTTGATGGTGCGTTCCAACCGGGTCATGTGCGTGCATGGATCCCGGTCTGCCTCTGAGGATGTAAGACGCCGTGACATTTGTAAATAGGTCTGTGCCAATTGGTTGTCACTTTAGGGAGTGATACACCCTACTGTGGGGCCGACACAGGATATTTATGTATTAGGGAGCCGATCGCTTGGGGTAGGGTTTTAGGGTACGCTTAGTTCTGTCTGTTTCTATTGGTACCGTCTGTTTCTGTTGGGTGGTAACACTTGTCTGTTTCTGTGTGGTACCGTCTGTTCGGGTGGTAAAGGCCCATTACTAGTGTACACCTAATTCCACATTCTGTTTCCGTAGAGATAAATCTGTTTCTGCTTCTGTCTGTTTCTGATCGGGTAGTAAAGGCCCATTATTAGCATTCTGTTTCTGTTAAAGTATTCTGTACCCGTTCCTGCTTCAATTTAGACATTAGGGAAACACCTAATTCTGCTATACTAGTATTAGTGCAGAGAAGTGTAAAACAATAGTTTATATCATTCTGTTTTTCTGTTATATCTGCTACACCTGTTATAGTTATCTCACATCCAGTTTTATGTTCATATCATATTATTATTATCTGTTCATATGCTGAAAGTCACTGGACTTGCCAGACTTTTGTCTGACCCTTGTTGTTTCGCCTCCTTTCTTCCGTTTCCCCCCCAGGTTATCCAAGGAGGGAAATACTTTAGCTTGATCCGGATTTCTCTTTGCTTGAAGTGCTTAAAGTATGGCTTGGCTCTGTATAGCTTCCGTTCCATGGGGATTATGATTTTAAACTATGCATTTTGAAGGCTTTTGTACAAGACTGATATTTTGTACTTGAATTCTGAAATTGAAAGGATGTAACCATATTAATTTCTGTTTCCGCTGTAATAAAGTCAAAAATTTTCAAGTACTGTTTTATCTGTCTTGTAAGTTTCTGTCCTGTTTACTAAAATGCTCCACCAAAGTTAAGGCATTCCCTTTGTGAGTGACCTTAATGGAGGTGGGGTGTTACACTTGGTATCAGAGCTGAAGGTTACCAGATTTTATAAAAAAGTTTTGAAAATTATTTTCAAAAAAGGTTTTGAAAGGAAGTATTTTCAAAAAAATAAAGCTTATTTTGAAAAACATAATCCCCAAGAGCCATATATCTTTCTTTCAGTCCTTTTTGTATTGAACCTTTCCTTTTTCGTTCCAGCATGTCTGAAGCATCTGAGATACCAGAGGGTGTTCATGTACCCGGTTGGTTTCGTCAATATCTTGAGGCTAGGACCGCCGCTGCAGGTCCAGCAAATGATCCCCCTCCTCCACCCCCTCCTCGTGCAATTGCTTTCTCAAAAATCTGTAGAGATTTTAGGGCCATGGGTGGGAAGGATTTCAAAGGAACTGAATCATTCGTAGAAGCAAGGAATTGGCTCAAAGAAACTGAGGATCTGTTCGTTATCTTCGAGGTGGACGATAGGCAGAAGGTACAGTTGGCAGTATGGCTGCTCAAAGACGAAGCTTCCTACTGGTGGGAAGTCACTAACGCCGAGAGGCCGGTTGAGACATGGATGGATTTCAGAACAAGGTTTGAGACAAAATTCCTCTCGCAAGCTGAACGAAGTTTACAATTGGAAAAGTTCTTGTCTCTTAAGCAAGGAAGTATGACGGTCAAGGAATACGTCAACCATTTCAACCAACTAGCAAGATTCGGATTGGATTTAGTCAACACTCAGCATAAAAAGGCTCTCCGCTTTGTTAAAGGATTGAATGAGCCACTGCACAGCCTAGCCATGACCCATGTACCCATGGGAGCAACTTACGAGAAATTGGTGGATATGGCACTACTGCACGAGGAAGACAAGGGCCCGAAAGAGACAAAGAAGGAAGAACCACAGAATAAGAAGGCGGGGCCCAAAAAGGAAACACAAAAGAAGGATGAGAAGTCTGAAGATAAGAAGGGGAAAAAGTGCTTTACTTGTGGGAGCTCAACTCATCTGAACAAGGATTGCAGAAAAAGGAAGGGCGCTTGCTTCAACTGTGGGGAGATGGGACACTTCACTAGGGACTGCCCGAAGAGACGAGGACAAGGAGGGCAGGCGAACACTCTTGAGGCTAGTGGCTAGGATAGAAATAGGAAAATTTCTATAGTAGGTTTAATTTCTTTATCTGATTATGGAGTTAAGACTTTTTCTGATTCTGGTATTTTGATTTTGTAATCGATACTCTGCACTTTAATACTAGTATTATTTCTGAATTCCGCTATAGACTCAGACCCATAAGGGTTATGGATCATCTGTTTGAGATTGGGGTTTGAGGGATATCTGTGTTAGGCGTCAAGTATGACGCATACATTCTGAGTTTTCGTGGGGTATGATTTTATCATGCTTAGCTTCCTAAGAATCATTAGGGAACCTGATCTGTACTAGTAGTCTGTAAATATCTAAATACTTTTTATAGGATTTCCAGTTTTGACATTGTCTAAAGAAGGTAATCCTCTGGGTGTCAATTTGATGTTGGTTTCGGTCTTTGGGGCCGATACTTAGGACCCATGTCTAATGGGAACCAAATTTTCGTTCTATCTGTACTCGCTTCCATCATTCGACTGTATCCTATCGATCGAATATTTGAACTTTAGGTAGAAACTAATGGGTGTAAACATGTGTTTGAGACATGTTATGTTTGATGGTTGCAAGTGGATGCAAGTGGTTGCTAGTGGTTGCCCGTGGATGCATATACACACACTAGGCACTAGATCGGCTCGAAAACACTCTCATACTGCATATGGATGGGTGAGCAATTTTCAATTCTTGTGGATGCAAAATGGTTGATTCAGCACATGGATGTTGCATTTGAGTGAATGATTGTGCACTCATATAGAAATAATATATATCATCAGAATTCTATTGCATACATGTTGGACTCATGGCACTGACATAATTCGCATTAAGGAGGTCAACTGAATCAGTAGACCGCCTGATCTTTGCATTAGATAAGGAACATATACACACACTTTTGCATATGTTCATACAACATTAGAAGTTTTCTAAGGACAATGGATGCTTGTGGATGATGGTTGAGTAGATGGGTGATTGGATGGTAGGACACATTCTTCTTAACTTGAAGATTTCGGGGACGAAGTCCTTTTAATTGGGGGAGAATGTAACACCCCGTGTATTCTATAACCGTGAAAGTCATAAATTAAAGTATAATCAATTTGAAATCAAATAACTAAGGGAAACGGGATACGCCATTGCGTTCGTCTCGGAAAAATACGCGAAATAGAGTCCGAGTTTTCGAAAAACGGAGTCCGTATGAAGAAGATATAGCCTCCGGAAGTTTCTGAATTAAGTTTAAAATTCGAACAGCTCAGAAAAACAAGTTTAAAATTAAAAATCGGGCCCAATTGGCCAGGGCGGGAAAATTCCCGCCTAATGCACCCAGGTCGACTGGGCTGTCGACCTGGTCTAGCCAGGTCGACAGGGCTGTCGACAGGGCTGTCGACCTGGTCCAGACCCAGGTCGAACCCAGTCCACCCTGGCTGGCCTAGTCTATGTTGGTCGATTTTCAGAAGCATGCTTTGTCATTAGGGCTAGGTGGCAGGCTCTAATTGGTCTCTCTTTCGAATGAATGGCTACGATCAATCCAAGCAACATCGATGGTCCTAATCAGTTCATAAACTCTATAAAAATGACCCTAGACTCTACCTAACCTAAGTCTCTAACACAATTCTCTAGCCTCCATTGCTCTCTTCTTCTAATTAAAAATAAAAATGGCGTCGCTACTCTGCTAGAATCAAAACTAGAAGTCAATCAACATCATCCTAAATTCAAATTTGAGAAAAAGCTTCTGCAACAATTCTGTAACAACTAAAGTTCTTTCTTTAATCCAATCAAGGCAAGTACAGTTATTTTCCGCTATAAACGATAATTATAATTTTGATATGTTTTTAATTCTGAATCTGAGATTGTATATATATTCTCTTCTGTCAGATCTGTTTTTCTGTGACTGTTCTGTATCCCTTTTCTTCTTTTCTGTTTCTATAGCCAGGCTACCACGAGCCTGTGCCTAATCTCATAAGAGATGAACGTATGAACGCAAATTTTGGGATGAATGATGCGAAATTTGACAAGACTAAATTGAATGTATGACTTTAGGTCTGAGGCATAAAATATATTGGACATATGCATAAATTTGACTATGAACATATAATTTATGCATGTTGTATGCATAGTTATGTTGTAATTTAGATCTGTAATTAATGAGCATATGTTGTAAACTAGATTTGGATCTATGCATATTCTATGATAGAAGAAAAGAGGAACCATTGTATGATTACATATGATTTGAGACTTTGACAAAATGCATATAAAAGTCAAGATCGGATTTTTAGAAGATATGATTTAAAGATTGTTGGGTATAGTTTGCATAATGATTCATGACTTAAAAAGAAGAAGATATGGAAACTTAGGTGTAAAGATTTACATTAATTAGGATATCTATTATTGTGATTACACCTAAATAGGGATTTTTGGATATATGGTATGCATTGAAATTAATAGTTATATTTGGTACAATTTATATGTATAAAGGCTAGTTTAACAAAAATTGGAACATATGTTATATGGAAAATTATGTCCATATTCTGCGCTTATGCAAACATGGAGTATATGTTGTGAGTCATGACAATTATGTAGGCATATGAATTTAAGCCAATTTATGATTAGGCAAGGCATGTAAATAGAACCTTTAGAAATATTAAATTTGCTAAATCTGCTAATTTGCTAAGTTGCCTAAACTACTAGTTTTGTTATATTGCCTAGACTGCTAATTAGATTGAAATGCATAATCTGTTAAATTTGTCGGTTGAAATGCCTAACCTGTTATATGCCAAAATCTGCTAAGTTGCTAAATCTGTTAAATCCGTTAAGTCATATAAAATCTGTTATCTGCTATGTTGATATAATCATCCTGTTATTGATATAATCTGAATTGGCATATATATTGGGCGTGCGCATAAACGGTAAATTATTAATTAATTGGCCGCAAAGATAAATATGGCTAACTCGAGGTTAGAATGAGTTTGCGGCGTAATTCTGCCCGGAACCGCCCGGCACATCCAGTGGTCGCAAACAATAGGTTCTAATGTGAGAAGTTAGTCATAACCTGCTTAAGACACGAGGTTAGGTCTGGCTTGTGGCAGAAGTCTGCCCGGAACCGCCCGGCCCATCCAGCGGCCACAAGCTAGCGACCTAATGTGAGAGGTCTGGGCATTAATAATTAATTAATGCAAATCTAAGATAAGAATCACGTCTAAAACGTATTGGGGGAAAATAGGGTTAAACCAACTGGATTAATAGGTGTAGTAAACCCGTCCATGAATCTGTAGGCCCAATACAAAGTTAGACAAATCTGAAAAATCTGTACATCTGATCTGTTAGTCTGAAAACTTGTTAACTTAATCTATGAACTAGAAAATCTGAATTCTGTATGTCTGAACTTGTAAACAAGTTAATCTGAGATCTGTTAGTCTGGGGACACAAGGTTAGGAGGGGAATTACTTGTGTCATCTGTTGTTTGGGACCCATATTAGTCAGTAACCCTTTCTGGTATCAAAACTTTGACCCAACAGTAGGTAGGGTCCGGGCACGCTTACTGAACTAATTATAAGTGGTTCATTCTGATAATGGCGAGGGGTGTTGATGGTGCGTTCCAACCGGGTCATGTGCGTGCATGGATCCCGGTCTGCCTCTGAGGATGTAAGACGCCGTGACATCTGTAAATAGGTCTGTGCCAATTGGTTGTCACTTTAGGGAGTGATACACCCTACTGTGGGGCCGACACAGGATATTTATGTATTAGGGAGCCGATCGCTTGGGGTAGGGTTTTAGGGTACGCTTAGTTCTGTCTGTTTCTATTGGTACCGTCTGTTTCTGTTGGGTGGTAACACCTGTCTGTTTCTGTGTGGTACCGTCTGTTCGGGTGGTAAAGGCCCATTACTAGTGTACACCTAATTCCACATTCTGTTTCCGTAGAGATAAATCTGTTTCTGCTTCTGTCTGTTTCTAATCGGGTAGTAAAGGCCCATTATTAGCATTCTGTTTCTGTTAAAGTATTCTGTACCCGTTCCTGCTTCAATTTAGACATTAGGGAAACACCTAATTCTGCTATACTAGTATTAGTGCAGAGAAGTGTAAAACAATAGTTTATATCATTCTGTTTTTCTGTTATATCTGCTACACCTGTTATAGTTATCTCACATCCAGTTTTATGTTCATATCATATTATTATTATCTGTTCATATGCTGAAAGTCACTGGACTTGCCAGACTTTTTGTCTGACCCTTGTTGTTTCGCCTCCTTTCTTCCGTTTCCCCCCCCCCCCCAAGGTTATCCAAGGAGGGAAATACTTTAGCTTGATCCGGATTTCTCTTTGCTTGAAGTGCTTAAAGTATGGCTTGGCTCTGTATAGCTTCCGTTCCATGGGGATTATGATTTTAAACTATGCATTTTGAAGGCTTTTGTACAAGACTGATATTTTGTACTTGAATTCTGAAATTGAAAGGATGTAACCATATTAATTTCTGTTTCCGCTGTAATAAAGTCAAAAATTTTCAAGTACTGTTTTATCTGTCTTGTAAGTTTCTGTCCTGTTTACTAAAATGCTCCACCAAAGTTAAGGAATTCCCTTTGTGAGTGACCTTAACGGAGGTGGGGTGTTACACATATTGAACCACACAAGTCTAAATATGTGCATACATGCATACTATATTTTAAATTAATTGAATAATACCATGCTAGTATTTTTTTTTTAAATTATTTACTACTTTAATCAATTTTTGCTATTTTATTCACATAATCATGGAATAAGTATTGTAATATTCAGACTAACATGCAGTAAATATTAGTACATTCGCACTTGTATAATTGTTCACAATGTGCATTAAGAAGCAACACTATTACCTTTTTCCATCTCTGAATTTTCATGTTCTGTTACCTCTGCTCTTTTTCCGGCTGGTGTACCCTTTTTCGCTGCTCCTTCAGTTGTCCACCCAACTTAATTTGTTTTTTCACAGGATCTATCAACAATTTTAAAACACATTTCTCCTTGACCATCTCTTTCTTCCCTTTCTGCCGTTCATTTTTTTTTTCAAAAAATCCATTTCATTATCATTTTTCTACTCGTCCTCTTCTCCACTCCCACTGTCATTCTCCTCACTATCGTCATCTACGCTCATCTCATCATGATCTAGTGCTCCATCTTTTGCATATCGTCATTTTCTTCATCTTCTACATCCATCTCATCATCATTGTCTTCTACTGCTTGCTGTTGTTCTTCACTATCTGCTGATGACTTTTCATCCTCAAGTTTATCAACTCTTTTTTTCAACCTCGAAATCTCCTCTTTCAACTTCCTATTCTCCAACTTCAATTGCGCAATCGTCTTTTTGTACTTTTTTCTGTTTTACTAAACACTGCTTGATATTCAGCATCCTTCTCAACAGATTGTTTCAGCAGCTTCATTTCTAATTTCCTTCTCCATCCTGCGAAACAAAAGCAACAAGTAATATTTAATCCATGTCTCGGATATTTGCATACAAGGTTACAATAATGTATAAAAAATTTAATAAAAACATGAAAGTATTCGACATCAAATTCAATAAAATTTCCCAATAAATGCATATTGTTTTACAAATAGATGAAATATTATCATGTAATTATGCTACTATATATCACATTATTAAAACATCACCTATAAAATCTTCCTAAGTAATTTCACTAAACTGCTGATTTCTTCTACATACTCTCACACCATTAAGATTGTTTTTTACAAACATGCTTACAGTACGCAAATATACCAAATATATGTATATATATACAAACATAAATATAATTTAACAGCATACATAACTTAAACTATTCTCGCACTTATAGTTCTCACAAATAACTAAAAATGAGAATAAGGATCTTACAGTGTTGAAAGTGACATTCAAGAGCATTGCTGGCTTTAACAATGTAATATCCCATTTACCAGCCAATGGGTATAACGAGATGTTGTACACTTCCTTTGATGTTTTTAAAACATACGTTTCTTCGCATATCAACCACTACATAAAACAAAAACAAAAAACAAAATTTAAAAAAGAATAATAAAAAAAATCAGAATTAGATATTAAATTTATAAAACTTACCAGCAGTAGCGTCAGCAAGCATTGATCTTGCATGGTGTTTCATGATACTTGTCAATTTGGTGTAATATATGGTTATGAAGGGTTTTAGGCCAGGATATTGTCATCAACTTCTTGCTGCATACACAAAACGGTACTAGCGTCCAAGGTAAGGTGTAGTTTGGATTGGAAACAAGGAACGTGACTGCTAGATATAGAAACACAAGCTTTACAGTATCAAAACATTCTTCTTCAGACCTTCCATTTATTGTTCTGAAAATTTGTCTCTCAATATTCCTTTTGTTAACTGACACTTCATTCTTAAAGTGTCTTTCTACAAATGATTTATACTCCTCATCCTCCTTATCCTCCTTCTTCAAATGTCCACTTGTTTTAATCTTCTCACCTTCAATTGGAGCGTTCAACAACTTTTTAACATCTTCGTCCTTGAATGTTACTATCAAGTCTCTAAACTAAAAATATTTTAAATGCTTCTTATAGCTTTTGATTATAATATCCAAAGTGGTATAATTTTTAGTCGTCTCCGATGAAGAAATTACACCATCGAATATTATATCTATAAATTTTCCTAGAGGAATTTTTGCTAGTAGAAAGCTGTGCTGACCAGTAAATAATACTTCTTCCTTGATTCTGTCAACCAAATCTATGAATGATTTCAAACTGTTCCCGTAAACTTCTTGCTTTTTTACTCCTCTAGCTACCTCACCAATTTTTCTTTTCTTTGTTAACTGTAACGATGATATTGCTTGTTCAGTTCTAACTAACGACTTTTCTGCATTCCCCACACCATCTTTAATTTCTTCAACATTTTGTTTCTGCAATAACATTAACATAAATTTTATTGTAACGATGACTAAAGGCACTCATTTATAACATAACAGTTGACGACTACACAATTTCAACCATAATTTTGTTTAAATAAAAATTAATTTTAAACATTCATTACAAAATTGTAGAATCTAATGCAACAATAATACTTTATTGCATATTTTATTGCATATATTACGACAACAATATATTTATAGTTGCCCAATTGTAACAAAACCAATTTTCAAACTGCATACACAAATAGAACATTAACATTTAACTGCAAACATAGACGTAACTAAATACACACAATTGCACACTTATATGAAACTATTCATATTAACTACACACTTTTGTGCAACAATTAAATTTAACTGCATATGCTTATTAACATGCTAATATTGGCATACTTTACTGAATCAGTTATGTTACGCTGCATACAATGATGCAACTATATGTTCATAGTTGTACTCTTGAATGAAATTTTTATAATTTTACTACATAACTTACTACCATATTCTGATTTAAATCTCCACAGTTGTACGCAACATTTCTAATATATTTCATTCAATAATCAAACATTTTTGCAAAACAATAAAACAAATCTATGGAATCCCAAAAAAAAAAACAAATTCAACTATTATTTATATACCAATTAAAAAAACTATTCTAAAATGTGCAAACTCGATCGAACAAAATATGTTCAGTTACAGAATTTATATAACATTCTATTTATATATGCACACTTGCACGCAACACTTAGAAATAAATGCATACAATTGTGTACTTAAATTTTGATACTCGTACACTTGACTTGAAAAATTCTGCTCAACTACAATCATTAATGCTCTTTTTAGATTACAGCTGCACACAAGCATGCAACATTTCAATCTAATTTCACACAATAGTGCAGCAATTTGATTATCTACTATTTCATTTAATTTAACTACTGAACTATTCTAATAAAACTCATGGAACCATTTACCTTTTCTAAAAAAAACATTTACAAGCACATACAACTTCAAAATATGCACGTGTAATTTTATATGAACTTTTTAAATGCATTTAATTTTAAATAAATTTAAAAAACATGCATACTTCAATGAAATTTTTCCTACTACATTCATCCAATGAGGTGTTACCTGATTTTCCATATTTTTTTAACATCACTTCATTTTTGCCTTGTTTCCAACAACAATTTACGAATTCTTAACAAATGCATATACGTTTCCAGATTTAAAAACAATATATTGCAATCCAGCTATAACTCTTACTATATACATACAATCATGCAATATTTTTGAATGTTTCATATAATTATGCAACTTTCTGTACAAAAAACGAAACATCAAGAAAAAATTCTGACTAATATCAGGCATGAACAAAATGCAAAGTTGCATGCTCTGATTCAAAACAACTGCACATAACCAGTCACCTATTTTCTTACCTTTGCAAGTTTGACTGCAACATTTCTTGCTTACTTATTATACTGCTTTAAAAATCAACTAAACATATCACCCACATATACATTATTTTTAGACAATTAGCCTATACTACTGAAATATTTCAGTTCAAATTATATGACTAATGCATCTAATTTGTCCACAATTGGGAAATCAAACATCTGCGTCTAATTCTACATCTATAAATGCAACTTTTCAAGTTATCAGCTTCTAAAACTGCACATGTATCACTTATTTGCACACAACTACGACATTAATTTTAATCCATTCATATTACAGTTCTTTTATTCAACATCATACCTTTTCCTTTAAAATTTGCTGAAATATTTGCAAGATACCTACAAAAGACTCGAATACGAAATAACGCAAGAAGATTTATACCTTTTTTTTGCCATATCGTATAGATGGATGAAGACGACAGAGAATTGGAGCAAAAATTCCAAGATCTCGATCAAATCGATGATGGTCGCCTTTTGATTTTAACAGAAATATTTCTAAGGTTTTGGAGAACATAGGATTTAGGGTTAAGCGAGATTAATGGAGCGGCTTGACTAATTAATGAGCTCAAATCGTTTTTGGTTGTTTTTTAATTCAGCATAAGGGTAAAAATGGTGTTATTTTAGAGCGATTTCAAAAATAGGGATGTTTTTTTACAATATTTTTATCATCGTTTTTTTTTTTACATTTTAGAACTTAATAGGGACCTGTAAAAAACGCACCCCTTATTATAACTAGAATTTTCCAACGTATGAATTGGAATGGAAAGAATCTTTGGATATTTTAGTATTGGATTCTATGATTATACAGATATAGTTAAGGAATTTGGGAGATATAGATATCGTTATTCCCAAAACGATATATGTTGATTTCAGAATTTGATACTGAATATAAGTCGATGCTACTCCTATTCAAGGCCTTGTATTTAATATCAGATTGGGTTTTGGGTTTGTCATGAATGGTCTCTTAAATAACACTTTTCTTAAACCCAGTTAACAGTGAAGCTATGATTTGGAATTTAGAAATCTTTTAACTTAGATTTAATAAAATTTTCCAAAGTGAAGTTTTTTCCAATTTATAAGTTAAATTGGAATTGAGTAGAATTCGATTTATTAACATTCATGGTGAGATTTTGTGAAGGAAGACCGTTACTGTTTATGGAATTTAAAAGGCTTTGTCGTTATACCATTTATAGTATTAGTCTGGTATGGAAATTTATATCGATTACAACCTATTAGATTTCTTTGAAGGTTCTGTTAACCGACGTTTTGGTTCGATTCCCAAAAGTACGCAGGACATTCTCGACTCAACGCATCGTGCGAAGCCAAAGCCGAGAGTGTCACTAAGCAGTTAAGGACGAGAAGGGATCGCGCCAATGAGAACCTCACGGCTCCTCAAAACATTGCCAAACCGAGACCTCGAACTCCATGAAACCGCAAGCGTCAACCTCAACTCCCACGTCCTCTTATGTTCTTTGTACCCCTTGGGTACGAATTTTGTACCCCTAGGGGTACGAAATTCATAGGGGTACGAAATTCATAGGGGTACGAAATTCATACCCTAGGGAGGGGTATGAAATTTCTGGCACAAGCACTATGGGATGCGTGATTTTGGTTGTCTACTATAGAGGATACGAAATTCTTGATGTGCCCCCCTACTTCTACTTACTCCTACCTACTCTCACCTAACCACTCCACTATAAATACCCCTTGATATCACAATTCAAAGGGATTGGAATTTGGTGACTTGACACCTCTTGAAAGCTCCTTTAATGGAATATCCACTTTGAGGAAGAAGAAGGGCAAAAGTGTCTTTTTCCTAATATATTAAATATATGATAATGATGACATCATATAACTTTGAGATGTACATAAAGAGATGTTATGAGATGTTCTCCACCTTTTAACTCTTTGTTATTAATAATATTCCAATGACTCTTCCAAAGTGGATGTAGGCCTCTCACGAGGCCGAACAACTATAAATCTCTTGTGTTATTTACTACTTTCCGCACTTACTATTTCGACCGAAACGATAATTCCTAAGTAGATGAAATATTGGGTGTTTACGACATTTTTTGTCGTCAATAGGTTCCATTTTTATGGAAGATGATGTTGGTTTTATCGTGAACGGTGTTTTAAATGACATTTGTTCTTTAACCCAGTTAAAGACAGTATTGATTTTCTAAGTTGAATAATCATTGAAGAATGATTTTTGAGATTAAAACTTATTGGAGTTTTAATGATTCTTTAATTAGATAAAATGCGAATAAGGTAACTAAATTTACCGAATTCAAGAAATGTTCGAGATGGAATACCACCAATTTTACTCCATGCGATAGTTAAATCTTTAATTGGATTTGAAGCGTTAAATGGTAATTAACTTTACCGATACCACTAGTTTTGTTCTTTGGGATGAATAGGTTGGGATTGGGATAATAAAATTAATGATTACTTCAGTAAGGCTCGATAATCCAGACTAGTTTGATAAACCTTAATTTGGTTTAAGTTGTGAAAAGATATTACAAAATCTTTTGAAATGATTCCAAGGAAAAGATTTAAACGATAAGTTTAAATGAAATAAATCTTTGATAAGATTAATGGGAACCCTTCCCAAAGTAACGAATATTTGAAGAATAGAATATTCCAGATTGGAATGAGATGTGTGCTATCTTTGTGTATTTATCGCTTGATTATAAAGATACGCGAGTTATTCAGAAAGTCCGGGTTTAACCCATTCTAAATAATTTTTACGATGATTAAAAGTTGAAGATTTGAAGACGGTGGTTGAAGACCGGAGTTCATCACATCGTTGGGATGATTGTTGATGTCTCGATTGGAATGTACACCCAAGACGAGGTAATAAGTGGTGGTCGTCCAGATGTACTTGGAGATCAACCGGATATGTGAGGACCTCTCTCTTGTATTAGACATATGGGATTAGGAATAAGGTTCCTTCGATTTCGTTCAGACCTGGAACAGACTTGTAAATGGATTGCATGTCTAATGCGGTATTTTAAACTATATTTTGTATGGTTTAGAATGACTATGTGGCATGCTGATATGCAATGATCAAGGATTTTGTTGAAAAGTAGGGTCTTGTGGATAATGATCGAACCACGGCTTTAAATAGCATAGCTTCATGTTGTAGCGTTAATTCGCGAGCATCACACCCTAGTGTGAGTCAAAAACGGGATGAGGACCACAGGGAATGCATGTGTTTCTTTCTAGCTAAGAGTGGTGTCATGGTATGGAGTCAAGACATTTTTACTTATGTGGATGATGGATCGCAAGGCGCCTCAGACATAGGGCTGTAAAAGGCTCATATGGTCGACGTACTAACCAGGTTATAGGTCCGATAGGACCGGGAAACGTATTGATCAGGAATAACTAATCCACAAACGTTAGGTGTGGACTAGACCTGCTACTAACCAAGGGTTTCTTATAGGTGTGATCCTGGACATTTTGCTATAGGTGATCCGAAACCAGTGAGAAAGATCCCTTGCCTCGACTCATAGATGGAATCCAACTTCCAATACGCGACTTTACATTTTTAATTGTAAACCTATATGGCAACATAGTAGGATGGGGTACTATGTCGTCTACGATTAATACATTTATATTTGATATTGATTTATGCACTTATAATAATAATAATATAAAATAAAATTTCACGTATAAAACATGTTTGGCTATTATAAGGTAAACCTCTATCCTTCGGCTTGCGCTTGGATTATGTGATGGGACATGAGTCTTATAATAGCTCCATTTTCCCATTTAGCATTGCGTTATTTATTTTATGCACTGGTTCATGGGGTAAACTCGTTTCGTGTTATACAGCGTGGTCCCGTGATTTACCCAACTTTAAAATAAAACTAATAACTGTTTTAGTTTTCACACGAGTCCTATGACTGACTTGGAGTTTATTGTTCCCCACCTAAACTCTGGGTTCCCATATTTTCCACGCGGGCAGCTTGTAGTTTTGTTTTTTTCTAGATATTTCTTTTCACAAGATCCTGGGATATAACTGGAGCTATATTCGGAAATCTTTGTATCCATGTATTTCTTTCAGTTGTGATAGTTGATGTTTTTCCGTTGCACATTATATTTATGTATTATATTTCCATTGTTATGTGATTTGTAAATCTTTAATATTTTCTGCTGTATATTATTCATTTATACTCTAATTCTAGTACTATGATGTAAATTGTTGTAATAACAATGAAAATTTCTCTTGTTCTATTTTCTGATGCATCGTATTCTCAAAGAAATCTGCCTTCTTGTTCGGTCTAGGCCAGCCGAAAATTCGGGTCATCGCAATTTCAAATCACAAGAAATAAGAAATATTTATTATTTATATTTCTTGCTGATTTAAAATAACGCCTTTTTATTTCAAATGAACAAAAAGGGAATATTTATAATAACCAAATAAAGCCCAAACAATATCAAACACAAACAGGATTTTTATCCTAACTAAAACTGCACAAATCATAAATCAACATCCTATGAATCTGGGATAAAATACTACACATCTTATCAAAATTTGGGACTAGGTTCCAGATTCGAGGTGTTTGCAGTAACCAAAACAAATCTAAGAATTTGTAGGTAAGATGATGATATTTAATTGAAAGGCCTACAAATCATGCCTAATTTATGTTCATAATATTTCAGGTTTGACAAAATAAACAAATCTAATAAATTTTAGGCATATAATTCAGATTCAACACAAACGAATTATATAAGTTATTATAAACAATGTATATATTTCCCACTCACCTAAAAGCTATCCAAATCTGAATATGAACATAACTTTTTGGCTTGTAATTTCCAAATCTTATAGATCTATAATTAATTTATGAGGGGATTTACAAACATAGTTTTATATTTGTAGATATGAAAGAAGATTAGGAAAAGAATAAAGAAATTTAATAATATTGATTAACTATTCGTAGAACCAACCCTTTTTGCACAAATTTGGATTCAATATCTCCAATTCTTGTTTATTTGATTTGAATAGATTTATAATTTATAATTTTAGAGGAGATTGGGGAATTAGGAATGGAAGTCCTTCGTTGCTACCTCCATAAAATACGAGTGAAAGTGTAGGGGTTTAGCCCTTTATTTCTAGGCGTAGAAATGTCCTTGAACCGTTAGATTTAATTTTATAATGATCCATTCTTTCTTATAAACTTTTATAAAACAAAAACCCTCGCCGCCACTGTTAGAATCGACTAGGGGTCATCTAGTGGTTGACCTGGTATTGGTGGCAGGGACAAATATAACTATTTATATATATATATATATATATTCTATTTTATTTATTTTCCATCCCGTTTCGTATTTCATCCCATAACTTTTTCACACAGACTCCGTTCGCGAAGTTTCAAATATGAAAATAGTCCAGAATTTCATCAAGAACGTATTGGTGCACGTTTCATTGTCAAGTTCCATTATTTGCAAAAGAATCCATTTTTGTAAATCAAACTAAATAACTAAATTAATTATTGTCAAAATTCTGGGTTGCTATAGATGGAGAGTCCATTGTACATTGATTGTTGCATTTTATGACTATTGTTATATTATTACATTCAACCATTGCTAATACATGAGTATATGCTTGGTTATCATGTTCAGATACAGGTGAGGGGAAACCTATTCCGCTAGGTGGCTTGGTCCCACTAGCTATTATTTTCTTTTGTGTAGATAAATTATTGGTCACACTAGTCGATTGACTAATCCAAAGTTTTTGTTTTTGTTTAACTCTTGGGTGCTCATTTTGGTTGGCTGAGGGTTGAGGCTTTTAGTTTTCACTTTTATGAATAAGCTTCCAAAGACGTGCAGGAGGTGGTAGCTATTCAATGAGTTCTTTTCTATTGTTCACTTATTTTGAACTTTATGTAAAGGCATAGCTTTTAATGTCTATGTATATCAACTGAGAGGGCATCTTCATATGTTTCTCTAAGTGATATAATTTGTAGTAACTATTTTAAAACAAAGTAAGGGAATGTAACAAATATATTTTGTGAATGAATGTGTTTTACTTTCTTTTATATTCCCATGTTTTATGATGGTATGATGCATTAGAAGCTATTTTCTATCATTATAAGTTGACACTATAGATGACTGCAACATATGTAGCACTTAGTTGTAGGCCTTAGAAAGTGAGGTATTTCAAGGAATAAAGAGAAAGTTCTTTCAAGTAAATTATGCTTTGAGGAAAGGAAAGATCAAGCGGAGAGAAGTTGAGTTTTTTGCTTCAAATATTATAAGAAAGGCTATTATTCAATGGAATGCAGGCCAAGAAAGGCTGGATCGACTATTGGGAAGAAGAATGTGAGATGCTTCAATTGTGGTCAACTCAAGCACTACAAGTATAAGTGTCCAAAGGCAGCAAAGGGTAAAGAGCTTTCTTTGGAACCTTCATCTTTTATACCAACTGTTGTGGATAAAGGAAAAGCCATGATAAAAGGTTTGCCTTATATTTTAGCTTATCCATTAGAGCATTATTTGATACTAGCGCATCTCGCTCTTTTTACCTCAAAATGTATCGTATATAATTTTAACCTTGTTGTAAAACACAGTTCGTGAAATGCACATTGAATGAAATAGATGAGTCGACAACATTGTTTGTACGATAGATTGGACAAGCTTAAGGGCTTGAGTCTGTCATATTCTTGGTTCATGGATTAATTGCATTAATATGCTACAACCGGATGGTTTGTATTGTATATATAAAACATGGATTGCATACAATGAACTTGACATGTGTAAAACGATGGAACCATGCATGTATAAACATGAAACATAGCATATATGTGTCGTTATGTATTCATTTCTTCCCATAAGAATAAAATCCTGGACCGTTTGTAATTCAAAGCATGGGTCATTGCATGTTTTTCCAGACAGCGATATAATATGGAACGGTCAAAAATAAATGAACATGGTAAGCCATCAAATATACGGGTCATTTGCTTTTATAACACGTGGTAGATGGGGGGAAATTGTCAGGTCGTTTATACGACCTGAAGGGTCGTTAAAACATACAAATACAACTGGGTCGTTCATGTTTTTTAACAGGTCATTATAGAGTAGTGAGTCGAAGGCCATCATCGGGCCGTTCAGTTATATTTGGAACAGCATGTTGGGTCGTCCACTTATGTTAATAATATATGGCGTCACGTAGGCCCATCAAACTCTGCCCTAACCCATTTACCTGATCTGTTAACCCTAACTTTAAAAGGGTTGAGGTTGACACATTTAAAATATTAATTTGTTTGACCCAATCCTATTAAGCATTCTAATAAACGGTTCATCTTCGATCTAACCCGTGCAAACCGCCTAAACCATTTACCCTACGTTATTCCGCACTCAGGAAGAACACTAATCGTAGTTTAAAATTTTTTCCCAGTTCGCAATAAAAAAAAGGATCTTCGAAGAGCACCAGATTTTCAGATTTCGACGAAGAGAGGCGCCTGATTTACTGTCGCTCCATCCTAATATTTGAATCCACAGTCATTTTTTCTTTTCTGAAATGATCGACAGATATCAGATACCTTAAAATTTTGTTGTGGCTTCTAATTTTTGTTGTAATAACCCACCATAAAATAGAATTTGTTTTTGAAGAATAATCTTTCTACATTTTATTTTAGCATCGTTTTGATAAGAAGATCTACAGAGTATAAATAATTTGGACTGGAAGCTAAATTTGTTCATGGAAGCTCACATTTTGGTGTGTGTTCTCGAGATTTTCCTGATATTTTTAACTATTCTGGACAATATTTAATATCTAAGGAAAAAAAAGGTAACAACTAGGACAATAATTTTCCATTTAAGTATCATCAACTTTCAATTTGAAGCAGGCAGTTCTACTGTTATAATTATTAGTGTTATATGACAAGGTTTTAGTTTTTCATCATAATTTATGTAAGAATACCGTTGAACTAAGAACATGTAGCTTGATTTGTATCCGAAATTGTCAGAAACAGATTGCTTTAGTTTGATTATATTTGTACTATGCAAGTGTTGATGAGCGTTTACAGTTCAGTTGGATTTATATTTGTTTTGAAAATTGTGTCCTATTAACTTGAATAAATTGTAAAAAATATACAATCAATACCTTATCTCAGGTTATGAACAATTATCTTCCTTGTTGAATTTTAGATTCATAATTCTTTATGTTATTAAACGTGTGCGTGAGTGTATATTTATATACGTATATTCAAAACTGCTGCTTACACACTGGCTATGCTAATATGTAACATACATATACATATATATACAGTAAAACTAGCTATGTTAATATGTAATGTATGCAGACAGTTGAAGAGTTGAAGGAAAAAGAGGCTGTATTGGAAAAGAAGTTGTTAACAGAGGTGGAAAGGGCAAAGGAATTTGCAAAAGGGAATAACCATCAAGGTTCCTCATATATTTGCTTAACCTCTGAATCAGTCCAACATTATTTTCATATATTTACATTTTATGTTTTCTTAATTTTTTGAAACGGCAATGTAATGCTTGAGAAAAAAGAAACTATATGTAAGTCATATTGAGCGTGTTCAGAGTTTTTTTTGAATGAGACTTCATTCTCAGGTTTGTTTGCATGCACTATTCAGCCTGTTAGCTATCTTATACAGAATTTTATAATCTCTCTGTGTGTATAGATTACTATAGCCATGTTTCCTTAGAAATTATTTAACATCGTTTCTGATGATTTTATATTAGCAGCAAAGAGTCAAACGTAAGTGGAGAAGATAATCAAAACCAATTAGATTATTTATCATAAGAAAAGGCTAGTATCAAAGAGAAGCTGTTGGATTTAGTGGAGGTCTCTAAAGCTCTTTCAACGACCGGTTTGTTTTCTACACTGTTTGAGGACTTATTCATATGATGCTTGACACTTAAGGTATAAAGTAGATGATACCATAGAATCATTTAGTGGCTAAAAGTGCACGGATATAATTGCAGGTTTTTATGTTGTCCCCTTTACCATTTCACAGCCACTCTTTTTTTTTTCATGAACAGTTAAGTTGGCATTGCACTATTATGGATTATTAATTAACTGCTGCGATTTTTCCGGCGTTCTCACCACTTTAACTACCCTGCGTTTCTCTTCTATGGTGAACAACCTCAACATATATATGCATTTCCATTAATACCTCCAAAAATAAACAAAAAAATAAGTTGAAAAATCTTGTACTTCTTCATATCAACTGTATATATTGATCTAAAAGATCACAACATATTTCTTGTGAGCTGAAGGCTTATCATCTTACATTAGCCTTTAGGTTCTCATTCTTGAACATTTTTTATTCTTTAACATTTAATTTTATCCTCCAGAATGAGTTATCGATTGAAGTCTTAAAATGCCAAAGTGAGCACTAGTATTCGTGTTGCATGAGAAGCAATGTACAAACTTGAAATTTCGAGTTTAAGTCCAAGTGTCGAAATCCTGTACAACATGTCATGTTTACTTATTTAAATCTGTTTTCCATGATGAGATAATTCATGGATTCTTCAATACAATACTTTTTATTCCAATTTTATCTTTTTTGAGCTTTCTTCCCTGGGTTAGACTTGGTACAACTTACACAAACTCATCTATCCCATATGAGCATTATGCTTTTTCCTTCCTCATTTTTAGTTTGTATATTGTGTTTTAGAAAAAATGTGTGTGCCTTTTGTACCTAAGAAGAAACATATAATATATGTAGCGCATGTTTAATACTTTTTTCTATGTTTTTTAACAATGGATGTTAATATGACATTTTATACGTAATAATTTATTTGAAAACTTTAGTATCTTCTTGGGCATAATATGTTTTGTACTTATTCCTTTACTTTATTTCTATGTATGACTATTTTAAATTTTAATGCATGCACCTTTGTCATTTTACATATTAGCAGTATTTTCCCCTTGAATTTAGTTTGCAGTATGCTTTCATTGAATGGGCCTTTGTTGAAAACCCCATATGACATGTTATGTATAAGGTAGCATTTGATTTCTGAAAGGGGCAAGTTACGTTTGCGTTGGCGTCTGACGCATCATGCTTGGGACCCTCCAGAATAGCCCGTTGAGCTTAACAGTTGAAAATCAAGCTTTAGCGTCAGACGTTGCCGACGCATCTGACGCAGCGTCGGACGCCAACATATAAATTTGCAAACAGCTCTTTTTTCCAACTTATAAAACCAACCCTTTCCTTTCAACAATCCACACCATTTCCTTCAACAATCCACAACTCAAACACCATTATTTTTCAGCGACAATGGTTGAAGTAAATCGTCCAAAAGCAACATTTTGTCGCCCTCCGAAAGTATGGTCTTCGTTTTTGAGTTTCTCCGTATAGCTGTTGAAGCTTACTAAGCTGTTGGAAAGAACAAAAAAGGGATACACAAGAGGATTGCAGCTGCTATGAACGAGTCTTTAGCTACATCACCGACCGAGATATCAGTCTATGCTGAACAAGTAACGACCAAATACATCGCTTATAAGAAGAAATGGACTGTATGATACAATTTGAATGAGAATACAGGCGCCGGATAGGATCCTAAATACGGAACAGTCCGTGGAAGTGAAAGTTGGTGGAGTGATCGAGTTGCGGTAAAACATCTATATAACTATGCAGTTGTAATTTACATGTTCAATACCGTATTTAAGCTACAAGTTTACAGTTTAAACGTCTATTTAGGAGTACGGCCCCATGGTGTTAAAGTACAAGACGGGTCCAATCGAAAATTTGACCGAACTGGAGTAAATTTTCGAGAATAGTGTTGCAATAGGTTCTAGCGCGCTTACACTCCAGACTCTACAAGTCATAACGTATAACCAGAGCCACGTTCTCCTCCATCCAAGTTTGTACACCCTATGTAACAACCCGTATTTTAAATAACATGTTATAACGTAAATCAAGGAAGAATTAAATGTTAAAATATGAATCAAGGGGAACGGTCTATGCCATTGCGTTCGTCTCGGAAAAATACGCGAAATAGAGTCCGAGTTTTCGAAAATCGGAGTCTGTATGACCCAGTTATGGCCCGTCGAAGTTTTCATAAAAATTCAAGTTCAAAAATAGTTCGAAATTCAAATCTGGATCCAAACAGACTGGGCAGGAAAAATTCCCGCCCAAGCCCCAGGTCGACTGGGGAGTCGACACGCCCAGGGGCAGGTCGACTGCCCAGTCGACACGGGTGTCGACCTGGCCCGAAAACCCATTTTTGGGTCTGATCGACCTGGTACACCTGGTTGCTCATTTGGGTCTGGTCTATTGGCCTGTGACGGATTTTGAGGGTTCAGATCTACCCTAGGGTTAATCTAAGGGCCTAAACTACTCCTAATCTCTATAAAAACACCCTAGGACCTAACTTAAATCACTCAAAATCAATCTAACAACGAAGTGCTGCCCAATTCTCTCTTGATCATGACCTCCATCTTCAACTCCAAGAGCTTATGCATTCAAATCGGATTCAAATCAAAAGGTGCAAGCTTTCTACATCAAATCGTGGAAGTAGATCAACATTGCTATGCAAATCCTATGACGATTCATGCTCCTAAGTCTCTAAGCCTCGCTAGGTAAGTTCTAGCTACTTGTAGATCTAAACGGTAGTTCTAATGTTGACATGGAATAAAATGAGATGAAGCATAAGTATGTTAGCCTATGTGAACCTAGTTTGCCCCTTTCTTGAACCCATGACTTTGGGCTATGTTTTAGTGATTAAATCATGCCATTCATGTTGTGTTTGACCTAGTTTATCATGCAAGTTTGGATCTTTACTTGTGGAATGATGGCATGAACCCTTAGAACCATTTTGACTTGTGAAACATTTTGGGTTTATGCATGTAAAGGAACCCAAAAACCCTCATGACGCTCACATGCATAAGATGATAGACCTAGGATATGATATCATGCATGCTTGAGACCAATCCTTTTATGATATCATGCTTGTTAGAGGCCAATCCCTTTATGCTATCATACATGTTTTGAGGCCGATATGCAATATGCTAGTTATGTGAACACCTTTTAACTCGAACGTCACCATGTTTAACTTGTGATTCACCTTTGCCATCTTATACCCTCTTTTGTCATATTTTTCCTACTATGTTGATTCGCTTTCATATGCGTTGGGAATACGTTTTGGGTAATCTAGGCAAAGCTTGAAATTTGCTATGAACTTGACATGAAATTACATGTAACATGTAATGGTAATAAACGTGGGGATGACACTTAGAAAAATATGGAACATGTGAACTTGACATGAATTATACCAAGAAATGGGACAATGGGCATAAGTTAAAAACATGGACTTAATCAAGGCCTAAATTTGGCATGAACATGATACATAGTAAAACATAGAAGTGGCCAACTCGAGGTTGGGTTGAGTTTGTAGCATAAATCTGTCCGGAACCGCCCGGCAAATCCAGTAGCTACAAACAATAGGACCCAATGTGAGTAGTTGGTCATATCGCGCTTGAAACCCGAGGTTAGACTAGGTTGTAGTGTAAAACTGCCCGGACCCGCCCGGCTTAACCAGTAACCACAACAAGGTCTAATGTGAGAGGTTGGGGTGCATTAAACTAATTAATGCCACATGATAAGGTTAAGTAACTTGATTAGACTAATGACACTTAACCGATATGACATGGACGGGTGGGTTAAGTAACTTAGCTAGACTAATGACACTTAACCATACAACACGATTAGTGGAGGGGGTTAAGTTAACCAACACTTAACCAATCCGGCCCAATAATTTGATGAGGTTAAGTTAACCAATACTTAACCAATCTAACAGGATAATTTAATGGGGTTAAGTAACTTATACTTAACCAATTATACATGATGATTTAATGGGGTTAGGTTAGCCAATTTGACTCGATAATTTTGATGAGGTTAAGTTAACCAATACTTAACCAATCTAACAGGATAATTTAATGGGGTTAAGTAACTTATACTTAACCAATTATACACGATGATTTAATGGGGTTAGGTTAACCAATTTGACTCGATAATTTTGACGTGGTTAAGTTAACCAAGACTTAACCAATTTGACTCGGTAACTTGATAGGGTTAAGTTAACCTACACTTAACCAATCTAACATAGTAATTGGATAGGGTTAAGACACGAACCGCTTGAATATACTTAACCAACTCGACTCGGTAATTTAATAAGGATAATTTATATTTAACCAACTACGATAACGCGATAAGGTTAAGCCGTGAACTTCTTGATATACTTAACCAACTTGACATATGGTTTGTAGGGCTAAGTCTTGAACTTGAACACTTAGCCAATTTTGACATGCTTCTAGACGGTTAAGTCATGAGCTTGAATGACAACGCTTAATCCATTAGATAAAACCCTAGTTCAGGGGGACTAAGTGGAAAACAGTAGTTAACAAGGATGACGGGAAAGGAAGCTAAGTGATAAACCTTAGTTAAGGATAACTAAGTAATAATTCTTAGTCAAGGAAATTGGACCAGTTCATAATAGGTGAGTAACCCGATTCGGTAGGTCGTCGCTTCAGCAAATACACGAGGTGGAGCAATATCTGATTTAGATAAAGGCTCCAACGAACTGGGTGACGAAGCGGTAGCTTCGGGGAACGTGAGGATACTCTTGGTATCCCTCTGTGAGGTGGCAGATGATCCTCCTGGGCTCACAGAGGTTAAGGTCTGTGGTAGAAGAGCCAAGGGTATGCCTTGGTTGCTGTGCGAGCAACCTAAAGACTGGGGTGGATTAGCGTGGGGTCGGCGATATTTTTACGGTAGCCCTAGATAGCACATCGTTGGCCACCTACCATCTTTAGTCAATCGTGTACGTACGGAAAGGCAGAGAACACCCAACAGACCATACTTGCTATCTAGTTATGGGTGAGGTAGGTCATTTGGGAGTGGGGCATTGATGGCCATAGTGTAGTTCTCATACATGATTTTTCTTGTTTTGCCTTTCAGTAGTTGAGGGAGGGGTCACGTGGGACCATAACCACCGGCAGAAAAACAGACCTTAATATCTGCATCGGCAGATAACCTAAAGCTCCCGACCGAGTCCTGTATTCTGTCACGGAACTCGGATGGCACATTGAGATACATGTGCACCTAGACATGGAAAAATGATTCACGATACATACGTGGGAAAATGGGCGTGGTTAACGGGTAGCGTAATCTCTAGTGGCCCTAGGTGGTTTGAACCCAAACCGAGATACGAAAACGTTCATTAGGTAGCATAATCCCCAGTGGTCCTGGGTGGCATAAACCTTAGTTGAACACGCGATAGTTCTTGATAAGAAAACATAGTTTGATAAATGATGACAGTCCAAATGATTTCAAGGATCAAATGGTACTATGTTGCAGTAGTGAGGAAGCCCGCACGAGGTACGTCAAAGGAATGAACTTATACATGGAAAGAAACACACGAGTTGAGAAAACCTATATATGCAATATATTAGGTCGACATGGACCATTTCATGACATTGGGCAAGGGACATTTTATAGTTAACACGTAACACGGGTTGGGATACTAGTACGGGAGGTGCAGAGCAAATATACATGATAGATACCTCGGGAGTTTATACTTGATAGAAACCTGACAATGTGATACCTTAGTTT
Organism: Allium sativum; assembly: GCA_030737875.1. Classification (NCBI taxonomy): domain Eukaryota; kingdom Viridiplantae; phylum Streptophyta; class Magnoliopsida; order Asparagales; family Amaryllidaceae; genus Allium; species Allium sativum. The sequence continues at coordinate 544,817,826 of CM060913.1, read as the reverse complement.
ATCTTGATACAGTGGTTCATCTTGTTATCTTGGTCTAGCTTACCTATCTTGTCATCATCCTTATGTTTACTTTCAGTTTATGCATGTCATGTTACCTTTACCTGTTTTTATGCTGGAAGTAGATAGGACTTACTAGTCTTTATGACTGACCCCGTTTTCTTTCGCCTCTTTGTCTTCCGTCCCCCCCGGTTTTCAGGGAGGAAATGCTGTTATTTAGTTCGGACCTCTTATGTTTGAAGGTCATCATGTATAGCTTGGTCTTCTCTTGGCTATGGCTGCTTCACCGCTTTATTTTGGGGAATAATTTATGAAAAGGTTTTATGCTTCTTTACTATTGCAAGATAGGTTTTGATGTATTCTGATGTAAAAGGCTTTAGACCTTATTTTATAAGGTAATGAAATTTGTTTTACTTCCGCTGTTTAATATATGTTCTGTCTTGTAATATTTCTATGCATGTTTACCTCGATAATGCTTCACCAGACCTAGTGCATTCCCTTTGTGAGTGACCCTAACGGAGGTGGGGTGTTACATTTGGTATCAGAGCAAAAGGTTACCAGACTGGGCAAAAGATTTTTTAAACCTTCTGAAACTATTTTCCAAACTGTTTACAAGAAGCACTTTTTCAAGAAAGGTTTTATTTTTAAAGGCTATTCCCCAAAGGCCATTAGCACTATCCTTTGTTTCCTTGATTGAATCTCTTTTCCTTTCTTTCCTCCATCTGTAGTCACAGTAGTTTGAACTGCGACTAATCCTTCCCTAGCTACCTAAGTGTTTTCCGTGCGATGGAGGTAGCTCTCGAGAGACCTGTTGCCGCGTTATAAGAAAGGATAGTAAGAACAAGGATAAAGGATATGGGCTTAAGGATAAGCAACTTGTTGGTAGGGCTCAACCCATGACGAGAGAGTATTTTTGGTATTGTAAAACGGGACGGATAGTTAAGTATTATGGAACAAGGACAAGATCATCGAGAAGGCAATTGCATACCCTCACAAGCGTACCTGAGAAGGATGGTAACCTTCTTGTTGAAGGTTTAGTTATTCTTTACTGTCATCCCGCCAAGACTTTGTTTTGATCACCACATCATTTAAGTCCGCTTCGATAGTTGAGTCTCTGCACCTTAGTACTAGCATAGTAGAGGATCCCATTTTGTCTCAAATCTTGTTGGAGAATCAGTCCATTTATTCACGACTTGTTTGGATTTGAGAATGTCTATGCCAGGAGTTGAGTTTGGAAGTAATGCTTATGTTTTGGGCCATGGATGGATTCTAGGGATGAAGTGGTTATCCAGTAAGGGGTGCCACCCTCGGTTTTGATAGGAGGGTAGTTAGATTCTTGACTAGCCTTGGTAATACCCTCGAAGTCTCGTGTAACCTTTTGGGTTCCGTCATGATTAGTTACCTAGAATCCCTTGATGCCTTTATTGGAAATTTGAAACCCGATCGAGTGGTGTTTGCCAATAAGACGGACGGTTCATTTCACTTATGCATAAGTTATAAAAATCACCCTAGTAAGTACACATGGTAACCTGGTTGGCATCTGTTTACTTTCAAGAGAAAGTTCTTCTGCGTGGAATACGTATAGTATGTAAACGAGATCCAAGATTCACTAGTGAATTTTGGAGAGCTCGCATGGAATCATGAGTACGCAGTCATGTTTGAATCAAGTATACTAGAAGAAGAATAAGTGGAAGTGGAACGAGAGGCGACAATAAAATGAGTTCCAACTCATATTATGGAAACAGGAAATAAGAAGCTACGAAATCATGAAGTTAAAATATGGTCAAAGCACAATGGAACTAAGCTCAAGGGAATGCGACTCAGTAGGATGAAGACTAGATACGCGCATGATATCTCTTTTTAAGAGTATATCCTTGATCCCTGTTTTCTGTAGAACTTACTTGTAGGCTATCTTTTATGAATATCCTCTCGGTTCTGTTTTTTATCTTAGTTCAGTTGCAAACCTCATAAGGAGTTTATCTTGTTTATCTTCTCGATCCTATCTTGAGGACCTTAGGTAGAACCCTATGGATGTAAACATGTATTTGAAACATGTTATGATTGATATGGTTGCCAGTGGTTGCTCGTGGATGATTGAGTACACATTAGACACTAGGTCGATTCAGTCACATTTCATATTGCATATGCACGAGTATTTGTACTTGTTTATAGATGAAATGTTATCATGTGGATGTTGCATATGGATGAATGGTTGTGCACACATATAGTGTTTATATGACTAGGACTATTTGCATACATGTTGGATTCATGGCACTAAACATATTTTGCATTTAGAAGATCACTCAGGCCTGATCATTTACATTAGATAAGTACATATACACACACCTTTCGCATATGATCATACAGCATTTAGAATCTTTTAAGGACAATGACTGCTCGTGGATGATGTTTTGATTAGATGGATGATGGATGGTAGGATACGTTCTTCCTAACTTGAAGATTTCGGGGACGAAATCCTTTAAGGAGGGGAGAATGTAACAACCCGTATTTTGAATAACATGTTATAACGTAAATCAAGGCAGAATTAAATGTTAAAATCTGAATCAAGGGGAACGGGCTATTCCATTGCATTCATCTCGAAAAAATACGCGAAATAGAGTCCGAGTTTTCGAAAATCGGAGTCCGTATGACCCAGTTATGGCCCGTCGAAGTTTTAAGAAAAATTCAAGTTCAAAAACAGTTCGAAATTCAAATCTGAAGCCAAACAGACTGGGCGGGAAAAATTCCCGCCCAAGCCCCAGGTCGACTGGGGTGTCGACTGGGGAGTCGACACGCCCAGGGGCAGGTCGACTGCCCAGTCGACACGGGTGTCGACCTAGCCCGAAAACCCATTTTTGGGTCTGATCGACCTGGTGCACCTGGTTGCTCATTTGGGTCTGGTCTATTGGCCTGTGACAAATTTTGAGGGTTCAGATCTATCCTAGGGTTAATATAAGGGCCTAAACTACTCCTAATCTCTATAAAAACACCCTAGGACCTAACCTAAATCACTCAAAATCAATCTAACAACAAAATGCTACCCAATTCTCTCTTGATCATGGCCTCCATCTTCAACTCCAAGAGCTTATGCATTCAAATCGGATTCAAATCAAAAGGTGCAAGCTTTCTACATCAAATCATGGAAGTAGATCAACATTGCTACGCAAATCCTATGACGATTCATGCTCCTAAGTCTCTAAGCCTCGCTAGGTAAGTTCTAGCTACTTGTAGATCTAAACGGTAGTTCTAATGTTGACATGTAATAAAATGAGATGAAGCATAAGTATGTTAGCCTATGTGAACCTAGTTTGCCCCTTTCTTGAACCCATGACTTTGGGCTATGTTTTAGTGATTAAATCATGCCATTCATGTTGTGTTTGACCAAGTTTATCATGCAAGTTTGGATCTTTACTTGTGGAATGATGGCATGAACCCTTAGAACCATTTTGACTTGTGAAACATTTTGGGTTTATGCATGTAAAGGAACCCAAAAACTCTCATGATGCTCACATGCATAAGATGATAGACCTAGGATATGATATCATGCATGCTTGAGACCAATCCTTTTATGATATCATGCATGTTAGAGGCCAATCCCTTTATGCTATCATACATGTTTTGAGGCCGATATGCAATATGCTAGTTATGTGAACACCTTTTAACTCAAACGTCACCATGTTTAACTTGTGATTCACTATTGCCATCTTATACCCTCTTTTGTCATATTTTTCCTACTATGTTGATTCGCTTTCATGTGCGTTGGGAATAAGTTTTGGGTAGTCTAGGCAAAGCTTGAAATTTGCTATGAACTTGACATGAAATTACATGTAACATGTAATGGTAATAAACGTGGGGATGACACTTAGAAAAATATGGAACATGTGAACTTGACATGAATTATACCAAGAAATGGGACAATGGGCATAAGTGAAAAACATGGACTTAATCAAGGCCTAAATTTGGCATGAACATGATACGTAGTAAAACATGAAAGTGGCCAACTCGAGGTTGGGTTGAGTTTGTAGCATAAATCTGCCCGGAACCGCCCGGCAAATCCAGTAGCTACAAACAATAGGACCCAATGTGAGTAGTTGGTCATATCGCGCTTGAAACCCGAGGTTAGACTAGGTTGTGGTGTAAAACTGCCCGGACCCGCCCGGCTTAACCAGTAACCACAACAAGGCCTAATGTGAGAGGTTGGGGTGCATTAAACTAATTAATGCCACATGATAAGGTTAAGTAACTTGATTAGACTAATGACACTTAACCGATATGACATGGACGGGTGGGTTAAGTAACTTAGATAGACTAATGACACTTAACCATACAACACGATTAGTGGAGGGGGTTAAGTTAACCAACACTTAACCAATTCGACCCAATAATTTGATGAGGTTAAGTTAACCAATACTTAACCAATCTAACAGGATAATTTAATGGGGTTAAGTAACTTATACTTAACCAATTATGCACGATGATTTAATGGGGTTAGGTTAGCCAATTTGACTCGATAATTTTGATGAGGTTATGCTAACCAATACTTAACCAATCTAACAGGATAATTTAATGGGGTTAAGTAACTTATACGTAACCAATTATACACGATGATTTAATGGGGTTAGGTTAACCAATTTGACTCGATAATTTTGACGAGGTTAAGTTAACCAAGACTTAACCAATTTGACTCGGTAACTTGATAGGGTTAAGTTAACCTACTCTTAACCAATCTAACATAGTAATTGGATAGGGTTAAGACACGAACCTCTTGAATATACTTAACCAACTCGACTCGGTAATTTGATAAGGATAATCTATATTTAACCAACTACGATAACGCGATAAGGTTAAGCCGTGAACTTCTTGATATACTTAACAAACTTGACATATGGTTTGTAGGGCTAAGTCTTGAACTTGAACACTTAGCCAATTTTGACATGCTTCTAGACGGGTTAAGTCACGAGCTTGAATGACAACGCTTAACCCATTAGATAAAACCCTAGTTCAGGGGGACTAAGTGGAAAACAGTAGTTATCAAGGATGACGGGAAAGGAAGCTAAGTGATAAACCTTAGTTAAGGATAACTAAGTAATAATTCTTAGTCAAGGAAATTGGACCAATTCATAATAGATGAGTAACCCGATTCGGTAGGTCGTCGCTTCAGCAAATACACGAGGTGGAGCAATATCTGATTTAGATAAAGGCTCCAACGAACTGGGTGACGAAGCGGTAGCTTCGGGGAACGTGAGGATACTCTTGGTATCCCTCTGTGAGGTGGCAGATGATCCTCCTGGGCTCACAGAGGTTAAGGTCTGCAGTAGAAGAGCCAAGGGTATGCCTTGGTTGCTGTGCGAGCAACCTAAAGACTGGGGTGGATTAGCGTGGGGTCGGCGATATTTTTACGATAGCCCTAGATAGCACATCGTCGGCCACCTACCATCTTTAGTCAATCGTGTACGTACGGAAAGGCAGAGAACACCCAACAGACCATACTTGCTATCTAGTTATGGGTGAGGTAGGCCATTTGGGAGTGGGGCATTGATGGCCATATTGTAGTTCTCATACATGATTTTTCTTGTTTTGCCTTTCAGTAGTTGAGGGAGGGGTCACGTGGGACCATAACCACCGGTAGAAAAACAGACCTTAATATCTGCATCGGCAGATAACCTAAAGCTCCCGACCGAGTCCTGTATTCTGTCACGGAACTCGGATGGCACATTGAGATACATGTGCACCTAGACATGGAAAAACGATTCACGATACATACGTGGGAAAATGGGCGTGGTTGACGGGTACATAATCCCTAGTGGCCCTAGGTGGTTTGAACCCAAACCGAGATACGAAAACGTTCATTAGGTAGCATAATCCCCAGTGGTCCTGGGTGGCATAAACCTTAGTTGAACACGCGATAGTTCTTGATAAGAAAACATAGTTAGATAAAAGATGACAGTCCAAATGATTTCAAGGATCAAATGGTACTATGTTGAAGTAGTAAGGAAGCCCGCACGAGGTACGGCAAAGGACTGAACTTATACATGGAAAGAAACGCACGAGTTGAGAAAACCTATATATGCGATATATTAGGTCGACGTGGACCATTTCATGACATTGGGCAAGGGACATTTTATAGTTAACACGTAACACGGGTTGGGATACTAGTACGGGAGGTGCAAAGCAAATATACATGATAGATACCTCGGGATTTTATACTTGATAGAAACCTGACAATGTGATACCTTAGTTTATCTTGATACAGTGGTTCATCCTGTTATCTTGGTCTAGCTTATCTATCTTGTCATCATCCTTATGTTTACTTTCAGTTTATGCATGTCATGTTACCTTTACTTGTTTTTATGCTGGAAGTAGATAGGACTTACCAGTCTTTATGACTGACCCCGTTTTCTTTCGCCTCTTTGTCTTCCGTCCCCCCCCCCCCCCAGGTTTTCAGGGAGGAAATGCTGTTGTTTAGTTCGGACCTCTTATGCTTGAAGGTCATCATGTATAGCTTGGTCTTCTCTTGGCTATGGCTGCTTCACCGCTTTATTTTGGGGAATAATTTATGAAAAGGTTTTATGCTTCTTTACTATTGCAAGACAGGTTTTGATGTATTCTGATGTAAAAGGCTTTAGACCTTATTTTATAAGGTAATGAAATTTGTTTTACTTCCGCTGTTCCATATATGTTCTGTCTTGTAATATTTCTGTGCATGTTTACCTCGATAATGCTTCACCAAATCTAGTGCATTCCCTTTGTGAGTGACCCTAGCGGAGGTGGGGTGTTACAACCTACATTCTTTGAAGATTATCAAGTGCCATTAGAAGACATTCAGACTCAACAATCGTTTCGTGAGCCTCCTAACCAACCACGGGGTGCAGGTTCTTCATCTAAACCTCATTTTGGCAGAAGAGGAAGAACTGAAACTTCTCCGAAGGTGGAAGAAATTGTTGATATGATACACTCTAGGCAATTGAGCAAGAAATCTCGTTCTGACTCCGATAGTCCGAATTCACATCTATATACAAATGCTAGTAATTCTCCCTCGCCTAACGCAAGCCCACATTGTACTAAAATTCTGATGGTGAAGCATGCAATAGACCGTGAAAGAACATTTGATGGTATTGACATGACCCACACAACATCAATTCTTACAGCTAAAGAAAATAAAGATACGTTCATGGTTCTTCCTGATGACGAAGCATGCAACTGGTTGCGTTTTGAAATCGAGGTGCGCAAGCAAGCACTACGATACAGACAGTTTGAGATAACTTCCCCCCAGTATGCACCTCAGTATGCACCCTAGTATCCACCCTAGTATCCACCTTGGTATCCACCACATTAGTCTGTTTTATGTATTTTGTATCTTTGTAATTTGTATCCCACGCGTCTGTATTATGTAATTTTAATTCTGCAATTTGTATTCTGCAATTACCTCATTTGTTCTATTCTATTCAACAATAAACACACACAAACACAAACAATTAAAAATAATATATACAAAAACAATAAAATAATAAATAAGCCCCTTCCAATATGCCCCTTTCATAAAAAAAGGCATTCCCCATTTGCGAAAATTCCCCTTCAAATAACCCTTCCCGTACAAAATCAAACGGACCCTAATAATATTATTCCAAGTATGAAATGGACGTACAAGTTGGATTGCTTTTGAAGTTATTTTATTTTTTCCTGAATTTTGCTATTACTGAAAATGGGAAAACTTTAACTAACTATTATGATAGGTAAGTATAATCCTTTCTCAATGCAAACCGAAGATTGAGCAAAGCATTTTACTAAGTTTTGAGTAATGTCGTTTGCTAAAATATTAAATTCGAAATAAAACTAAAAAAAATATTGAGCAATGCATTTTACTAAGTCTTGAAAAAACCTCGTCATGGAATGACATAACCTAGAAAAGAAAGAAAAACGAAAAAATAAACAATATTTATTGAATTATATGTCACTTGAAGTTTTTTCCTGTTCAGTCTAGAACTTTTTTTGAAATTAATACCAAGTTAATTCTTTAATTGAACTGCAAGCTAGCTATTGCAACTATAAATGCATTGACTGCATCAGGGCCTGCTCCAACATTTTGGATGCCTTAGGCAAAATACAAATTTGTTGCTTCTAGAAAAAAACTGTCAACATACTCGCTACACAAGCAAGCAACAACAAATTATCAACAAAGCAATATATGTACTCACCTGGATATCCATGAAAGGAAGAATGCATATACTGATATACCATGACATGTCTATCAAAGCACTTCAAACAAAAGGATTTAATGACCAAAATCATTGCTGCATGCAAGTTGTGTTCTTAATTGACGTGATTATACAATTTTTTGTGGCATACAGAGATGAACATACCTATAAAATGGTACACAACAGAAGTAACATCGTTGTTCGGTAAGAAATCGCATCCTTAGCCTTCCCCCCCTTCGTTTCTGTTATGAAAATTGAAAGTATAATCATTATGCAACTGAAAAGCTGCAAATATTATAATACAATATGTGGCTTCAGAAATGATCAGCAAAACAGTTGCATAACATGAAAAGGAAATATTGTAACTTGTAAGCATCATATTATCACATAACAAAATGCACAAAATATATTATATAAAACCAAAAGCAATGACAAATAGCATACACTATATTTTTACATACATATCAAAACGTACAAAATACATGATATAAAACCAAAAGTGTAAACCTGTCATCATATCTTTAACACTAACACTATTCAACGAAAAACAACTTCTTCTTGCATTTTTAGAAGCAAACTCTTCAATTATGTCATCATATTTCAATGTATCCAAATATTCATTTTCAATGGAAATCATAGCTAACCCACTTAGTCGTTCTTGTGTCATAGGTTTGAAGATAATTTTTTATCAACTTCAAGTTCGAAAAACTTCTTTCCGCTGAAGCCACCGTAACCGAAACTGTCAATATAATTCGATATGCAACCCATACATTTAAAAATCCACTCACATCACGATAAGATCTTATGAAATCAAGAATGTCACTTGATTTTGTTACTTTTAATGGCATTATTCTTCTCAATTGTGTAAGTTCAAGAAATAATCCTTTTCCACAAATATCACTTTCTTGATCGTGTTTTAAAAACATTTCTAATGCCATACATTGCTCCTTTAATATATTATCTTCAATGGTTTTGAATTTCGCATTAAAAAGAAATCCAAAAATTCCTTCATAAAGTACGAGTTGTTCAAAACGATCATCAAGTGAAGCAAGAGCTTGATCAATTATATGAAGAAAGTAAGTAATCCTAAAATTATCTTCTGCAGATTGAGTTTCATTAACATCAACATCTACTTCATCATCAAAGTGCCTCTTTCGATGAACAACCCTTTTCTTTGCAAATTTAGGTTCAATGCCAACCTCTTTTGCAAGTTCTTTTGCTTCATCTATCATGCTTTCAAATCCATTTTGTCTAAAATTCTCGAAAAAAGCAATAAGTTCTCTTACTTTTAGAATGGCAAACTCAATACCCACATCCTCTTGTTGAAGCATTTTGCTAACTCAGTTAATATTATTCAATATAGTGTACCAAATACATAGGCTAATCAAGAACTCAAAGTCTTCTAAAGCATTTTGACATAAACACTTAGCTTCTACCATCACGGTATCATCTTTAGAAAAATTATTTCCAATATCAATTAATGCATCTCTTAGATCCGATGGTTGAGTTCTTATTGCCTTTACACTTTCTATATGACTTTCCCAATGGGTTGCCGATAATGGTTTTGGATACAATCCATTTACGTATTTCCTAAGAGTTTCCCATCGATGTGTCGAACCGGAGAACAAAGTATAAATTTTTTGAACATACGAAAAGAAACTTCTAGCTTTCATGCATGATTTTGCCATATCACACAAAGCAAGATTTAAGCTATGACATCCACATGGAATATACAACGCTCAAGGATTTATATCAAGGGGTCTTTTTTATACACCTTGGTGTTTACCTACATTAAATACAACGCTCTAGGATTTATATCAAGGAGTCTCATTATTCTCAACATTTTCATCATTGTCTTCGTTATCATCGCTTGCTTCATTAATCCAACTTGAAGTTGTACATTGAGATTGTTTTGTTTTTGCTTCAAACATCTTAGAAATTGAACCAATGAGGGATTTTGCTAGTTCGTCTTTCTTTTGTTTTACTCTTTTATTGTAAGCTCCAGAGTTTTGTTTTCGAACTCTAATTCGATTTTTATCATCTTCGTTCTTTGTCATATTTCCTAAACATTTGATACTCAATGTGATATTCAAATAAAATAATTTATAAACAATTGATTCAAACTTTGTTCACCTATATGGAATTAGAATGTTCAGTAGTAATGGGTGCAAAGTTTCATCTATTAGTGAAGAGCTAATGTAAAAATAGGTTCCTATAGCAAGTCAATATCAAACAAAAGCTTATCACTAATTATATTCACGGGTAATGCTGAAACCCCCAGAGAGACCGGTATTAAAACATCCAGCAGAAGTCCTCCAATCAGAATTGAAAATGCAACCCAGAGAGGGCTAATGCAACCTATAGAATAGAAATAATCGGTCAACAAAGAGCAATTTGAACTGCACAAAACAATAAGAAACATGAAGATTTCCTCAAGATAGATAAATGATTATTTTTTAAACTATAATTCAATTTTACATCTTTGAGATCATTATACCCTTACACGACCTCCTCGTCCCAAACTAATCCGACCACCATTAGTTGAGTCCACCCTCCATACCCAGTAATTTGTCTGTTCCAATATTGGGAAACAGATATTAAACAGGTGCAATCAAAATTGTTTGTTGGTTGCCATCTCAATACAGTTAGAATACAAAATTTTGCATCATTAATTGACAAACAGTGAAAATGAAATGGGGAAGCTAGGTTTTGGCTTGCCTAGAGAAGAATTATGAGATGATACACAAGATTAGTACAGAAATTACAACTGCAATCAAAATTACCTGAATGAGGAAAAGAGAGAACTAGGTTTTGGCTTTTGAAGGAAACGAGATCGAGATGAGATTTCTGGAGAATGCGGATTGCGGAGCAGCGGTAATTCTTGGATTGGAGAAGGTGGAAATTCTTGGATTGGAGAAAGCAGAAATTCTTATGGAGATATTTGCGTTCTGGTTTTTTTCTCTTTGAAATAGGGTGTGGGGGTTTGCTGGACCGGGGGGGGGGGGGGTGGGGGTGGGTTGGGTTGCTCTAGGCTATGGGCTATTTGGACTAGCCCAATAGCCGGCTATGGACTGCATCATACTATATTTGAAGTATACTAGCCTTTAGCTGGTTATTTATACCCACATGTTAACGCTAACTTTCCCTAGATATTGCAGTTGATGTATTAAGCTCATATAAAAATGAAAATACTACGTTCATTGAGTCCAAGGGAGTATAAATTCTAAACTAACTCCCTGCCAATAGCTGTGAATTGCATATAAGTCAAAATAGTGGAAAAGTATCATTAACGACGGCGAAACAAAGTCCTCCTTCCTTGCACGCATTTGAGCTGGCACTACAAGAAAACATTGATTTAGCGTCAAATATTTAAAAGCGGAAATTTCCGTCGCTAATTTGCGACGGATTTCCATGTGATCCGCAAGGGATAGTTTTTTTGTTTTTTCAACTATTTTTCTTTTATTTAATACCGTCGTCTTCTGTCATCCCTCACTAAACCATTGCAAATTGCGTTAACTTACCGACAGAATTTTTTTGCTGCTACTTTCCGCTGTAAATTTAGACGGAATACCGACGAATATTTCCCGCAAGTTAGTAATCCAAAGGATTGTGCATTGGACTATTTTGATACGTTAGATTATACCCCAACACATCTAATTTTTTTTTTCATTAGTTTTGCTTAAAAACTTTTACGGCATTCATCCGTTGTCTTCTAAATTACTTCCGCCCCAAAATTTTCGTGAAAAACCTAACGGGGAAGGCGATTAAACTTGGAGTCGAAAGATCGATAATGTCAAATCCAAGTTTGATTCTTACCCATCCTTTTAATCTGGACCCTAATACTAAATTAATGATGACAACCACAATAATCTAGGTAGCCTCGGTAGTTTTGAAGCAGTTGTGGAAGAACATGATTGGTCACCTGAATAACGGGGACGTTGATAGTGAATCCGGCTTTCTATCTTCCGAGCCCTCGAATTCAATCCCCTGCGTTGGCGTAGGCGATAAAGTAAGTGATTTTTGGATTCATTTCTATTTGTATGGTATAAATTGTTAGTTTTTAAATTTAGGATCATGTTTTTGTTAACCATAACAAAGTTAGTTTTGGAGATTTTGGCTCAAAGTATGGATACCTTAATTTCAGATTAACATAATTATATATGACCCAAATCCACATCTATAGTAAAAACGACAAGTTACTTCATCAACCCCTTTATCTGTTTTATTTATAACATCATGATCATATGCATTTACTTGCTGGTTTTTGTACTAAGGATGTCCCCTTTTCCAATCTGCCTTTCGCTTTCCCATAAAAAAATGTGTCTGCTATTTAGTCACATACAAATCATAATATCTTTATTCAAGCATTTTAAGTAAAAATGTTGGAATGAAATTTTGAATCTAAGTTAAAATAAGTTGAAGATGTTTGCCTACCATGAGTAAGGGATGTATGGAAAATGTAGATAATTGGACTATGAAGAACTTGAACTACTCGCATTTCCTTTGTATGTATATGAAAACAAAAGGTTATTTTAGCCATTAGCTTGGTCAAAATTACAAGAAGAATTTCTTAATGCTGTAAACAACAAATAATTGCTTCCCAAATTTTAACTTCAAACCTACTATTGCAAACTCTTATAAAGAGTTCTCAAACCCTGTAATATGAGTAAATTACTAATAAGGTTTAACTGTGCTAAAAGCAGAATTTATAACAAATAATATTTATTCTTGAAGCTGAAAGGCTTCTTTATCATTTTCGTAATAAGGGTTTAATTTTGATAAGCATTTGTATTTGTAAGTGGATATTGGTTGTTATAATTATACCATGGGTCCATGCTTATCGAACTTCCTATGCTTATTAGGTTGCAAAAACACTACAAAATAATCACCATCCAGTAACGTTTTGTTGGAAACAAAAGCATCCTACCTTATAGTTTACCAGATTTGATCACTCAAATACTTATTGACTTAATGTATTTTTATTTCTTATATAAAAATGATCCTGTTTTGAACTTCCAACCTGAATCATCAAACATTACCATATTCGACAATCATAGGTAAGAGAACTATCCAAATATTTCATTGATAATTATGTGATTATATGGAGTTTCTGTCTATATGGTTCATCGGTATGCTTGTATGAAAACCATCATGAAGTGTGGAATCTTGAACAATAAACCAGCAAGAACGTATTGTTGACGAATAATACTGTGTTGCATTTAAAAGCATGGAGCATTTCTGCAAAGGATCTACTATAGTAAAACAACCAATCAACAAAAGATCTTATCTGTATATGTGTATTTGAGTGTGTAAATTTAATTACATCTTAGGTTTTTCTTGATTAAAAGATAGTAGACTAATATTAGTTAAATCATTTTTTTTCCTCAAATAAAATACAGTCAACTTCATCTATAAAAATTACAATCCTAACATTAGAAGCGAATCATTTTTTATTCAACACCATGCAGCTTGTTGTACAATAACATCATTATCAACTGTTCTTTTTTTGTAAAGAGCGATCATCCTTAGGTGGATTCATGTAGGTACTCAATTTTTTATTTCATCAGTAAGTACACTGCGAGAAACAATGAAATATTTTCATTCTATTTATTAAAGAACTATCTTTCCCGCTGTCTAGAAAATAAATGTCTACATCATGTTACATATATATGGTACAAAAGATATGTATGCTTTTATTAATCTGGCATTTGTTATCACTCTAAACATTTGCCAAAAGTAGGCTTGCATAGTCCGGATAAATTATTGGATGGCACACAGTAGTATGAAAAAATGACTATTGAACAAAGTAGTAAAAAAAATGAAACAACCATGATCTGATTTCTAACCACCTGTTATAAAAATCCTTTCACAAATAACCATTCTCCACCATTGCTTGCACAATGTCAATGTTTTTTGTATTATCTCCTGCTCCTAATTACCAAGTTAATGCCCGTCCTTTCTATAAATTTAGCAAGTGAAGACAGTTAAGCAAAAAACTACTGATAAAGAAAGAGAGAAAAACAAAGAACAAACAATAAATAAAGATACGAGGAATGTATAATATGGGAACAAAGTATCTCATGTTGATCTCAAACATAACATCCTAGTGTATAACATTACGTGTAAACATGTAATAGCTAGTTAGAATAGGGCTGTCAGCGAATACTTTCGCATTAGGAGACTGTCATATCCACACCCGCATTCGAAATTATTTTTGAATATCAGATATCTGCATTCGCGGATACATATCGGATGATTATCCACTCCGCCAACAATCGATAAACCAATGAACACAAATAAATTTTTTTAGCTTAGTATTAAGCTTTTTCAACCCAATTGATTACTAAAGTGCTAAAAATAAATAAATATGACGATAATATATAATTTTGAGCAATTATCATGCGTTTAGTAGATTTTCAACTTTATTGAATAATAAATTAGTATATTTAATTATGTTAAAATGCACATAATTTAAGCTATAGTCGTAAAAAAAAGGATGGATAATTTCGGATGCGGGTATGCCTATATCCGCATCCGCATTCATTTTTACGGATACCGGATACTTGTTTGCTTTTTCTGATTCGGATGAGGACAGATTTTGGATTTTTGGGTATCCATTGATAGTCCTATGTTAGAGTAAGAATGCAACAGTTATTGGTTAATAGTCCCCTTCCAACTCAAATTTGGGTCAAGATGTTGATTAAATGATTATAATCTTCAAAATGGTTTGAACCATGTCCCATTTTACCAGTATCCCCTATGTCCTACGTACGTTATAAGCGCCACAACAACCTCGACATATGACTCAATTTTTGTCGTATGGCTTTTGTTCTTCATCTTTTTGGGTGTCTTTTTTTCACTAATTTGCTATCTATTTATTGAGTTGGAGATGATGGTTAATATAATGTCTATCTTATTTTCTATGGCACATTGACTATCACTGTTGATAACCAATGTCTTTAATCAAAATATGTAGCCATTATGTTTCACATAAACACCTTGAAAACATTTCCGTTACATGAAGGCTCTTAATATTTGCAAACTGATCATTATACTTTTAGTTGCTTTGCGGGTAAAACTCTAAAGTTATTTGATATTATCTCCAAAATCATGTCTCATGTGTCTTCAATATACGACTCTTAGAACAATTAGTTTGAGTTCATTTAGGCCACAATATGGACAACTTTATTGCGGGTTTATAATTTATACTACTAACAAAGTTCATTAACATGTTGTCGTCATGTTCTCGAGTCAATCAAAATTGATATATGGTTAATTTTCTATTTGGGTATGTTCGAATCACGTCTGGTGCAATCGTGATGAACCAATTGCAAGCATGAAATTTAAGTAATTCAAGCTGTGATTAAAAAAAAAAAAAAAAAAAAAAAAATCTATAATGACATCTCAGTGTTTTTCCATCAATCCTGGATGTTAGAAAAAATCACCTGCAGTTTGTTGAATGTAACATTCACTATATATATGATCACACGCAAAACATTACACTATGACATGCACAAATATGTTTTAGTTGTCTACTTAGCTGATATATTTTGATCATTCAAACTGGAAAAATGACAAATTTACAAGTTAAGATCGTTACGTTGTGCATGCAGAGAATATACATAGAATTATAATTTATAAATGTATCATTTTAATGCAAGATTATAGGATTAGATAGGGGCTATTGATTTTTTAAGGGTATCAACCAGTTAAATATATTAACATATTTAGTTTGTAAGATTCATTAACTCTTTCGGTACACTATTATGGACAACTTTATTACTGTTTTATAATTTATATTACTAACAAAGTTCATTAACATGTTGTCATCATGTTCTCAAGTCAATCAAAATTGATACATGGTTAATTTTCTCTTTGGATATGTTCGAATCACGTCTGGTGCAATTGTGATGAACCAACTGCAAGCAGGAAATTTCTGTAATTCAAGCTGTGATTAAAAAAAAAACCTATAATGACATCTCAGTGAATTTTTCCATCAATGCTGGATGTTAGAAAAAATCACATGCAATTTGTTGAATGTAACATTCACTATATATATGATCACACGCAAAACATTACACTATGACATGCACAAATATATTTTAGTCGTCTACTTAGCTGATATATTTTAATCATTTAAACTGGAAAAATGACAAATTTACAAGTTAAGATCGTTACATTGTGCATGCAGAGAATATACATAGGATTATAATTTATAAATGTAACATTTTAGTGCAAGATTATAGGACTAGATAGGGGCTATTGATTTTTTAAGGACATCAACCAGTTAAATATATTAACATATTTAGTTTGTACGATTCATTAACTCTTTCGGTACACTATTATGGACAACTTTATTACCGTTTTATAATTTATACTACTAACAAAGTTCATTAACATGTTGTCATCATGTTCTCAAGTCAATCAAAATTGATACATGGTTAATTTTCTCTTTAGATATGTTCGAATCACGTCTGGTGCAATCGTGATGAACCAATTGCAAGCAGGAAATTTCTGTAATTCAAGTTGTGATTAAAAAAAACCTATAATGACATCTCAGTGAATTTTTCCATCAATGCTGGATGTTAGAAAAAATCATATGCAATTTGTTGAATGTTACATTCACTATGTATATGATCACACGCAAAACATTACACTATGACATGCACAAATATATTTTAGTTGTCTACTTAGCTAATATATTTAAATCATTTAAACTGGAAAAATAACAAATTTACAAGTTAAGATCGTTACATTGTGCATGCAGAGAATATACATAGGATTATAATTTATAAATGTAACATTTTAATGCAAGAGTATAGGATTAGATAGGGGCTATTGATTTTTTAAGGACATCAACCAGTTAAGTATATTAACATATTTAGTTTGTAAGATTCATTAACTCTTTTGGTACACTAATATATACAAACTGTAATATCCTCTTGACTTATTTGAAAATTGGTATAAATTTACTGACATATTTGTAACAACAAAACAAATTTGTGCAAAATTTCTTGCATGCCATGCACCAATCATGAATATGGTAACACAAAATTGCTTAGACTGGAAAATTGGTGTAATCTGATAATTTCTTGCATGGCATGCAACAATCATATACATATACATATACATATACATACATACATACACACACACACACACACACACACATATATATATATATAATAGGTTATGTTTCCTATTTTTTGTTCCTTGTGTATACATTTTTTATGGATTTGGCTTGACATTGATTTTTTTTATTGTTGTTACGGCTATACCTTTTACACTAAATATTTGATAGCTAATATTAAAGCTTCATACCCCAAAGTGTACAACAAATCAATTTTATTTTGCTCACCTGCTGTACTAAAATGTAAGATTCAACGTTTGTTGGATTAGTTTTTGTCTGATGATCTATACCAAAAGCTAAATGACTTTGGTCCATCTCTGCTTGATCAATCCATTAATATCTCTGCGATTTTTTTTAATGCATGTCCGAATGAAAGGATTTACCTCTTCTGGATCAATGCTAATGGAATATACTCTGAACCAAGTTACTCTTATTTGGATCCGTTCAGACAGCAAATGGTTATCCTAAATAAAGGATTCTTTGCTAACTAATCCAATCCCAACTATTAGAGATTAATATTTTTTTCATGTGTTGTTTCTGAATATCTATTTATACGAATTATTAGAATCAAAGGATTCGGAACCATCAATGAATTGAAATTAGTCTTGTGATGTATTTCCAGTTGATGGAAATCGCTTAGTTTTTTAATCACTCTATAGAGTCTATATAGTACAAAAAGATTTTAAATCCCTGTGATATGTTTGTTGTATAATAAATTTCACAAAATTTAACCACAACGCATTGACAAATCCATGGGTATATAAATTTTATGAATTAAAGGCTAAATCTCAATTATTATTATTATTTACATACAAAACAATTTCATTGAATTTTCCGTTGCTTGAGGTTTGGATTGCAAAGCTTCACAATTTTACAGTGGCAATTTTGTTTTTTGTTCATGCTAAGTATTTCTAAATTTCGTCTTGCTACTCATTTTTGGCATACAATTGCATGGTTCATATAGTAGTGAAACCAAAATCATATTACGAAACTCTTTGTTACTTTCCTTTCTGATATACTTTTGAAGTTAGATGGAGAATATTATGTCTTCATGTCACTACCTGTCCTATGGCTTAAATTTATTTGTTGATACACTGTTGACGTTCCAAACTGCAAATTTTGATTTACTGCTAATTGAAGTGATTTGTATGTCCAATTACTGCTCCTATGGCTTAAATTTTGTCAAGTCCGCAGCATTGGTTTTCACATTTTCACATGTCCTATATTTAGTTTTATCTTTGTTACATTGGAAAATTGTTTTAGTCATGCACTATTAATGTTTAACTTATCACGCATGCTTTAATAAATTCATGGACCTTCCCCCGTTGATTTAAATTTGTATGTATCTCTCCTTGTTGGCTTTGCTTTCCTTGTTTGGTATTGTATGCACTTGCCATTTTCATAGATTTAGTTTATCACCTAAGCAAACAAATTAAGTTAAACCTGTTTTGTTTTGCTTCATTATGAGTTTGTATATCTTTAATAATTCCAGGTGATTTCATCAAAGTTAGAGCTTGAGAATAGCTAGTTGAAATGTTCAGCAATGTCTTTGGTTTTAATCCATAATATTTTATTATATAATATTTGCATCTTTTTGACAGTTACATAAAGTTCCCATCTTTCTTAATTGTTGTTTATATTTTTGATATCATGAATACAAGTACAGCTTTATTTAAAAACGGATGATACAAAAGCAAAAAAGATGCATGCAAGCAAGTTCAGAGCACCTGCTTCAGCTGAGAAAAGCGGTCAAAGTTCAGGAAGAGGTACTGGTCATGGAAATTTCGATCGATAAAGTCAAAGACAAGATGCAACTCCACCTAGATGGATCCACTTGGCTAATGGTTTGCTTCATTTTCTCTATCAGGTTTTATCTTTTTCATGCTTCATTTTTGGATTTTAGATAATCATTGTTTCTTATTAGGCTTCATTATTGCGTTTTGTACTTACTACATGAATATAATGTATACTTGCATATAATGCATACTTCATGCCAGTGACTAGTGTATATAATGTATATTTGCTCATAGCGCATGCTGCAGATGATATAGTGTATAGTTTGGGTGCAACATTCTATTTTTTATTTTATTTTTCTTTCGAAATTTTGTATTTGGGCTTGGACTTATAGCCTCGTCTCATGTACCAATGGTTACAATGTTTCGAATAGTATCGAGACCTAATTTTAAAGTTGAAGATATAGAAATTGATAGCTGATATGCTGATGAACATGAGGACATAAAATTGGGATAGAGGTGGTGAATTCGTATAATTGGGTTATTAAGCATTCACCTTCTGCATGATTCAGTCCAAATCTTGCCGCTCCACAGATACATGATATTTCCAATAGCTTTTAAAATGGGTATCCACTGTAGTCTAAAATCTGAATCATTGTAGAATCAGTGCGTCTTCTTTAGGGGGTTGTGGGGGGTTTGGTGTGTCGTCAAGATCTCAATGCACATAACTGATATACAATAAAAGCATGCGATCCAGGTTTTGATGCTATGCTTACAAGATGGTGAGCAGAATCACAACAAAGCCAGGAGGAAAACTGGAAATGGGCGAGGTTAGGTTATGAAACCATCAATGCTGACTTATTTCATTTTTTTACAGTGGAATCCACCTGGGATGGGAACATTAACTAACACAATGCATAGTTGGATCATTACCTAAACAAGAATCGAAAGCACTGATGTTTTAGAAAGCTGTTTCTTCACAAAGCTTGAAAACTGAGTTGCAGCAAGTAGAAACTCAGTTTTGAAAACTTAGTTGCAGCAACTCAGCACTGAGAACAACTCAGTTTTGAAAACTGGGTTGCTGCAAAACCGAGTTGCTGCAACTCAGCGTTAACACTGAGTTGCAACTCGAAACAACGATCAACCAATAAAATAGAGTTCATATACTTTTGTCTCTACTATTTTTATAAACACGCAATCATCTGACAGTACTTCCATAACAATTAGTAGCCTGTAGATTCACTATAGTTTCACGAAATCAAGCAAGTTAATTAAAGATCTGCTTGAGATTACAAAAGTATGGTAAATCACTTTTTTCCTCACTGAAATGGAAGTTTATCTTATTTTATTTTTTCTTGACAGAAAAGGAAGTTACGCTAGTTTCTCAAATTTGAGTTTGCTTGTAACCAGAGTTGTTGAATTTTGACATCTGACAGGAAGATATGAGTAATATTTACATTATCATCCGTGTTTAATTCTTTTTTGTAGTTTTGGGTACCTATTTGGGAAGTTAATGCTTTCTTTATTTACTGGGCCGAGAGCATATGTGCTTTTGTGTAATCATCTACATATGTCCTAAGTAAGCGTTTTTTATTAGTTTGTTTTGATTGTATCAATGTGATATTCTTATTTGGTGATTTGGATATTGTGACATCTTGGTAACTTGGATTATAGATTGTATTTTGGAATTATTTATGAATGCTAGCTAGCAGTTATAATGATAAATGTGTTTGTTATGTATAGCTGACTACTTATAGTTCCAAGATCAAGGAGCAAATTGGAGGACAAGGATTCAAGCCCTGTCAGGATAGATCCATGCAGAAAATGAGAAGATTTTTTTCTATATATGTGCAGAGGTTTTCTCTCTCTCTCTCTCTCTCTCTCTCTTTTTTCTTTTTTTTTTTTGAACTTCAGACATTATGATGCATGGATCCATCAACTATGTAAACATATTTTTTGTTTAGATTTTTGATTATGTGACATTAGTTTTAAGTTGTATCGGATAATGTTATGAAAATTATTATACCAGTTTTTATTGCTATATAACGTTCTGTGACATTAATTTTTCTAGTTGGTATATATGTTTCATTGCACGATGAGTATTGAATGTTGAGTATTTTTGAAATGAATGTATTTGATGTCTAGATTGATGGTTAGAAATGCCGCAAAATGTTTGCTATATATTTCCGTCGGTAATCCGTCGTTATATAGCTAGGTTTTACCGACGGATAATTGGAATGTAAAATATTTGCTATATATTTCCGTTGGTAATCCCTCGTTAAATAGCGTGCATTTAGCGATGGAAAAATATTTATTGATTTTATTACGTTATATATATATCCGTCGGTGAAATATTGTAAAATGAAATGATAATATATCAAAAAACGACGGTGAAGTAACGGAGAATCGACGTTAATTTTCATCGTAAAATTGTGTCTAAAATACCGACGTATTTTTTAGCGATAGTCGTATTCTGCTGCAAATCCGTCGCTAACAGGCCTTTAGCGAGGGTTTAGCGATGGATTTTTCGGCTGCAAAATCAGTGTTTTCTTGTAGTGTGGCATACAACTCCTATATAACAAAAGAAATCCCCTTTGTTACGTGCCTACCAACTCATATTTATACTCAATTTCTTCAGTTTATTTCATAATGTGATACTATTAATTCCAACCCGTCATTCCTCCTTAACAACATGCGAGACAATCTTAACAGTAATTCCTGTTGTTATATGGGAGTTGTGTGTCAGCTCATATGCATGCAAGAAAGGAGGGCTTTGTTCTGACCGTTGTTACATAACAGTGGTATCAGAGTTGAAGGTTACAGACTGGGCCATATGGACAAGGCAGTGCTCTCAAAAGATACTCGTAGTATGCGAGTCAAGTGGGAGACTGTTAGGATTGCCTCGCATGTTGTTAAGAAGGAATGATGGTTTGGATACAATAGTCCCACATCACGGAATATATTGAAGGAATTGTGTATAAATATGAGCTGATAGATACGTAACATCAGGGATTCCTTTTGTTATATGGGAGTTGTGTGTCAGCTCATATGCGTGTAAGGAAAGGGGGGGGGGGGGGGGGGCTTTGTTCCGACCGTCGTTACTTGAGACCATCTTTTCCTTTACAACAGAGATGCATAAAGGGAATCCGAGATCATCGCCACCTTTGCATTACAGACTTCAATGATGTACAGCTAGAGCTAACAAATGCAGCAGTCTATACTACCAGTAAACTATGACTACATTATTATGAAATGAATCTGTGGAATTTTTAAAAGAGAATAGGGCGTGCCTCCATGTATATATTATAGTAGTAATGTATTCTCCGTAACTTTGAACAACTCTAACCTGGTATACTTTCCACAAATATTAGTATAATGTCCAAACAGTTATTATTATGGCCCACCTCAAAAATATCTGGCTGGTTATATATTTATTACCATTTCAATTGGATATATCCATTTATAATTGCATTCTAATCCAAAATCCACATTTATTTTACTATAAAAATCTTAGGGTCCGTTGATTTTGAACGGGAAGGGGTATTTGGAAGGGTTATTTGAACTGGAACTGTTGCGAACGGGGAATGATATACATATATATATATATATATATATATATATATATATATATATATACACACACATATATATATATATTTTACGAAAGGGGTAGCGGTATTATTTTATTGTTTTTTATATATTATTTTTAATTGTTTGTGTTTTTTGTTGAACAGAATAGTTGAATGCAGAATCCAAATTGCAAAATAAAAATTGCAGAATTTAAAATGCTAATATAAAGTACAATTAATTTGGAAAGGAACGTTTATTCATTACACTGTTCAGTATTTAAAATGCAAATATTAAATTATGTTTACCATACTGCCAATTTTGTGTCCAATAAAATTTGAACATGTTTTTCCTGGTTCTCTCCTGCATGCTTTTTCGGCTTTCTGATCTATTTTCGATGCTAATAATTTAATCAAATTGCATTACACTGTCATTACGAACCATGTAATCACTACCATTTTTTGTTCCCAAACAGAAAAGATTTAAGGGAATGTGTACGCTAGCACTCAGAGTCCTTATTCGAACAAAAACCAAAAGGTATTAATACAATACGGCAGAGTCCTTATTCCAACAAAAGCATTTATTTTTGCTGACGCCAAACTCCTTATTATTTTGTAAGTATTAATACTTTGTAAGTTACAATACACGAGACTCCTTATTCCAACAAAAGCGTTAATTTTGCTTCCGCATCGGATGCATCCGACGCGTCCGACGTGAAAGCTACCTTTTGAACCGTTCGTTTGGAAGGGAAAAATGTGTGGGGTCCACCTTGGACGCGTCCGACGCAGACGCAAACATTAACTGTCCAGTTTAGAAATCAATCGGTACCTTATTCTTATCGTTTTCTTCACACATAAAGCCTTTACATGGCAGATCTAGATGTTCATAGGCATGTATATTATTATTGCTTTTAGTTGTCTGAGCAGGTTGGGGAGTTGGTTCTCATTTTTGTTTTATTCAATCATCTTTTGTTCAACTTTCTTAATTACTGAGTAACTAACTAAACAATGGAGTGCTTTATTTAAGCACTCAAATTTAAATTCTTTATAGTATTAGCTTTATTGTGTGGTAGATTTTCTTTACTGCCTATGCCTCTTGATGGATGCATATGTGGTTAAGCATTCACATATTTCCATTCTTATTGAATCTACTGTGCCTTTGTTATTCGCTTATCACCTAACTGCTATAAACTTGCGCTACAACTAAATATAAATTTGCGCTACAGCTAAATATATCACTCAATAATAAATCAACAAAAGTAATTCCGATTTCAATTCAAATCTCCATTATATCATTTCAAATGTTGTGAAGTAACTAAGGACATATTTTATTTGGTTAATAATAAAGTTATCCTAAAGCAATTTTTCCTGGGAAAATGACAAGAAACAGAGACTTTTTCTCTTTGCAGATGTGTTCTAGTCAATGTTTCAATTGAGTATTTGACCCATGCTTTTTTATTGATCCGGTCTTTCTCGTGTAGAGCCTGAATAATAAAATTATACCAGCTCAGTTATTACTAATAATCCCATGTCCACAAAAATCTACATAACCATAAGCTGTCTTATGCTGCTTTCACAATGTTCTATACATACAAGGACTTTACATGCTACATTCATTTTCCAATTTATCCTTAGTAGCATCATCAACAAAATTGCAAGATGAATCCCCTCTTCTTTGTACCAGTTATTCAGTTTACTGTTTAACATTCATTTTTCACAATGCTTTATTGTATTTGCTTGAATCAATCCATGAAATGTTCAAGTGTGAGGAATACATTTAGGAATACAATTACTATGTATTTTTTATGTTATTGTCAAGTAATTCGGGAATAACTTGTCTGTTTTGCTTATTTTTATGTGCAGGGCTCTTTTGCTGCTACTTCTGTTTGGAGAACTAAAGAAATTGTTTTTGTAGATTTGATTTGTGCTGTATCATACTATGCTCGGTTATTTGTGTTGTTGCTGTTACTTAGGTCATTAATCACTATGCTCAGTTATTTATGTTGTTGTTAGGTCAATGCTGTTATTTATCTCAAATATGCTCAGTAATTTGTGTTGTTGCTGTTCCTGTGCTTTATTACTGCATTTTGTTGTCATTGCGTATTTTTCTGTTCATATGCAAATTCAATTGGTTGTTGTTTCTTGTTAAGAACAGCTATTTCTTTGTTATTAGAGCATTTTTTGATAAATGAGTCGGGTCAGGTTGACTCTTTAACTAAGTGGGTTGGGTCGGGTTAACCCATTTATTAAACGGGTTAAACGTGTCGGGTTTTTTAATGCTTTGATTGAGTCGGGTCAAATGCTACCCGACCCATTTATTACTCGACCCGACCCATTTAATGGGTCTAGAGCCATGTATATGTATTTTATGAAATAAGAGCAGCACAATGAAGTGTACAAAAGAAAGTTGTACATAGCCTGGACTAAAAAGATGGGTTGGTAGTGTTAAATAACTTGCGAAAGCAGGCCATTTTATATATTCGGGTCATCCACATTGGAGACAGTCGTTTGTACACATGTTCCTCACTTACAGGCGAGTCGCTTCAGCATCAAGTCGTTCACCAACCCATTAAGTCGGGTCCTCCAACGATCTGAGTGCCTGTACATATAATTTTCAGCTTCGCCACTCCAAATCACCCCAGCCATTTCCTACATGAAAGAGACCGAATTTTCCAACCCCGAAAGGCTGCCATTTTCATTTCTCAACAACGTGCAATCGTCTCAAACTCCACTAAAGCTACTTCAAGCTCCGATCAATCATCATGAAATCATCAAAGATCATCATCAATCTTGATTACCGAAGATCTAATCCATGATAATCATTGCTATCAGCGAGATCTAAGTATTTCTATGGTGAATTCAAGAGACTGTAGAGAAGAGATAGAGATTTGTTGTAAAAAGAGATAAAGAGGTATAAAGTAAAAGTGATTGTGTACCTTATAATGATGATGAAGATAATGAAATCCTCCATTAAAGTGGATATAGGCCAAATCTGAGGCCGAACGACTATAAATGCTTTCTGCTTCTACTGTTTTCTACTTTTAATTGCTTTTAACTATGTTCTAGACAGTATTAAGGTGTTAAACACTACATGGGTGTTAGTATCCACTTTTTGATATTAACATTTTGGCGCCCGCCGTGGGTCCACATCCCACGATCCCAATCAGACAATGTTGGTGGTTGCTGAAGATTGAGGCCGGGTTTTTACGATATGTGACACCCCACGTCCGTTAATGTCACTCGTTAAGAGAATGCATTAAGTTTTGTGAAGCGTTATAGGAAAACAGAAACAGAAACATTACAAGACATATATAAAATAGAGGCGGAATTTAAAACTTTTATTAAGCAGATAACATCGTGATTCAAAACATGGTTACATTATAAGTCTGAAATGCATAAAACCCAGTACATCATTAAAACTTCTGTCTTGTACTAAAATCACTAGAGCACAATAATAATGAAAAGAGCATAATTCCCCAAAAGCATAGCCATAGTAGAGAAGATAAGAACTCGAGCAATACATCTAAGCATTTCCAAGAAGAATGAAAGCAGAATCCTGATCAAGCTTGAGAATTCCCACCCTGAGAACCTTGATCGGGGGAGGGGGGGGGGGGGGGTAAACGGAAGAGAAAGAAAAGGAAACAAAATGGGTCAGACACAGTTACTTTTAGCATATAAATAAGTAAAAGCATCATTATCATTACAGGCATATAAAGTGGATAAGAGATAACAGTGTCAAATGGCAGGTATAATAAGGTAAACAGGATCAACATAATAGAATATATTGCGCTTCTCTAGTACTTTCTCTTTTTCTCTCTCTGTCTCTCTCTGCGCACTAATACTAGTTTAACCAGAATGAGGTGATCCTAATAACTACAAGATGGTAACCTTAGGTGTACTTCTAGTGAGAGGTTTTACCCCATACAGTCAACAGGCAGCCCAACTAAACATGTCGGAGTTACCCCTAAGGTATTAACGGGCTCTTAAACATACTAGAGTCTAGATGTACCCTAATTACTACCCTTAATCGATTGGTTCCCTACTCCGTAGATACCCTGTGCTGGCCCTACAATAGGACGTATCACTCCCTAAAGTGGAAACCTTTCATTTTCAGGATGTGCACAACCATAACTACTGATATCGCGGCGTCTAAGCCTCCTCTGTTGGATCTATGCACGCACATGACCCCATCGGAATGTGCCGCCCACACCGTCCCCCATGTTTGGATCTCTTACAATCAGCCCAGTAAGCGTGCCCCGACTCTGACCTAGTTCGGAGCACTCGTTTGATACCTATATATGGGTTACTGACTGAAACGGGTCCCACATGCAAGATGATACAAGCTCCCTCTAGGCTTTTTTCCACAGGTTATGCTGTACCAGAGTAAAAAGATTGCATGCCATATCGGAGTAAAAAGATTGTATGCCACACCAAAGTAAAAGATTGCATAACCCCACATGTTAAGTTTGTGGGCCTATATATATAAATATTACCCATCACCCCAAGATATACTTAACGCTCCCATTGATTCATACAAGTTTACTTAACCCCTACTCAAATTAACATGTTCATATAATCCCTTATGGATTCAACTAGATTAAGTATTCAAGTTCATTACCATATTCATTTATGGTTATAATGTGATAGACCCCCTATGGATGCTGGATATGCCGGGCGGTTCCGGGCAGACTTCTTCCACAAGCCAGACTTAACCTCGTGTCTTAGCCCGTTACGTGTTTATGCACTTAGACCCCTCACATTAGATTCACTACTTGTGGTCGTTGGATATGTCGTTCGGTTCCGGGCAGACTTCCACCACGGGTCTAATCTAACCTCATATCTAAGTGTGGTTACAGTTTCTAATTACTGTAATTATAGGCATTTCCATTATTGACCAATTACTCCTATGTCATTATAGGTTTTCATGCCCCTTTTAAAGTCATATTCATCATGTAATGTATGCCCTAAATTAAGATATAAATCACAATTTGATTTATGCCCCAAATCTATATTCATATTTTTAATTCAAGTTATACCCAAATTTCCCAATCCAAGTTGCACCCCAATTTTAATGTTTTCCCCTTGTTCCCAATTTCACGCATTCACATATTTTAGCGGCATGCCTAGGCTCGAAAGTGGTCTGGCTATAAAATAAAAAGGGAAAGAAGAAGGGAATAGAACAGAAATGATCATAATAACAAGATTGACATATAAAGACAAAAATAGGCATAGCAACTAATAATCATACAACGATAGAATTGGGCATAATGACAAGATAGGCATATATGAACAGATCCGATGAACATGTGATAATAGAAGTGATAAGGCATAGTGTCATGATCATAAACAGGCATGATGAGATCTAATTGGTGAACTAGATGTACAAATAATCGTAGATCTGACATGATATATAGACATAGGCATAGATCTAATTCGTAGTTATGTCAAAATAACTTGGATACATAGGTTATGGAAGATTTGATATGATTCAACTAGTCACAGGCTTAGATCCAATTCATAAACATGTTAAGACTATATTTTAAGTATTCATGTATAAAAATAACGTAGACTCACTATGATTGGATCTAAGAAATAGAAGAGGGATTGCAGATGTAGAAGTGCAGATCTATGAGTTTGCCTAACTCTGATTGTTGAAGAAGAATGGACTATTTTAATCTAGGCAGAGGCAGCATCTAGTTCTCCATTGTTTTTGAATGAATAAAACAATGAGAATGGGGTCTTATTTATAGCCTAGGGTTCATGAATCTGGTCAGAAAAGAAGTCCACATACGTAGAAATGTACTTTGCTTGGATCTGGGGGGTGTGACAACCCCCTTATGGTATCGAACTAGGGTTGTCGACCCCCAACGAGTCCAATTCCTTCCCAGACTTCCCGCTTCTAATTTTGAACTTATATGAACGGTTTTGACTTGTTATGCATATATATTTATATATTATGCGTATACAAACTTCAAACCTTAATATCTTTTTCATATGGTGTCCGTTTTATGCAAACTTGGTGTCCATCTTAAGAAGAATTCCGAGACGAACGCAATGGAGCAGTCCATTTCACTTAATTTGAATATTTAATTTAGTATTCATTAGTTTATCATCTTAATTTGTTATAAAATTATGGGGTGTTACATTCTCCCTTAAAGGATTTCATGCTCGAAATCTCTAAGTTAAGAAGAACGTATATCCTAACATCCATCACCCATCTACTCATCCACCAATCACAAGCATCCATTGTCCTTAAAAGACTTATAATGCTGATATGAACATATGCAAAGGTGTGTGTATATGCCCCTATACTAATGCAAAAGATCAGATAGTCTACTGATTCAGTCGACCTCCTTAATGCAATGTATGTTAGTGCCATGAATCCAACATGTATGTAAATAATCCTATTATATTAAGTAAGTTCTATATGTGTGCGCAATCATTCATCCAAATGAACTTCCATATGATGATACACTCACTTTCATCCATTAAAAGAAGAAAAATGCACACACATCCATAAGCAGTATGAGAGTGATTGAGCCGATCTAGTGCTTAATGTGTGTGTATATGCATCCACGAGCAAACATTTGCATCCATCAAACATAACATGTCTCAAACACATGTTTACATCCACGGGATTCCTACCTAAAGGTCGAGGATTTGATTGATAGGATTTTCTTAAATGATAGAAACAAGCATAAATAAAAGCTTTGGATAGGAAGTAAAGAACATACCCTTGAAAAGAAAAGGGTACGAAGTGCAAATCTTGTCTTCGGTCTCCCATGTTGCATCCTCTTGGTTATCTCCCCACTGGACTTTCATCAATTTGACCTCTCGATTGTGTAGCTTCTTAACTTCTAATCCAAGAATACGGATAGGAACTCGTCTAACTTTCACCTCTCGTTCTACCTCTACTTCCTCAAGCATGCTCTACTCAACTACTTCTGCGGTATCATGCAAACACTTCTGTAAATGAGAAACGTGGAAAACATGATGAACGCCGGATAATCTCTCTAGTAGCTTCACTCTATAGGCCATTTGGCCAATCCTTTCTGTTATGGGAAACGGTCCTACAAATCTTGGTGCCAATTTCCCTACAGATCCAAAGCGAACCACATTCCTTAATGGTGATACGTTAATAAAAATCATATCTCCTACTCAAACTCAATGTCAGTCCTTCTTCTATCTGCATAGGATTTCTTTCTATCCTGAGCAGTCTTCATTTGCCATCTAATAAGATCAATCTTTTTGGAAGTTTCTCTAACCATATCCGGTTCAAGTAGAAGTCTTTTTGTAGTTACCCACCAATAAGTCGGTGATATACAGGGTCATCCGTACAATGCTTCGAAGGGTGCTGTTAATCCCAAAATTGGACTTAACACCGAAGGTACTAAAAGTACTTCACAAAGTGCCAAAAATAAAAGAAGCGGAGCCACAAAATCATTGAAATGCAAGTAAAGGAAAAAATGTTTTATAGTGGTTCGATCAAACTTGGTCTACCTCCACTTTAGAATCCATTCTCATTATTCTCGCAATGGTTACAATGCATACAATCACTTCAATTACATTCATTTTTCGATTTTTCTCCTTATTCACTTAGATCTCTAAGGATTAATAGAAAAAGTAGAAGAGAAGCCTTTGGAGGGTGGAGATGCAATGGTAAATCTACGAGCTTTCAAAGATTGAGGAGACTTTGGTGAATTTACATGACTTCATAATGGATTCGGAGTTAGATCTTCAATTAGAGATGGTTGGAGATGATCAAATCACTTAGAAAAGGTTGAGTATCAAGTTGGGCAGCCCTTCAGGGTCATGAAAATCCTCCTCCATTAAGGTGGAGTTGATCCCCTATTTATAGGAGCGAGGAATGGCTGAAATATAGCCTTCAGGTTTTGGGTCGGCCTATTGGGTATTTACGAAAATGCCACTGCTAGTTGTTGCCAGCTAATTGCCAGTTTTCATGTTCCTGACCGACCTAGCATGGTCCGGACCAATCCAGAAATGGTCTGAACGACCCAGTTAGAGTGGAGCACTGCCTGATTTTGACCTAGCCGACCTGATGTTTCCAATGTTCTGACCCAATGCCATTGAACTAGGCCGACCCGATGCCATTGAACTAGGCCGGCCTGTCGAACTGACCGACCCGATCCTGAACTGAACATGGCCGGACTGCTTCTTGATGAACAGACCGACCCAGTGGTGGATGGACTAGACCGACCCGACCCATTCTTTAAATGACCAACACTAACCCATTGGCTTTGTTGTGTAACCGACCCATCATTTAAACTCTAATTTTTAGTGGGTTAACATTTGCACCTCGAAGTTTGTGATTTTTTGATTTGCAAAACATTATGACCTTCGAAACAGATACGTTGTGAATTAGTGTATAATGATGGGTCAATTAGTTTTTGAGTTTTTGGGTCGGACAAATTTGATTGCGGCGGGTCGGCCGTAACAGGCCTTTATTGGTCTGGTCCATTATCTTTTGGCCTTTATAAAGGCGTGTCAAGCTTCTATCTCTTCCTCTTCTTCATTTATTGCAACCTCTCAACCCGATAAGTTTTAATGGAGACATAATCTTCTTGAAATGGACTTGTTCAACTCGTGTTCCGGTTTCAACTCCCCCCTTCAACTCACACTCAAACCACTTCTCACTTTTGATCAAGTCAAGTGGACAATTCAACCCTTCAGACTCGTGCTTCTCCAAACTCCCTGAACCCGAACCAGTTCTTTAAACCCATCCAATTTCAGGTATTCTTACATCCTGTTTGATAATTTTTGATTTTGAATTCGGATTGGAGTAAATTGGGGCCGAGGCGATTATTTGAGTGCGTAGGAGTTCATGAATTGCCAACTTGAGTTAGTTTTTTAGGTTATAGGGTTTTGGATTGTGGATTTTTTTATTAGAATAATTCGGAGTAGGAATGGGATCGACTGAAAGGGATTTATGTTTGCATATGAGGAACTTCAAATGTATCACTTTTCCTTTAAAATTTGGTTTTGGTTCCATGCCCACTATGTGTTTGTAGAAATGCATGTTACACTAGAATCATGTTGAACACTCATACTTTTGTACCAATTTTTGTTGCTATGATC